>JAGFNQ010000698.1:194760-323638 GCA_024364735.1 Boesenbergia rotunda | reverse complement strand
TCTGTTTTCGAAAAGAGATTCGCCCGGACAAGATTGAAAGGGGCCGATCCTATGACAAAGCCGCGGAATTAGAGTTGCCGGCCGTGACAGTGGGCTAGGCCCAAACCAGCAGTGTGCGAAATGGACTCTGCCTGCGTCTGAGATAGTTGAACCGGGCCTGCGCCTGCGCCTGCGCCTGTGCCTGTGTCGGCATCTGATTCGAGTGGACCGCCGTGTTGGTATTATCCGTGATAGATTAGGCCATTCTAACCCTGTAAGAAACGGGCCGACCGGTTCGGATCATGCCTGGTCCGGTCTACCCATTTTTTTAAAAATGTTTCTAGCCCTTGACTGCAAGACGGTGCGAGCATCGTTCCTCCTGTCTCTCTACGTTACTTCTCCAGGAGAAACTAACCCTAGCCGAAGTCTGCGCCGCTGCGGTCGGCTCTTCGATCACACTTTATGGCGGTGCTGCAGTTCTTCCCTCCTTCCTCGTTCGTCGTCTCCGCCAAGCTCCACGCCGTCGTCCTCTTCAACATCTGCGACTGCTACGTCCGCCGCCCCGACCAGGCCGACCGCGTGATTGGAACCCTCCTAGGTTCCGTCTCTGATGGCGTCGTCGAGATCAAAAACTCCTACGCCGTTCCTCACAACGAATCCGCCGACCAGGTTCGCCCCCTTATTCGCTATGGTTTTTTTTTCGTCAATGCCAAGGACAAGCTATAGTAGATCTGGCATTAATGGATATCGCGTATCAAATATCGATTTATACCCATACGATCAAATACAATTTGTCCTAGGTTGATAACAACTAGCTACTTAAGTCATGTATGTCTTTGCTGTGACAGATGCTATGCTATTATGTACCGAATTCTTCTTCTCTATGCTCCATCGTGGTCAGATAGTTCGTGTCTGACTATGACAATTGTTTCTTCTACTCGCTTTAATTCTTCTGCAAGATCGAATGTGCTATGGTCTTCCCACATTGTCTGTAAATAAGTTAACTGTTTAAGAGTCAAATTAGATAATAATAGTATGCTTCTAGGCAGCCTCAATTTTCCTTGAGAAATGTCAATAATGGCCTTAACTCCGAAATTGATGAAGATGTTTTTCAATTTTTTAGCTACATATTACTATTCTAGAATGGACCTTATCAATGGTGGATCTAGAATTATAGATTTGGGGGGGAGGGGGGGGGCTGCATACTAAGTAACGTAAATAATTATTATAATAATAATAAAGAAAATAATTATTATAATAATATCCTCCCTAATCTTTCAAAGATACATAATGCATATTTAGTTGAAATTTGAGAAATAGAGAGATTTTTTTTTAAATTTAGTCATCCAAGAGATTTGAACCCTAGATGTGTGCTAAAATAAAAATTAAATTTACCATTAGACCCACTATAAATAACATTTCTAAAGGAGTCAAATTATATATATATATATATATATATATATACTAAAAAAATAAAATTTTCTATATAAAAATAATATTATTAAAAAATTGGGGGGCCGTGGCCCCTCCGGATCCCCATGTAAATCCGCCCCTGGACCTTATGTAATTGCAGAAGAGGAAATGCTATGCTACTCTCCAAGTGCATGATATGTTCTACAAGGCAGCATATTCTCATATCTGTATAGTTGCTATGTTAAAAGCCAATATAATATAATTGTTGAAGTGTACATCAAGATTTATTAGGAGAAGAGGTTGAGCCTTGAAGACTAGGATATGGCTAAATCATATGCATTTTTAGTTCATGAAAGCCGTTTCTAGTTTATGTTCTCCAAAAAAGTAAAACAATTTGACAATGGTCCTTTTGACACCATTTTGTTATAAAGTGTATTTTTTTTTAAATACTGAAGATGCTTGATCTTCAAAATAGGTAAAGAATTAATATAAAATGTTGAAAAGAAATATAAATCTGGTAACGACAAGAGAAAGATGTTTTGACTTTTGAGTTTCTGTAAATAAACACGTTTACCAAGGAGCCTCTTTAGCGATTGTCTCCTGTAACATCCATGAGTAAGCATTATTAATTTTCTCAAACTAATATTCTACATGCTTTTTCAAATTTAATTCAATGAATATTATTGCTTTGTAATTGGCCATTTCAAAATCCCAATTCAATGGCTGATCGAGAATCTATAACAAATGTGATTGTCATATTGCATTGATTGATTTCAATTATTATTTTATCTCAAGTATTAGCAGAAAGACATTTATATGTTCTTGTTTTAACCTCCACATTTATGATTGCTTTTCAACTTTTGATCTCAGGTTGCATTGGATGTTGATTACCATCGCAACATGTATTTGTCTCACCTAAAAGTGAATCCCAAGGAAGTACTTGTTGGATGGTAGGTTAGTCTATGGTTTTTTTTTATGTTATCATGTATAGAGTTGTCTTATTTCATAGTTTCTTAATTCTGCACCTTTTAATTATTTGAAAATGGAATAAAAAACTTATGATTTTTTTCGCTGGTTACCACTGTTCACGTTTTTGTATTAATCTAAAAATGGAATACTCAATTTATAGGTTATTTTTTCTGATAATTACTGTCTTATGGGGCTCATATACTCTCTAGATAGTGTCTTCTTAAGCTATTTATATGATCATATTGTTTTCTTCTTGGAAGCTTTTCATTTCCATCAAATAGTTCTTAGCCATTACAACTAAAATTGACATATTATTGATTTAGCTTTTTCTATATGGACAGGCATTCCTCTTTAAGTTAATAATGCACATTTTTTGTTGCTCATTACATGTTTCTCGAAAACATGATATTTTCTTTTGTTAACAAGATCACTGTCCCTCATGTTCTGGATTCCTTGTCTCAAACAACAAACATTGGCCTTTAGTATCCTGTACTGCTTCAACTTCATCTAATGTGGTTGTGAACTATTGCTCCTGAGTAATTTATCTTTGTTTTAACATACTGTACCATTATTGTGATCTGATTTCACCATAAATGCTCTGTCAAAATAACAAGATTTTGTCAGCGTTTATTTTGTAACTAATCATGATTCTGTATCACCAACAATGCCTTTGGTGCTTGGAACCATTTGTTGTCTTGCTAATTTGTTCAATTCTAGTGGTTAGCTAAATATGTTTAGTTCATGTCCTAATTGAAGGTTGAGTCACTGTCATGATTATTAACACTGAAGCAACTGGTAAAAGAGTTAGGTTTTTCTCATCTTGAAAACTACTGATGCCTCTTGCTAAATCCTAATCTCAGGTTTTCTACTGGTTTTGGTGTTTCTGGTGGGAGCGCATTGATACATGAATTCTATGTAAAAGAACTTAAAGAAGCACAGAGTTCTATTCCGCCTATCCATCTCACTGTTGATACAGGGTTCAAAAATGGGGAGGCATCCATAAAAGGTTATGTCTCTTCTAATTTGTCTCTTGGAGATAGACCACTTGCTGCACAATTTCAAGAAATTCCCTTGGATTTGAGGATGATCGAAGCAGAACGGGTTGGATGTACGAACCTTGACTTGAGTAGTTTAAATATTTTACATTTATTTTGAAGTAGGACAGGCTGGATGTGTGACCTTTGGGTTAGTCTAGTTTTACATCTTGCGCTTTTATGTCATTATTGGACTGTGTCTAGAATACAAGTTAGTAATCCTATTTCTACCGTCTTAGAACATGATACAATGTGTATCTACTTTGAGCCTGCTGATTCATGCCCTTTATTGTGGAGCAAAAAGTAATAACGCTCACCCCAGATGCCCAGTATCGCCAGCCCCCGGCTAGATACAGACACTCAACAAGGCATTCGTGCCCTTTTGGATGTTTTTGAATCAAATTCCATTAATGAATCATTACAGATGTAGCATCTCAAACATAGGCAAAAACCACACAATAATCTAAATGCACTGTCATGTGGAATAGCTTAACTGAATCAGTTTTTCTATGGTTTTAAGACTACGGTTCCAGGAAATGGTGCATTTATTAACCATTTGTTTGAACCATCCATATACATTTACTCGAAAGCTGCTGGACTATAAGAATATTTTTAGTTATAGCCCCAAAAGATACATTTACTTTACATCTCCTAAATTTTGTAAGGATGTGTTTTCTCCTTTTTTATATTACCAAATCTTCTTATTTTATTTTTGTTTAGTTATTTCCTTTCTGTAATATAGATTTTTTTTACATCATTTATTCAGTACTAATAACAGGGTGGCATCCTTTCTGTAATATGGATTTTTAATTTGACTACAATGTAACTGCTTTTTGTTTTGGGTTTGGTAGTTGACATCTTGAAGTCAACTGTCGTTGACAAGCTCCCCAATGATCTTGAAGGAATGGAAGCTTCAATGGAGAGATTGCACTCTCTGCTCGATGAGATTTACAAATATGTTGACGATGTTGTGGTAAGGGTCTCAACTGTCAATGGTCTTTGCGCCTTTCCATTTGCAGGTGGTATAAAATGTAGATTTTCTATGATTTTCCAGGAGGGACGAGTAGCCCCAGATAACGATATCGGGAGATTTCTGGCAGACACATTGGCTTCAGTTCCAAGAATGTCTCCTGCAGCTTTTGACAAGGTCTTCAATGACAAGATTCAGGTGAAGACTCTTTCCAAAATCATAGTTGTTTTTGCCAGCAACTGTTTAAATTGTTTTTTGCAAGTCATTTTTCTGACTGCTTATGTGAGACCCTTTTCTTTGTTACAGGACAATCTCGCTTTAGTTTACTTGTCAAGCCTTATTAAAACGCAACTTGGCATTGCTGAAAAGCTGAATACAGCCGCTCAGATATTGTAAAGCATCAGCGATTTGAGATGAAAATGACAGCGTATGTTCTCTTGTTTTGACCGGTCATCCTTGTTAATGGCAGTGTTGAAGTTGCCCTAGTTATGGACATTGCTATTTTCTGTCTTCAGTTTCGCTCCAATTTCTGGTGCTTCTTTTCCAAGTAGATTCAATACTGTTTATATTCCATAGTATTGTAGTCGACAAGTTTTGTGAAATTGATTTACTAGCTTTGCAATCTTCGGAGGCATGTTTGGCTATTTGTATCTAGGTTTCCAAAGTCTTTACTAGCTGAAGAAGTTGCCTTGCTACAATTTAAGAATCTTTTATCACTGCAATCTCCAAAATGATCTTATGTTGAAAAAGCATGCAATATTTTCTTATGCTATTAATGAATTTTCTATTGTTTATTCTACTCTGATTACATGCTAATTTCTTTACTTTATTTAGTAAATGTAATTATCATAATAAGTTATCTAATATTATTACAACAACAAGACTCACAGCCTTTAAGGTGATTTTTGCAAGTTCTTGCTGGGCTTTGGCTTTAACCAGTTTTTTTTTTCCCTTAAAACAAACATAACTTATCTACATTCCCTTCAACCTTAGTCAAACTATTAGATTTTCTCGGATTCTTGATCAACTAGAGCACACGAGTTTTAGAAACAGGTGCCCAAATAATGTGATTCTCTTGGATTTTCCATGTATTTTGGGGACAGAGACTTTCAGTTGGTCAATTATTTAACCTTTCATTTGACTAAACCATTTTAGTCTTGTAGGAAAGCATTTTATTTACCTAAACCATGCATTCAGTCAATTAGAATCTCCTATGGACTCATGGATGTCGAGTCAAGAAGGCTAAGCTAGGAAGGTTTGAGTAGCCAAGGAAAACTCAACTGCCAGGGAAGGCAAACAAATATATTAGCAACTAATCACTGGTGGTTCGAGGTGAATTGAACATACTTGAACTCTTGTCACCAAGAAGGCAAAGGAAGAGCAGAGGTGGAGAACGTGGGAGAGGAGTTGCTTGTTGGATGGATTATTTTCTCTTATATTCTGTGCATGGAGGGAGCCTCCTTTTATAGGCTTGAAAACCTAAAAAATGATTAATCAGGTTGGGTAGGGACGGAAAACAAAATCGAGGGTGTTAAATTACACGGATAATTTTTGTTTGTACAACTGAATAACTATATTTAATAATTAAAATTTTACATCAACAATAGTCAAAATAATAAAACACAATTATAAAGCTATTGTTGATGAACACTGGATGAAGTATTAGTATTTGATGTGGATTTGCTGCGACAAGTCGGTACAAAAGGAGGTAATTGGATTCTATGAGATTGCGTTTGTTGAAAATGATGCAATATTTGCTCATTTTCAATTGTAGAAAAAAAATTCTTCTCAATATATACAATTAGACCGTCGTTCATCCATTCATCTCTCATTCTGCTACGTAAATCCGTCTTTATTGCAGAAAAAGCTCTTTCAACGGAAGCAGTTGCAACTGGTAAAACTAATGCTAACTCTATTATACGATAAATCAATGGAAAAATCAAATATTTTTTAGTTTCAACCGATTTCTGAGTAAGAATTTCTAAGTCGTTAATTGAAGAAAATTGAGGATCATCATGCAAATTATAAAAGTAACTCATAAGTTATTCCAAAAATAAATAATCAGTACCATAAAAGTCTTCGGGATAAAAATCAGCAACACGGATGAGTTTATGAACATCAAATTGAGAGAAATAGTTTCTTGGATGAAGCCATGCTATGCAACCAAGCAATGTCGTACTAACTTCTGAAAAACGATTCATCTCTACTATAATTAAATCAACAACCTAGCATTCAAATTTGCAGCCATATTAAATTATTAATCAATGAAATTTCTTTAACAAACATAAATTTTTTTTTTAGAATAATACCTGACAAAAAAATCTCCACACGATAATGATGAAAATTGGTGATGAGTTGCCTCTGCGCTTGCCATGAACATGGGTTAGCATATTGTTCTCCATATCAAGTATTGTGATCATATTTAATTCACAAAATTTGTTAACTTGTTCCAAAATTATTTGTCATCCATCTTCCTTGAAGTCTTGTAGTCGACTTTTGACACTTCTAATCAAGGACATATCTAAAAAATTCACTTATAGTATAACTAGGCAAGATATAAGTTGAATCTGTCTAAGTTGATCTCTACTATTACAAGATATACCAGATATATTCACAATCATGGTGACATATCCAAAAAATTCACTCAGTATAATTGTCATTGACAACAACAACAAGAATTAATTGGAGTTGGTGAGAGAAACAATGAACATACATTGCAAATTGATTCTCTTGCGGTATCAGAGATTTCAACCCATTGAACTTACCGCGCATATTTGAAGTTCCATCATATCCTTGGTCTCTCAATCTAGATAATGATAAACCATGTTGCACAAATAAAACATCAATAGCCCTTTTCGAAGAATGAGAATTAGTGTCAGACACATGCACAACTACAATAAATCCTTCAATCACGCATCATTCTTTATGCACATACCTCAAAACAACTCCCATATGCTCCTTCACTACATTGTCCTGAGCTTCATCAACTATCAAAGAAAAGAATTTATCTCCAATATTATTGATTATAGCAAGTGTGATCTCTAAGGCACAAGCACGTATTAATTTCTTTTGAATTTTTGGGGAAGTCATTTGATTGTTTGCAGGAGCATTTTGCTTTATAACTTTGGAAACCTCTTCATTTCGTTGACTATACCATTCAAGCAACTCAAGAAAATTATCTCTATTTGAAGAACTAGTTGACTTATCGTGTCCTCGAAAAGGTAACCCTTGCTTTAATAAAAAGCGTACACATCCAACATTGCTATTAAACGGGTGCGATAATCAATTTCTATACTGCGTCCATGTGCTCGTAAAATATTTCCCACACTATGCCTTTGAGCTTGAAAAGACTCTGTATTCTAGTTTCATTGTGATAACTCTTCACGGTCCCCATATGACGATTGAATTTTTTTAATGATAAATTACAAAAAACTCCCCAATCCCCATTTGATCTTTACTTCTACTCCCCATTTGATAAATTCTTTGCATTTACTCCCTGATGAATTGAGTATAAAAGAGTGAAAATTGAGTATACATTAGTGAAAAATGAGTATAAAAGAGTGAAAAGTGAGTATAAAAGAGTGAAAATTGAGTATAAAAGAGTAAAAATTGAGTACACAGTTTTTTGATATGGTGGATGCAACCTTACATACTCAAATTTCTAACTTTTATACTCAATTTTCTTCAAATAATACTCACCAAACTGTCTTGTCAATCTCATCAGGGACTGCATGCAAAGGAAAACTTGGTAGGGATTGCATGTAAAGGTGAATTTGAGGATGGGGAGTTTATGAAAATTTTTCCTTTTTTTAATGCCCTTTTCCAATTATTGTATTCATCTTTGATAAATGCATTATCTACATTTTCTTTATGTAACAGTTTGAAAAGTTATCATCAAAAATAAAATACCGTATCTTTTGATATGCTATATTCTAGTCATGTATATTTTTTATATCAAGTTTCTTAAAAACTCCTTTCTTGATTACTAAAAGTTATTTTCGGAAACACATGACCATTTGATTGATAAGATCCTTGGAGCACATACTCTCATTGAGCTTGATCTCGAATAGTAATATCAAATTCTTCAATTGATTTTCGTAATCTCAGATCACAAATAATATCATCCAAATTTAATTCAATATGGGATTGATTTTCCACTTGTTCAATAATATTATGCTGATTAGAGGAGGCAGAATTACGAATTCGTTTAAAGAATCTCTTCGGATCCTACACAAATAAATAACTAAAAATAAATTCATGTATATTATTTGAAAAAAATAATTCTAATAAATAATAATCATAAACCTAAAATCCTTACTACGATACTATCCAAATTAATTTAATAAATGATAAATGTAAATTTACAAACTAATCAAATAATAAAAAAATTTTAACTACAAATCGTACCTACGAATCTGCTATCTTGCTGCCACCTGCCACCTCACACCTACGATCAACTCTGTGTACGTAATCGACCCTATTAATTAACCCTACAAATCTACGATGTTCCTTGCTACCACCTGTCAGTTGCCGCCTCACACTCGTGATTTGTCCATTGTCGCAGGCCCGCCACCGTCTCGCCCAGAGGCTGGCGATGGAGAAGGAAGGTTTGGGATAGCTAGGGTTTCAGACAGCCTTGAAGAAAAGATAGGAAGAAGTGGGGAAGAACAGCCGACCTGAAGAAGAGGATTTGCAAACGGCAAATCGCAATCGTGGCCGATTTGGACAGAAAAGAAAAGATAGAGAAAAAAAATTAGGTCATTAGGATTTAAGGGTGCTGTTGAGAAAAAAAAAACTTGAGGGACCATCACATTAAGTAATAAAGTAAATGAATTTTGTTATTTTAAAAGAAAAAATAAGCTTCTTGGACAAATGATAGCAAGAAAAAAATATCGCAGTCGCAGGTGAGTGGTGGCGGTAAGCAAAAAAAAAATACAATGTTGTCTTCTTCTCCGATAGGTGGTAGTCCGTAGCTGTTGGCGCCTGTGGGCTATGCAGGTCTCGTCTGTGGATTATGGGGGCTAAAAAACGGCCTCCATAATTTTTGTAATATTATTAGTTATAATATTCAGCAATTTATCAAAGGACATACTTAAAAATTAAAAATTATTAAAGGACGTACCATGATTTCTATTTTACCAAAGGGCGCAGATCTTTACGTGAACTTCCTCTTATACTCCTTCTAACTGCTGTCTTTCTCTTTCTCTCTCTCAGTAACAAATTTCAAGACGTCTGCACGTGTTTTTTCAGACTTTTATTTTAAAATAATATATTATGAAATCGACGCTTAAAACGTAAGGTAAAAATTAAAAAAATATTTCAGATAAAAATAGTCCATCCAACGTGATTTAAAAATATAAATAAATAATTTTTATATTTGATTAATAGAAATTAATATATTAAATAATATTTAATAAATATATAAAAAAATAAAAAAAACGTTTGCAGAAATTAAAAAAAAC
The DNA here is from genome assembly GCA_024364735.1 of Boesenbergia rotunda. Classification (NCBI taxonomy): domain Eukaryota; kingdom Viridiplantae; phylum Streptophyta; class Magnoliopsida; order Zingiberales; family Zingiberaceae; genus Boesenbergia; species Boesenbergia rotunda. The sequence goes on along the minus strand of JAGFNQ010000698.1, from coordinate 313,811 downwards.
GTAAAAAAATTTCAAAAAAAAGCAGAAATAAAAAAAACGTGGGCCTGAAATAAAAATATTTCAGTCCCAGCGTGAACCTGAAATCTTTTGATTCAGGCCCGACGTGGACTCAATTTTTTTTCTATTTTAAAAATATATTAATATATAAAAAAACCTATCAAAACACTTAATTTCAGATTAAAACGCAGGGTCTGAAGTCACGCTAGGAGGGTCTGAACATAGATGTGATGTCCATCAGTGGGATTTGGTCAAAACCACTGATATTTCTAAACTACACCTATTTGATTGGTGATATCTAATATATATATGTTTGGACACCTAAAATATCATCTCCTATCTCTACCCTCTCTATTCATATGGAGTTTTTAGAAATCCAGATATGGGAGGTCCATCGGTGGGTTTTGGTCAAAACCCACTGATATTTTTAAATTACTCCTATTTGATTGGTGATATCTAATATATAGATGTTTGGACACCTAAAACATCATCTCCTACCTCTAACCTCTCTATTCATATGGAGTTTTCAAAAATCCAGATATGGGAGGTCCATCAGTGGGTTTTGGTCAAAACTCACTGATATTTCTAAACTACTCCTATTTCATTTGTGATATCTAATATATAGATGTTTGGATACCTAAAACATCATCTCCTACCTCTACCCTCTCTATTCATATGGATTTTTCAGAAATCCAGATATGGTCAAAACCCACTGATATTTCTAAACTACTCCTATTTGATTGGTGATATCTAATATATAGATGTTTGGACACCTAAAACATCATCTCCTACCTCTAACCTCTCTATTCATATGGAGTTTTTAGAAATCCAGATATGGGAGGTCCATCAGTGGGTTTTGGTCAAAACCCACTGATATTTCTAAACTACTCTTATTTGATTGGTGATATCTAATATATAGATGTTTGGATACCTAAAACATCATCTCCTACCTCTACCCTCTCTATTCATATGGAGTTTTCAGAAATCCAGATATGGTAGGTCCATCAGTAAGTTTTGGACCTACCATATCTGGATTTCTGAAAACTTCATATGAATAGAGAGGGTAGAGGTAGGAGATGATGTTTTAGGTGTCCAAACATCTATATATTAGATATCCCAATCAAATAGGAGTAGTTTAGAAATATCAGTGGGTTTTGACCAAAACCCACTGATGGACCTCCCATATCTGGATTTCTGAAAACTTCATATGAATAGAGAGGTTAGAGGTAGGAGATGATGTTTTAGGTGTTCAAATATCTATATATTAGATATCACCAATCAAATAAGAGTAGTTTAGAAATATCAGTGAGTTTTGACCAAAACCCACTGATGGACCTCCCATTTCTGGATTTCTAAAAACTTCATATGAATAGAGAGGGTAGAGGTAGGAGATGATGTTTTAGGTGTCCAAACATCTATATATTAGATATCACCAATGAAATAGGAGTAGTTTAGAAATATCAGTGAGTTTTGACCAAAAATCCACTGATGGACCTCCCATATTTGGATTTCTGAAAACTCCATATGAATAGAGAGGTTAGAGGTAGGAGATGATGTTTTAGGTGTTCAAACATCTATATATTAGATATCACCAATCAAATAGGAGTAGTTTAGAAATATCAGTGGGTTTTGACCAAAACCCACTGATAGACCTCCCATATCTGGATTTCTGAAAACTCCATATGAATAGAGAGGGTAGAGATAGGAGATGATGTTTTAGGTGTCCAAACATCTATATATTAGATATCACCAATTAAATATGAGTAGTTTAGAAATATCAGTGGTTTTGACCAAATCCCACTGATGGACATCACATCTATGTTCAGGCCCTTGTGACTTCAGACCCTGCGTTTTAATCTGAAATTAAGTGTTTTGATAGGTTTTTTTATATATTAATATATTTTTAAAATAGAAAAAAATTTTGAGTCAACGTCGGACCTGAATCAAAAGATTTCAGGCCCAACGTGGGCCTGAAATAAAAAATTTTAGGCTCACGCTGGGCCTGAAATATTTTTATTTCAGGCTTAGCGTGGGGCTGAAATAAAATATTTCAGGCCCAACGTGGGCCTGAAATCAATAGATTTCAGGCCCACGTTTTTTTTTTTGATTTCTGTTTTTTTTTGAATTTTTTTTACGTTTTTTTTTATTTCTGCCAACGTTTTTTTTGAATTTTTTTATATATTAATATATTTATTAAATATTATTTAATATATTAATTTCTATTAATCAAATATAAAAATTATTTATTTATATTTTTAAATCACGTTGGATGAGTTATTTTTAACTGAAATATTTTTTTTAAATTTTTACCTTACGTTTTTATCGCTGATTTCATAATATATTATTTTAAAATAAAAGTCTGAAAAAGCATGTGCAGACGTCTCGAAATTTGTTACTGAGAGAGAAAGAGAAAGACAGCAGTTAGAAGGAGGGGTATAAGAGGAAGTTCACATAAAGACCTGCGCCCTTTGGTAAAATTATTATTACGTGTGTTGTTTGTATGTGTAAATTGTCCGTCGGACAGGGAAGTTGTTGTCCGATTTTATATTGGAACAGCGGCTCTTGGGTCTCGGGGCGTGACATATTAAGTATTACCAATTAATGGTCATTACTTGACTAATCGCTGTCTTAGTTGACTGACAATTTAGGATCAACTGGTCGCTCATGGATTTGTCCATTTTGATTCCACTATTAATATGTACATTTCAAGTAGCAGAAAAAATAATCTCAAGTGACAAAAAGTTGGTTGGATTGTTTGGATAATTTTTTTCCCGACTGATCCAACATTAAACACATAGATCATGTTTGTACACGAGTCAACTAGGGTTAGAGATTTGGGCCCTTTGCCAGCACTATGGCGCACATGCGAAAGAGAGCCTCTTGGCCCTATAGTTGTAGCATCCCATGTGTCTCTCACAGTCCGTCCTTAGGTTATGTGGAAGGATGTAAATCATGAGGTCAGTTTATAGGCGACTAAAAATGGTTAGGACTTTTTATCCCTATAGATTTACATATATAGTTATGATTCAATATTAATGAGTCAAGTTGCTCTACAACTCTTATTGTGAGAATAAACTCTCATTCACATGGAGTTAATCTCAACTCGGAATAATTTGGGTGTTAGTTTCTTATGGGGGTTTTACGGCCATATTAAAGTAATAAGTTTATGCTTAATGATTTGATTGAGTGTGCAAGTTCGTTTGGTTTGGTTTAAGTTAAGCTATTGGGCTTAATTATTGGATCAAACTTGAATTTGCACCTAAGATCCTAGCCGACCTTAACGTTCTATGCAATCGTTCAACCTTTATTTACCTAGTAAGCCTCTGCCTTTAGCACTTTTTCTCAAACACTCCAAAATAACCTCCAAACATGTCATGAACTCACCCTTTGAAATTATTAGGGGTTTTTTCAAAGTCCCCGCCCCTAACGCCGGCCAACTTGATATTTACTAAGCGATACCACCCGATTCTACTGCCCTTTCGGGCTGACAGATATGAAGAACATGTGTATATATACACACACACTAAACGATTAATTTTGAAGGTGACTGATCCGATTCCATGAAAATTATTTTATCAGCCATCCGAGTAAATCAAAAAATGCTCGTGGATGTCCATCCAAATGGTCAACATTCTTAAAGTTGTCATCTCACTGGAAGAAAATTATTGTAGTATCTCGTAGCTGCTATTTGACCCTTAAATGTTTGGTTAACCGCTTGAAGGGCCTAACCGTTGTACCATTATCTCGGGTATAAATATGACAATAATTGACAGCAAAAGATAACCTGTCATTTCGACCTCTCCAAAATGATCTGGAGGGGAAGTAAATCAGGGAGAACTTGCCTAACATTGAATGCAAGGATAAATAAGTCAATAATGATGGTAGAAAAGGTAGAAAATGAGTTGAATTCTTACTATTTGTCTTTTTTTTTTTTTTCCATTTTCATTCTTTTTAAACTCCACATCGACTTGACCGTTGGAGGAGTCATGCCAATCATGCCAGTGTCCGAGGGCCATGCTATCCATAAGGCGAGGTAGACAACCGCCTCAGGCCCAGCCTTCCCAGGGGCGTATTCTTTTTTTAATTATACCTAAAAAAAATAAAAGACGCGGACCGACTAAATCCTATTCTCATTGTTCAAAGGCATGCACCATTGGTACATATGATTCTTTTTTGCATGCGTTTTCTTTTCTGGCGTTCTTTCCACCAAGGCTTGGATCTATCAAACAAGAGGTAATTCTAATCTTCTTTTCCGATTTTCTTCTTCATCTGTAAAACGCGACACCAGGCATAGAGTTACCAAGCAAGAGATAATCTTAATCTTCTTCTCCATCTTTCTTCTTCGTCCTACAACATGTGACACTAGTTACGTCCTAATTGCGTGACGGTGACGGTTCATTTGACCTAATCACACCGATTCGTGCAGTGGGTATCGCATGCGACACCGTCCGATGGTCGACTTCCGCTCGCGTGACCTAATCGCGCGATATGATGTATTTAGTATATTTATTATTTACAAATTGAACTTTCTAGTTATTCCACAATTATTGACTATTTTTTATATTTATTCACTTCAGTCTCTATTGAATACAGGATATAGGTTCAGCTCTGAGCATCCGTTGAATAGTACAAGCGTATGGCATAGTCTATTTATTCACAATTTTATCAGGGCCCATGATTTTTAATATTTTAATATTATTAATATTATTTTATTAAAAAACATCTATTTTAAATTATTTTAATTTTATTTGTTATATATATATGTGTGTCTTATTTTTTAAAACTTATAATCAATTTATCTTTTTCCACGTTTTTGTATTGATTTCTCAAAAACCTATACCTTCTCAGTCGTTGGTGATCTCTTATTCTTCTCCTCTCTTTCGGTGTTATTGCACTCATATTCTCCCTCCCGCATTTTGCTTTCTTTAGTGATACTCTCAACCGACACGTTCCTTTTCAAGTCCAGATGATAATGGATGAGGATGAATATTTATTATTTTAAAAACATATTTCCTTTAAATTTATTTTTTAGCCTTAGGACCTCAAACATAATTAAGACTCCAACAAGTTGACTGGAGCTCGGACGAAGTCACCGACGACCCGTCGTCTTGGGTCACATTACCCATCATTATAGGCGCCATCTTCGCCGCCGACAATATCAAGATCGACCCGTCGCTTCTTATGCTATTCTGATTTTTTTTTTAAAAATTAATTTAGTTTTTTATTATTTAGAAATAAATTGGGACCTTATGAAAAGTTGTTTATTTTTTTTTTATAACAGTCCGATAGATTTTTATTAAACTAATTAAGATTCTTTTTAAGAAAATCTGTTATTTCAAAATTTTTTTTATGGTATCCATCTATTAAAGGGAAAGAGACTTTGGAATTTTACATACTAAATAAGTTTTGGATTTCGAGTACTAGAGCCTAGGTAAGTATCGTATCTTTATTTGTTGCATAAATAAATCTTCAATGTTGGAATATATATCTAAGTTTATTATGGGCTATTAATCAATATTGAATTGTTTATATTTTAGAAGGTTTATAAAAGTTTATTTTATTTTTTAATAATAATCTGTTAAAGTTTTTATTAGAATTATTAGAATATTTTTTTGAAAATCTTATCCATTACAGGGAGGAGTAGGGATATTCTGTTTCACTTTTTCTCTATCTCATTTTTTTCATGTCTCTGTCTTAAAATCATCGTTTATCGTCGATGCCTTTTGGTCACTTGCCCTGACTAAATTATAATATCCTGGGAAGATAAATTTAAGAGAATCATCGTCAATTGTGATTTCGTCGGATTCTGAGCTATATCTGACAAGATCGCAATTGACGGCGATCCCCAACGTGTTCACTTTCCCTAGGGTATAGTTTGATGGGGGCGATTGTCGGAGGCCGTCGATGGTATTCGAGCGATAATCGGGTGTGTCATCGATGATGAATGATGCTTTTGAAATAGGGGAACAGGGAAAACATTAGGATAGAGGATTTAATGTGGGAGGGGGATAAGATCTCATATAGGTTTTAATATTTATTTGTCTTAAGAAAAATGATAGGGAGAGTGAAAATGGGAGAGTGAAAGGCAAAGTGAATAACGTGACACTTTGCATGCAGCGATCTCCGACGGGTTCACCGTGCCCCCCAGGGTATAGTTTGATTCGGGGCGGCGGCTGAAGGCCGCCGATGGTGTCCAAGCGATAATTGAACGTGTGCATGTAAAATGTCACGTCATTCACTTTGCTTTCATTCTCTCATTTTCACTCTCCCTATCATTGCTCTTATCTTAATAAGTATCGCGTCTCTATTTGTTGCGTGACTATGGGCTGTTATTGGTCTTCACTCGCTTCGATTAGGTGAGATTAAATCCTATTTGGGCTTTTTATGGACGACATTGAATTTCAATTAAGTCGTTTTTTTTTAAAAAGAAGTTTATTTAGTGTATTTTTATTTTAAAAATAAATTGGGGCCTCGTAAAGAGTTTCTTTTATTTTTTTAAAAAATAACAAACTGTTAAATTTTTTACTAAAATAATTAGAGTTTTTATTAGGAAATTCTGTTCCTCCCAAAAAAATTCTTCCTCTATAAAAGGAGGTGAAAATCACATTAAAAATTCTTTATTTTTTAATTTACAAATTTCTTTTTAATTAAAAGAAATTTATTTAGTTTTTATATTTTAAAAATAAGTTGGGATAAAAGTCTCTTAGATTCTTTATTTGGATAATTAAATTTTTTACTAGGAAAATATGTTTGAGTTTTATTAGAAAAATGTATTATTTATTAAATTAAATTACAGTGCAACATAGAAAACCCTCCTTTTTATTTGATCTATTAATTTTATTTTCTTAAATTTTTAATAATATATATATATATATATATATTTTGACAATTTATCAAAGGGCGTACGTAACAATCGAAAATTATCAAAGGGCGTACCATGATTTCTATTTTACCAAAGGGCGCAATCCTTTAAGTGAACTTCCTAATATACCCCTCCCGCCACAAAACACCTTTTTCGATCACAATTTCGAGACATCCGAACCACTTTTGCAGTAAAAATAAGAATTTGTAGTTCGGATGGCCAGCGTTTAGAATTGTTGTCCATTCTCTCTCAACGCAACAACGTAAATGGTATTGTCGAAGGAGGACATTGTGCGTGCCCTAGTTGTGCTTTGTGCTTTAGTCGCAAGCTGATCCCTCGAATCCCTCTGGGCAACCAAAACCTAGGTAAGTATCGAAAGTGTTAGTGTGTGATCCTGAGGCGGGGGTGCAGACTGCTCGGCACTATCAAAGTAGGATTTAAGATTTCTGCAGGGTTGATTTTTATGATAATGGTAGGAAAAAGGTCTGTGGGTGGTTCATCGTCTTCTTCATTGACATTAATCATCAAAGTATGTTAACGATAGATTTAGGTAAGAACAACATAGTTTGTGAAAATGTTTATACTTATTTTTGCTGAATAAATTTGTAATGTATAAAAACTGTAGGGTTCAGATGAGTTTGGGAAGAAATTACATTGGTGCAGTGGTTTAGGCCACTTTAAACATTTTGTTGAAGCATTTGAAATTTTAAATGAGCGACACATTGGGAAGATCAAAGAGTCGCCCTTCAGTATTTTCTTGGACATAGAAGAATTGTAGCATATCCGGGGAATTTTGGTTAATATATTTGAAAGTTGGGATTCAAACTCGCAAGTTTTTAAATTCTCAGATAATAGTTTTAATTATGAATTATAAACAATATCTATAGTAAGATAAAACTTGGATATAGTTGGCCTTAAATGATTATTTGATCAATTTAAATGAGTGAATTTTAGGTGAAATTCACTTCAGGCCCTAGGTATGCCTGAAATGATTTTATTACAGGCCTACTGAGGGCCTGAAATGAATTCATTTCAGGCCCTCGGTAGGCCTGAAATGAATCATTTCAGGCCCACGTTGGGCCTGAAATGAATTCATTTCAGGCCCAACGTGGGCCTAAAATGATTCTGAAATCAATTCATTTTAGGGTCGAAGTGAAATAAGTTGAAGCCTATATTGTTGATGATAACTAAATATTTTAATTGTTTCAGGTGTATCGGTTGCGTTCACTAGACGAGATGTTGCTTTGTTACTGGGTCTAGTGGACCGTGGAGTTTCGGTCCCTATTAATTCAACTAAAGCATCGGGTGACCTCTATCGTACTTACTTCTCAAAAGAGAAACAACCTACCAGAACAAGAATTGAGGACTTACTTAAACATTATTCTAAAAGTGTTGAATCAGAGGATGATGTGTTATTAGTTTGTAAATTATTTATTTTGTATATATTTGTTTATGTTTTATTTTCGTCTAGTACATATAAGGTCCCTCTAGGGCTTGTAGATATAGTAGATGATTATGACAATCTTGGTAGATTTAACTGAGTGAAAGCTATCCATAAATTTTTGTCTCCCCGATTACCTAAGATTGGGGAATTATTTTCATCAACTCAGGGAAACCAGAGGACCACCAACCTCCCTTACGTAAAGGGATTGAGTAGAATTTTCTTGATAAATTTTATAATATTTTGCTGTCATTAATGTAATTGTCTGGAAAACTTGGTGTAGGCATGGTTTTTGGAGCATGTACTCATTCAAAAATCATACAATGTTGAAGGACCCCGAATAAATAAGTGGAGGAATATTCTTTCGCATATTAGTAGGGTGAGGGACCTTGTCAACTAAATCAGGTCCGAAGAGGTAATTATTATAAACTGTGATCTATGTTAGTTTGATATAGATGCAGTAAAATTTGTGTACTTGGTAATTGACAGGTGATTGTTGAAATAATTCCTAACCTACATGAAAACACATTGTTTGAGAACCTTGAGATTGGGGATGACATTCCACGGGCAATGGAGACATCACAAGGATATGACACAGAAGATGTAAGGTCATGTGGTGAATGCATTCTTAATGACATCCTAATCAAGGAGCTAACAGAGGAGAATATATGTTTGAATGAAAGAGTTAATGAATTAATTTCAATTATTGAAAAAAAGGGGATGGAGGGTCAAGAAAGCTATCCTGTAGTCAGTCCTCTTTCTGATCCAGTATCTTGTAGAACAAGGAGAGGACGTGACCGAACTCGGTATGATTACAGGGATACTCTAATTGAGAGTCTAATATGGCACCAGCTATTACATAAGGGGAAGCGGAGAAAGGAACAAATATCAAATGTCATGGATAAGGGAAAAAGGAAACTTAGTGAGAAGGATATGGATGAAGCAAGAGAAACCATTACTGTAATGGAAGTCATGTCTGAAGAAGATATAGAGGAGGAAAAAAGGACCTCCGAACTATACAAAATGAGACAACAAGACATTGAGGTATGTAAGTTATTTTCATATAAATTACGTCAAATTTATTGAATTTGGTCATTAATTATTTTGGTCTAAATTGTATCGATGTAGTTTGTGAAGAAGCATTTTATGAAGTCGAAGAAGAAAAATCAAGATAAAGAAGTGACCTACCTGATAAATAAATTGGAGAACCTAAAGTAAGTTATGAAACATAGTTTAGTTAATAGATTTGAGCCTTTAATATATAATCTTATCAATTAACTTGACAGGTTGGCTAATGAATTTATCTGGGAGGATGCACCCTTTGTTTTGAAATTGCATTCATTCTTACAAATCCTCATTGGAGAGGTTTTACAAAAGGCGAGGTCATTGATGCCTTCTGTAAAATTATATTTAGGGGAGCATCCACATGTGGTAGGCCATACAACAAGTCAATATATTGTTCAACCTTCTTCACAGTTAATGATGTAAATTAGTATCAATTAATAGATTGTAGAAGACCTACTATTATGATCTGGTTATTAATAATTTTGATTTTGCAATTTTTTAGGCTTCAATAAGATCGTCAAGAAAGTTTTCCCTGCAACAAGTGATGAAGACTGATATGATAGAACAAGGGTTTAGATATATTTTAATACCTTTGTGCAATGATAATACACACTTTCACTTGTTGGCGGTGGATACAGAAGCAATGACTTTCAATCATTTAAATTCTCTTGCTAGTAACCGTAAATATAAGCATGATTTTGACTCAGCGATGAGCTACCTACCTTTATTCATATATATGTTCATCATTTGGTAAAAAATGTCATTGAAATTCATGATATATTTGACAGGTAAAAGAACTTAAACAATATACTCGCGAGGAACTTACGGCTATTCATCCATATCTACAAAGTCATCATCCCTTAGACAAATGACCCTCCGTTAGACTAAAATGTCCCCAACAAGAACATAGGTAAGTAAGTGAGGAAGAGTTTCAAAATTTTAAAATCATTAAAGTATTTTATTACCCCACTTATTGAAATCAGAAATACTGTTTGTTATTCTCAGCGTGGACTGTGCCTTCTTTGTTATGCAATACGTCCTATGTCTCCAATACGATGAGAAGATGGATTTCAAACAAGGAGATATGACGAAAATGAGATTTGATCTGATAGTAAATATTATGAGAGACATGTATTGTAAAACATGAGACTGTCAATTTCTTGAAGTAATGTTGTAAAAAAACATCCTTTGCTGGTGATTCAGCTCCATTTGTATAGAAATTGTGTAATTTGTATGAATATAATTTATTGTCCAGAAAAATAAAACAATTGTGTCATGTTGATTCACATCGAGTTGCTGCAATGTAGTGTACCAACTGATACGGTAAGAAAACATAACTCATAATGATTTGGACTAAGTTTGCACACCAGAAATAACATCTCTTTGGTTAACTCTAACTAGTGATATATATCCAAGTATTGAAGGTCCATCAGTGGGTTTCTGATACATAATTTGAAAATATGACTTAATGGTCTCGAATTGAAATTTGGTATGCATTCTGTATTTACTTAGTAAGATGGATTATCTCTACCATAAATTTAAAAAACTTGTTTCAAATTCTAAAAATTAATAATTAAATAAAATTACAGGATTTGGTCACATCTTGTAGATAAATATAGAATATTATTCTATAAATCATTATTTTATTTAATGCCAAAGGTGAGAATGAACTTAACTCATTTCAGGCCCACGGTGGGCCTGAAATAAAATGATTTCAGGCCCACGCTCGGCCTGAAATCAATAATTTCAGGCCCACGGTGGGCCTGAAAAAAATTTGAATTCAGGCCCACGGCGGGCCTGAAATAAAAACTTTTCAGGGCCACGGTGGGCCTGAAATCACTTCAATTCAGGCCCAGTGTGGGCCTGAATAGCTCCATTTCAGGCCTAACTTGGGTCTGAAATAAATTTATTTCAGGCCTAGGGTGGGCCTGAAATCAAGTGACTTCAGGCCCACCGTGTGCCTCAACTGGGAAAATTTCAGGGTATCTGTTAACCATAAAATCATTCTGATTTAAGTTGGTCGATAATAAATTTGTAGTTGTATAGGTGTATAAATCTGACACCATCTTTCTGGCCTAAGTGATACGTTTATTGAACATAACTTATAAATATTGGTACTTAGTGTGCATATAAAAATCGACTGATATACCTAAAAACCTCATATTGCAAACTACTTCTTTTGCATTGTGATATAGATTGATTAAAAGTTTGGACATCAAAATTTTCATCTCCTAGCTCAACAATCTCTACTGATATAAGGTTTTCAGAATTTCAGATATGGTAGGTCCATCAGTGAGTTTTGCTCAAAACTCACTGATACACCTAAACTACTGCTATACTAATGGTGATACAGCAAGATTAGAGGTTTCGACCCCAAAAATTTCATCTCCTAGCTCAACAATCTCTACTGATATAGGGTTTTCAGAATTTCAGATATGGTAGGTCCATCAGTGAATTTTGCTCAAAACTCACTGATATATCTAAACTCCTGCTATACTAATGGTGATACAGTAAGATTAGAGGTTTGGACACCAAAAATTTCATCTCCTAGCTCAACCCTCTCTACTGATATAGGATTTTCAGAATTTCAGATATGGTAGATCCATCAGTGAGTTTTGCTCAAAACTCACTGATACACCTAAACTACTACTATACTAATGGTGATACAACAAGATTAGATGTTTCGACCCCAAAAATTTCATTTCCTAGCTCAACCCTCTCTACTGATATAGGTTTTTCAGAATTTCAGATATGGTAGGTCCATCAGTGAGTTTTTCTCAAAACTCATTGATACACCTAAACTACTGCTATAGTAATGGTGATACAGCAAGATTAGAGGTTTCGACCCGAAAAATTTCATCTCCTAGCTCAACCCTCTCTACTGATATAGGTTTTTCAGAATTTCAGATATGGTAGGTCCATCAGTGAGTTTTGTTCAAAACTCATTGATACACCTAAACTACTGCTATACTAATGGTGATACAGCAAGATTAGAGGTTTCGACACCACAAATTTATCTCCTAGCTCAACCCTCTATACTGATATATGGTTTTCAGAATTTCAGACATGGTAGGTCCATCAGTGAGTTTTGCACAAAACTCACTGATACACCTAAACTACTATTATACTAATGGTGATACAACAAGATCAGAGGTTTCGACCCCAAAAATTTCATCTCCTAGCTCAACCCTCTCTACTGATATAGGTTTTTTCAGATTTTCAGATATGGTAGGTCCATCAGTGAGTTTTGCTCAAAACTCGCTGATACACCTAAACTACTACTATACTAATGGTGATACAGCAAGATTAGAGGTTTCGACCCGAAAAATTTCATCTCCTAGCTCAACCCTCTCTATTGATATAGGTTTTTCAGATTTTCAGATATGGTAGGTCCAACAGTGAGTTTTGCTCAAAACTCACTGATACACCTAAACTACTGCTATACTAATGGTGATACAGCAAGATTAGAGGTTTCGACCCGAAAAATTTCATCTCCTAGCTCAACCCTCTCTACTGATATAGGTTTTTCAGAATTTCAGATATGGTTGAGCTAGGATCAACCATTTTATTTCAGGCTCACCGTGGGCCTGAATCATTTTATTTCAGGCCCACCGTGGGCCTGAAACATTTGATTCAGGCCCATGGTGGGCCTGAAATCATTTTATTTCAGGCCCACCTTGGACTTGAATCATTTTATTTCAGGCCCACCGTAGACCTAAAATAATTATATTTTAGGCCCACCGTGGGCCTAAATAACTCTTATTTCAGGCCCACCGTCGTTTATCTATATGTGAATTTTATAGCCTTGAAAATTAAATATAAATACATAATCAATAAAATGCACATGATAAATCAGAACAGAGTTTTGATATATAACAAAGTTTGTTTGATTTTTATAAATAAAAATAGATATTACCTTAATTATATTTATAATACATATAAAGAAAAAAGGGCCGCCTAGGGCCTGAAATCCTTTTATATCAGGCCCAGCAGTCACTCAGCTTTATAGCGTTCCTTAGAGCCTAGTGCTCAGCAATCGTCTTCTAGCTCCAGATTTGTTGCGATTTCAAGGTAGCGTGCTTGTCTTCATTGGAGTTGTTGTGGGCGACATCCTCGTCATTGCACTAGTCGAATTGTACGTATCCTAATTCGTAGTTTGTGATTTCAGTTCTTGCTTTTCACCTAGGGTTAGCGTAGTTTTCAGTAAATGACTGAACTTGAGGAGGCCCTTTTATGAACAAATTCTAAGTGTCATTGTTTGTTTGTGTCAAATAATTTTTTGTTTGATGGTTGCTAAGTTCGGTATGGGTCAAAAAAGATCATCTTCAAAGAAAGCTGCTCCCACCAAATCTAAGAAACAACAAGTTCCTGGGGGAAGTCATGCGAAAAAACAGTTGCCACAATGAAAAATCAAATTGCCTATCGAGTATACAAGTTTTGCCAACAGAGATCGAAGTAAACGAATGAACTGGAAAAGTAGCCTTTGTCATTTCAAAAATTTTATTGAATCTGTTCCACCCACACCAGCACAAGAATATTTGCTTCGAGAAACACCCTTTTCTTGGGTCCTCGACCTTCCTACTAGTTCTTGTGTAAGACCCCAGGTTCAGAACATGTTTGATAATTGGGATGAAGAAGAACAGAGCTTTGTATTCCATGGGAAAAAACTCAATTTCACAATGGTTGATATATCAGTTATTCTAGGGCTACCTGACCATGGAGAGATAGTCCAACTTGATTTGAATGAGGCCTCTAGCCCACTGTACAAGGAGTATTTTGAAGATTCTAGTTGTTCTGCTTGACATTTGGAGAAACTGCTAATAAAGTCTACATCCAATGACAAGCTGTACTGTCAGTTGTATATACTCTATTTTTTTTGTACAGTGCTATTTTGTGGTAGTAGCAGCATACTTGCCATTCCTGCCCTGTCACTTATTGATTGCGTAGATGATTTTGACAATCTACCAAACTACAATTGGTGCAATGCCGTGTACAATTTCATGGCTCCTCAGTTGGGAGCCATTGGAAAGGAGGTGACATTGAGACATAGACCACATGTAGGTGATTCAACCCAATCGGCCAAGGCTCCCTTGCTCAAGGGATTTCCAAATATTTTGGCTGTAAGTGAGAGTACATATACATGCTAATATAATTTCATGATGGATATTATTTACTGATTATAATGATGTTGCAGGTATGGGTTAATGAACATATTAGTATTGCTGCTCCTGAACATCCTCATAGATTGCCAAGAATATTTCGCGGACTTGGCCTAAAGCCCATGTTGACACTATCAAGAGGATGATAGACCGTGTGACCACAAATTTAATTATTGTTGATTTAATTTCGTTTGATATAGAGCATGATTTGGTACCTGACTACTCTCCTCCAACTCAACCACTTGAGGTAGAATGTGAGGTATTACAGCAGGCACCAGAAGGAAGCTAAGCAGCACAAGGAAGGCTACAACCCTTACAAATGGAAGCCTGCAATATATGTATACAAAAACAAGAACAAATTGAAACCTTACTATTGGTGCAGACAGCACCCAAGTCAAACCTGTGTTTTGATAAATGGCAAAGGGTTCAAAAGTTAAGTCTTATTTGTTTTCTAACATATTACTCAAGTGTGCAGGAAAAGCCCTAGCGAAGGACGGCTAGGCAACTGGCAAAGGAATGCCAGGAGACAAAGCCCTAGCGAAGGACTGCTAGGCAACTAGCGAAGGACTGCTAGTCACCAAGTCCTAGTGAAGGACTGCTAGGCAACTAGCGAAGGGCTGCTAGTCACCAAGTCCTAGTGAAGGACTACTAGGCAACTAGCGAAGGGCTGCTAGTCATCAAGACCTAGCGAAGGAATGCTAGGCACCAGGCGAAGGACAGCCTGGTACTGAAGTCCTGGCAAAGGACTGCTGGGCAAAAGTCCAACCAGAGGAGCCGGTTGGCGACAGGTAAACTCTCCTGAGAGGAGTAGGTGAGGACGCGTTCTCCGTTGAGGGAACAGTAGGCGTCGGTTCGACCTAGGATTCCATTTTGGAAATCCAAAGTCAGAACCAAGACAACAAAGGCTGTATAAAACTAACAACTTACTGCTTTATGTTATTTTTGGACTAACCCTGGATGCAGGACCAAAGGAACGAGTGTCTGCAGCTCAGAGAGTCTCAAAGGAGTGAGGCAGCAGCTGAGTAGGGCGCCCTGAGTGTCCCAGGCGCCCCCAAGGTGAACATAAAACAAATGAAGCAAAAGGAGCTTCGGCTGAATACTGGCCGGGGCGCCCCCAGTAGCCAGGGCGCCCCGAACGCCCAGGGCGCCCCCAGCCACCAGGGCGCCCCGCGCCTGAAGTCAGCGATGAGGATAAGCCTCATCCAGCCGATACTCCCGCTGAAAAGGTCAGCCAGGGCGCCCTCAACTTCTCGGGCATCCCCGTCAAGGACTTATCCCGATTTTGAAGGGATAACTCGCTGACCACGAAGTGAGCGGATCACAGGCCAAGTGGAGGGCACCCCCGTGCTCCCAGGCGCTCTCAGAACCCTATAAAAGGCCCTCGACCCCTCAAGCCTGAAAACAACATCTTCCAACATGGTTACGTTCTTCTGCTCCTGCGCGTCGCTCCAGAAACCTTCCAATTCGACACGAAAGCGCCGACGACGTCCCTCTGCTCCGAGAAACATCCGATATCGGACGTCGGTAACGAAGAACTGATTTTTCATTTCTGTTATACTATTACTGTACTACAATTGTAAACTTTTGTAAGAATCTTTGCGCGATTATAGAATTGCCCTCAGTAAACGGTCAACGACCGTGGGCCTTGGAGTAGGAGTCGACCCAGGCTCCGAACCAAGTAAAACTCCCTGTGTTTGCGATTGTTCTTATTCCGCTGCGTACTTACTCTAATTCTTTTCTGAAAATTTTTAACGATATTCACCCCCCTCTATCGTTTCTCTCGATCCAACACTTACAGCAACAATTAAATATAACAAGGAAGCCAAAAGTGAGACGGCATCAGCCATCAGTGCCAAGGATCAAATTATTGCTCAGAAAGAAACAATAATTGCAGAGAAGGAGTCTCAGCTGAAACAAAAAGATGACATCATTGTTGAAAAGGATAAAATAATTGGTGACAAAGATTCACAGCTTAAACAACAAGAGGAGCAAAATGATAAAAGGATAACTGTAAGAGAGTCTCTCATACTTCAGTCTAACCAAAAAATCAAACAGCTGCATGAACAATTGCAAAGCAAAGGGTCAGATGAAGGTGAGCCACTTGCCAAAAAAAGGAAAATAACTCAGGTCAGACAAACCTACCAGGCCAAAGGCAAGGGCAAACAAGTTGTTCAGGAGGAGGATGAGGATGAAGATGAAGATGACGAGCCTCCTGGCCCATCAATGTCAGATACTACAACGCAAACAACAAAATCTGCGACCTCCACCCAAACTAACATATCTGAACATCACGCAGCTAAAGCTAAAGAATTTCAAAAGGTGAAAAGCAAAATCTTGAAGAATTCCAGGGCATTCTTTAAGAAGACTAAAGATGCAGAGATTGCTGAAACATTATTAAAGCTTAGTAAATTAAAGTGAGTTAGTTGCTATTACATTTGGAAAAATATTGTAAAACATTGATGATTATTGACATTTATTAATAAAATTTAATCATTCACATTGTTATTAAGTTGCTTATCTTTTTTGCATGTAGGTACGAGTTTAATCCAGTATGGTCCAATGGGACCTTTACATTAGATATGCTATCTTTTTTGACAATATTTAATTGAAATGACTACGCCACCAGGGATTGCACCAATACATACTGGACTATTTTTGGAAATGAAGCAAAAGCGTGTAACTCACCATACCAGCCCTCCATATTCTGTGGGGTGGGGTTTGATGTAAGTCAATTAGCTACTAAATCATTATTATTATTTTCTATGATTTAGTCCACTGACACTTCCTTTTTAATAACCATAGGAACTTTTTGAGGCGATTCACGCTCAGGCTTTTAAACAAACTATTGCTACTGATACGGATAAGCCAATTAGATATATCATCTGTCCTCTAAATAATGCAGATGATCATTGGTATCTAATGGTTATTGACCTCGTGGAAGGTAGTATCCATCATTATAATTCTCTCGGCGCCACAGAAGGGTACACTGCCAAATTTGAAAAAACTGTAAGTTTTCTATTTCGTAGATATAACTCAAAAAAAAGTTTCATACCAATATAATTGTTACTAATGTCATATCTGTATAGGTGGCGTTTTTCAAAAATTTGAACTGGTCTTATTACAAGACATGGAATAAAGGATTGCCTTCCATATCTGGGACAGAGTTTAATAAAATTGTTGTAGAAGGACCCACCCAAAGCAGATCGTAAGAGGATGTTTATTTTTGTTAAAAATAACAATGCATTTCATGGTTGGATTTATAAGATGATAACAATGTCAATATTGGTTTTTCAGGTCGGATTGTGCATTTTCCATGATGCGGTATGCAGAAAGTCTAGTTTTTCAAAGATCTACAGTTTTTACCCAAAAGCAAATGAAAAATTATCGATTTCAGGTGGGCTATAAAATAATGAGAGACAAGTGCTAGAAGCTAAATCTGTAAATAGTGTTTTTGTTGATACTATGCATATGTAATTGTCATCACAAACATTGTATATTTGTAATTATACAATCCATGTACTCCTTTTCAAATCAATGAAACTTTGCTTTGGATAATTATTTTTGTCTTATATATGATCTGTAATATGTAATTGTTGAGGAACCTATCAGTAATATTGAACATTGCTTTTGCTAGAATCATTTGAATTCAGGACCACAGTGGGCCTGAAACAAAAGCATTTTTGGGAACCCACTCAGGGCCTGAAACAAAATGATTCAGTTGTATAATGTAAGTTTAATGACAAACAATATATGTTTGTAGTTATAATGTATGTAAACCATTTTGATACTCCAATGGAGCATTGTTTTCGATCCTTGTTATTGTGTAATCTCTAATCTATAATCTGTCCTCTTGTCCATACTATAAGTAATATTGAACCTTACTTTTCCTCTACCCTAATTTTAAATCACAACCCACGTTGGGCCTGAAATGAGATTATTTCAGGCCCACGCTGGGCCTGAAATGATATTATTTCAGGCCCAGTGTGGGCCTGAAATAATTCCATTATTGGGCCTGACACAATAATCTAATTTCATATTTCAAATAATTCAATATTAGAATGATTAAATATTTTATATAAATATACATGTTGTGAAATTATTTTTAATATTAAACAAAAAGGAGAGTACCTACATAGACATTGCACCACAATTAAATTCCATCCACATCATTACCTCATATTTTTAGAATTTGGCACAACAGGAGGTTTGTTTCATGGACCTATGATATTTTGATTTCTCAAAACTCATTACCAGTAGTTAGAGTTTAGATAGCTAGGAGATGGTATTTTTGGTCTCCAAACATAGTCCTAATGATTATCAATTACGTGTTAATACAGTATCAGTTGGCACAGAACAATGAATCAACAAAGCAAACAAACAGAGGGTCTCAAATGACAGATATTCATAAACCATAGGACTTCAGGACTTCAAGACCTGAAATAACATTATTGTGGGTTTCAAAATATGAAAACTTCACAACTGCTTAATTCTGCTTACATAAATTTACACAAGATGAAATGTATCATAATATTGAAATACTTCTTCAAGTCACAACATTAACAACAACTAGTTTTTTGACAATGCTATAGCTATACAATATACAAAATATATACATTCAGTTATCCTCCATGTAAAATATACACTTCAATAAGAATATTGGGTCACTACATATACCAATTAACTCAAGACGTTGGGGTTGGCGGCATTCTACATGTCCTTTTATTATGACCAAGTTGTTTGCACCGGCTGCATTTTAGTTTGACCTTGCCGTTGTGTCTGGACTCTATCCGTGCCTTCTTTCGTCTACCAGGCTGCACAAGGCTACGGGTGTTGGAAACGAGATGGCTAGAGAGGGGGGGTGAATATAGCCAATCACTTTTCTTTGAAACTTAACAAGTTTCCTGCACTCAACTTATCAGTAGCACAGCGAAAGAAACGAAATGAAGCAGTGCAGTAAATGAAAACAGAAACCGAAAACAAACAATCATAATTAGCAAGATCGCTAACAATGAGGGTTTACAAGGTTCGGGGATAACTTGCCCCTACTCCTTGGCGTGCCCTTAAGGTGGGCGATCCCTTGATCGTCGGCAGATCAAGCCCCGGTTATCACCGGATAGAAAGCAACCTCCTTCTCGGTGGAGAAACCTCTCCACAGTGTTTCAATCACAGATAAAGTTTAAGCATAAAGAAACAACTAGAAGGATCTTACTCAAACACTTAGCAAGGACAAGAACACAGCAAGCTTCCCTGAGCTCCACCCAGTGACGATCTCACGCAAGAACCCCCCTTCGTGTCTTCCCACTGTCGGACTCCAAGCTCCTTGTTCTCTCCTTTAAGCGCTCAAGTAATGGATGATTGCATCTCAAAATCAGTGGCTTGCTCAAAGTGATGAAGCTTCGAGAACACAGCAAGCTCGTAATGGAGAACTCAAGGCGCAGCAAGAAGATTAGATTCAGAACTATCAAAAAACTCTGCTTCCACGAAGCCAGCTTCCGCGCTTTTGATTCTCCACAGAGCACCAGGTGACAACATCCTTCGTAGCCTCCAGCTACCACGCTGCCAACGCCAGCTACAACTGAGCCCTCTCTAGTCTTCCTGAGATCCCCTCAGCCAAGCCCCAGTCCCGGCTGCAGTCTGCAGCTCGGCTGTTGCAACCTGAAACGGAGAATCGGACAAACCTGCTCCAAGGAAAGCCTCCATTGACCTCTCCTTGAGTGTTTGAATCCTCCCCTGTCACCTGCAGCTTAATCAGGGTGTTAGAGCAGCGTATCACACAGTAAATCAAATATCAGATGTAAGTGGCAGCAAATCGGATATGGTCAGACGCGATCAGAGCGTCTGACAGTGCGATTTGAATTAAAGTGATCGGTCACCGGACCGATCCAGGGCGTGTGGGTCGGTCACCAGACCGATCCACTGCTTCGCTGGGATTCCCAGCTCTCGCGGCTATACACGCCTGATCGGTCACCGGACCGATCAGTGTGAAGCCTGATCGGTCACCAGACCGATCTGAGTGAAGCCTGATCGGTCACCCAGACCAATCAGGACAGATGAACAGTGATTTTTTAATCAGATCCAAAGTCCCTGATCGGTCACCGGACCGATCCAGGACTTGATCAGCAAGGGAACTCACTCACCGACCGCTCCCTGATCGGTCACCAGACCGATCAGGAGCAAGGCAGTGAGGAAGCAGCCTGCTCCCTGATCGGTCACCTGTCCGTTCAGGAGCCACACAGTAGGTTTCCAACCTCACTGTGTGCTCCCTGATCGGTCACCAGTCCGATCAGACATCGCTGGATCGGTCACCAGACCGATCCACATAGAGCAGCGTGCCAATGTCCCTGATCGGTCACCAGACCGATCCAGGGACTCAAACCCAACCCTCTAAGCTAGGAATTCATCCACCTTAGCCCTCCAAGCTAAGGATTTTTCCATCTAACCCTCCAAGTTGGGAATTTGCACCTAACCCTCCAAGTTAGGACTTTTCACCTAGCCCTCCAAGCTAGGACTTTTCACCCAACCCTTCCGAGTTAGAACATCATCCAACCTAGCCCTCCAAGCTAGGCACCTGACCCTCCATGCCAGGACTTTTTCACCTAATTCTCCAGGATGGGAATTTGCACCTAACACTCCAAGTTAGGACTTTTCACCTAGCTCTCCAAGCTATGACTTTTCACCCAACCCTTCCGAATTAGGACTTTCCAAATACCTAGCCCTCCAAGCTAGGATTTTTCACACCTAACCCTCCAGGTTAGGATTTTCCAACACCTAACCCTCTAGACTAGGATTTTCAACACCTAATCCTCCAGGTTAGGATTTTCCAACACCTAGCCCTCCAGACTAGGATTTTCCATACCATGTCTGATCCCCGATCAGGACTTAATCATAATCAATATCATCCACCTAAACTAAAATCGGTGTCAACACCAAAATAACAATCAGGGCCAGACTGCATCAACAACGGGGACATAGAACTGTAATGTCGTTTACTCCATTAGGCCAAAACTGCTTGCTTCTACAAGGGAAAATACGATCCATGTAAATCCACTTCCAAGTTTCAGAATGAAAATAATGCTCACAATATGGGAGTGTATCCATGATCCTGTGAATGATTACGACAATAGCATGTGAGCAAGGAAGTCTTGAAATTTGAAACTCCCCACAATGACAAAACTTTTTTTCCAAATCAACAATGTATGAAGTGCCCCATGTTTCTACTTCCATTTCTGATTGAGAGTAAGGGTGAACCTTATAAACTCTTACTTTCTCTCTCCTTGAATCCATTTCTTTTATAGCATAAGGTGTCAAAGCAACATGACATTTGGAGACTTCCTCTCTACGGTTATAGAACCATTGAGCAACTTTTCTTCTTGTATTATCAATTAACCTGTTTATGGGAAGCTCACGTGTAGACTTGATCAAAGCATTTAAGCTCTCTACACAATTCGTGGTAAGCATTCTGTACCTTCTCCCTGTAAAGTGTGCATTTGCTCACCTTTTAGGGTCAATGTTGTGAAGCCACTTAAGGGCAACTGGATATTTTTCAAGCATTGTCTGCATTATCATATCATATTGGAGTGTTGTGTTGGCTCGTGCTGCTGCCCAAAACAAACCTACAGCAGCTCTACTTCCAGTATCAGTTACCATATTACAACACATGTGGTGGCAACAAAAGGTATGATGCGCGTTTGGGTAGACTTTTCTAACTGCTGATATAATGCCCCGATGTCTATCTGATACTATGGTGATTGAGTGATCATCGACACCAAAGAACCTCTTTGTATGCTCCAAAAACCACTCCCATGCAGACCCACATTCAACTTCAGCTATTGCGAAGGCAACTGGAAGAACATTGTCATTACTATCAATCGTCGTTGCAATCAACATTACTCCCGGATACTTTCCTCTTAGGTATGTGACATCAATTCCGATAAGTCTATGCAAATAAGACCTGAACACCTTCGGCAAGCACCAAAAGCCCAAAAACACCACTGGAACTGATTGTTACCATTCCTGCATAGTGCCACATACGTTTCAGGATCTCTAGCTCTTAACTCACGCAGATATTGTGGAAGATCTCTATAAGCCTCATCATAATTTCCAACAACCTTTTTCAATGCTTTCTCCCTAGCTATGTATGCACTATGTGAAAATCAAGTATAGACTTCGCCACAGGTTACTTCGGCGATATCTTTTAACGAAGTAATACATACTAATCAACTTCAGTAGTAAATTTGATGAAGTAAATTCTATTTTAGACTTCGTAGTTTAAAAATGATTGGTCTTGCAACTAATTTTATTTATATTTTACTTCATAGTATGTATTCGACGAAGTAATAAGTTATAAAATAAAATTTATAAGTTTGTATACTGAAGTAATAAGTTTGTATCAATTAAAATATTTTTTTCCTTTATTAATAAATTAATCGATTTGTATTTATTTTTAAACTAATCATCTAAACCCTAAATCCACACTTAACAAATTGTTTCTCGCCTATACGCCTCTGGCCCTCTGCCCTCTATTCGCCCGACGCACAACGCCTCCCCTCCCTTCTGCCCGACGATGCAAGCGCCTCCCCCTCTGCTCGATGACGCACCAGTGCCTCCCCTCTGCTCGACGATGCATAAGCGCCTCCCCCTCTGCCCGAAGACGCACAAGTTTGAGGTTTCTATCGTCTCCTTCGGTTTTTTTTTCTTCTTTTCCTTTCAGTTTTCTTCCCTCTCCCACGCCCTTCTCTCCTTCCACTGCAGTGCCGCTAATTTTCCTCCTCTGCAGCGTCGTCGAGTCTTCCTCCTTGAGGTTTCTTGGCCACGGGAAGAAGGGGCAAGTGTTTTGCTCAAGCTTGAGGTCGTCGTCTCTAACCGATCTCGTCCTACAACTCGACAACTATGTTGATTTTCTGCCCTATGATTTTTCGCATCTCCTGCCCTAGGGATCTTCTTCCCTATAGTTTATGGCATCTCCTCCCAATGTTTTCTTCGACCTTTCCATAAATCTACCTAAATCATTTAAACCTTTATGATCTGCCTAAATTCTTTTAGCGAAGTTGTCAATTTGGTACAAGATTGGACAAATACAAGAAAATTGAAAAAATCAATTTATGTAGGTTATGGGGTATATTATGTCTTAAATATAATATTTGTTTACATGCTTTTCTTTGTTCACATGCTTTTGCTTTGGTTTACATATGGAATTTTTTTTGCTTGTTTACCTAGATTTACTTTTCTATCTTATGTCTTAAAACAAGTGGATCTTTGGTAATGAGTTACGTATGAATAGTTGCACGTATTTTTTTGGTATGTTATGCCTTAAAACTCAATTGTTTCTTTCCAATTCCCTAACCTGGATGTATTTCCAATAAGCTTCTTTAACTTTTTTCACACCTACATCAATTCAGGTTTTGTTTTTGTAAACTACACAGATTGTAAACTGCAGGTATATTATATAAGTAGTGATTGCAAATTGCAGGTTTTGTTTTTGTTAGTAGCCTACCTTAATTGTTTTGCATGTTTACCTCATATGCACTAGTTTTATTAGGTTTTTCTCCAACAACATTTCTTTGCTCACAGTTTTATTATATTTTTCAATTTTAATGTTTTGCTGATGGAATTACTAATTGATATATTTGTCTCTAATTATTTCCTGAATTTGTAGAATTTTCTTCTTGTCATCTTTATTTCAAGATATGTAACGTTCTTTGCTTTTTAACTAATTCCTATTATTCTTATGTAGAACCTTGATAGGATAAAGAGCAGGCTTTAGAAGGTACAAATGCTCAAGATGCCAGAGCACTTGAATCTGATGCTGTAAGTGATCAATGTCTCAGGTCTCTACTGTTACGTGCCATTTTTATGCCTGATTTCGATTTCTGTAATTATTGGTGGACTGTGCTATGGTGAAGAAGAGTCATAAGTGAAAGTTTATTTGTTGGTGACCTTTTTGCCTTGTCTTCTTGGCTTTGAGAAAATTATCAGGGGTCTGATAAATGTAAATGGAGGGGTGCAAGCTGTTGACCTCTTGATCTATGGGATGGTGGTTGGCTGCTTTAGCTCTCTGCATTTGGCTGAGTAAAGAAGGTTTGGCACGTTGGTCTTTGCTAGTGGAATGGAGAGTTGCTTGGAAAAGCTGAACTGTTAAAGTTATGGATTTGCTTCTGAGATTTATTGATTGCTTCTACAATGTGGCTACTGTCTTGGCTGTTGTGTGGAGCAGATATTCTTTGGTTTTTTTGGAGGCTTAGATCATGGGGTCCTGGCTACTTTCTGCGTGTCAACTGTGCCAAAAGAGCAGAACTAAGTATAGTTTGATACTGAAATTTCCTTAACTGATGTTTGCAGTTTTTGCAGTTTGCAGTTTGCGGTTTTGCTTTGCAGTGTTAATGGATTGCTTTCAAAACATCGCAGTACACAAACAATATTGAAACAGGCAAGCATGGCATCTTCAGAGCTTTGAAACATAAAAAAGCATAACAAACAAAACAGCCTGAATTGTTTCTTGATCTTTTGAAAGTATAAAAAAGCATAACAAATAATAACTTGTATTGAACTTGTATGTCACTGTTTTTGTTGTCGTTGGTTGGCAACACTTGATACTCATTGTATGCTTTCATCTTTCAAACTGTGGCAGCAAATCTTCATTGTATGCTTTCACTTGTATTGAACTAGTATGCATATACGATATGAAATTGTGCCAACTAATTTGTTTGTTGCAGAATGTCTTCGAACTAGCCTCAAAGGGTCAAGATGTAGTGGGATCAAGATGTACAATGCCTCAAAGGGTATCTCTAAAGGACCAGATTTTAAACAATTAACAGTATGTATTGTGCTTATGTATGGAGATATGAATGGATGATTCTTATAACTTGGATTGTGACTATTACATTACCTTTTCTATTTCATTGTAGGATAATCTAAAACAAAGTTGTTCTATTGAATGTGGATATTGTGTGATGAGGTACATGAAAGAGATAGTTGAATGTGAAAATCCATAGTTGGAGAAGATGGTAATATATTTTTTATTATATGCTTTGGTTTATGATTGAGATAGACTATTACAGTTGGATGAATCTAATGCATTTTATATTTTTGGATAAAAGTTTGCAGGAACAATCAAGAATCAATATTACCAACAATCCGAATATGATGATGTCAGAAGTGAATGGAGTGAATTTGTCTACTCATATGTAGGTGTCTAAATTGGTGTACTTAGGATACATATTTTGTTCTTTCATTATGGATTTTGGATATACTTGTGGATATATATTTTGGTTATATATACTTGTGGATTTGTGGATATATACTTGTGTATTGATGGATTCGTTAATATATATTCATCATTTTGAATGGATAATTGTTTAATCTAATTAATGCATTTAAGTTGTGTGTGTGTATAATTTTAATGAAGTAAAAAAAAAAATTTTACTTCACTCATTTATTAAATTAGTAAAGTGGTAATCGATAATTACTTCGATAAATATAAATACTAGCGAAGTTATAAAATATATTTGCTTCGACAATTAATATAAATTGTGAAGTTACATATCATCTATTACTTCGTCGCATTACAAAACTACTAAAGTAACAAATATATTTTACTTCGACAATCAATTTAAACTGTAAAGTTATATATCATCGATTACTTCAGCACTTTACAAAATCAACGAAGTAAAAGACAAGTTTTTACTTCAGAATCGGTCCAAATCTGAACCGGTTTACCTCTTTGAACCGGTAAAAGACTTCGCTATTTTCATGGATATGACTTCGGTGATATGACGAAGTAAAATAATCCCTTTTTACTTCACGTGCGTCTACTTCGGTAATTATCTATCTATGACTTCGGTGAATATACGAAGTAAATTAAGGAAATTCTACTAGTGATGCTTTTTTGTATGATATGGTCACTCCAAATCTAGCTTTAATATCTGATATAATCATACTTAGTTTGTATTGTTCATTATGAAGAAATTGCTCTTCAACAAAAGAAGTAACAAATGATGAAGAGCATGCATGATGATCAACACTTTCCCTAACAGTTCCACATTGGTGTTCCTTTATATATTTTGTAACAGTGAACTCTACTTCCCCCCTTGCTACTACTCTCCATGTACATGGTTGGTTG
Organism: Boesenbergia rotunda; assembly: GCA_024364735.1. NCBI lineage: Eukaryota > Viridiplantae > Streptophyta > Magnoliopsida > Zingiberales > Zingiberaceae > Boesenbergia > Boesenbergia rotunda. The sequence goes on along the minus strand of JAGFNQ010000698.1, from coordinate 287,169 downwards.
AAGCACACTGCTTTAACTCTATTTTTTCAGGTGTCAACTGGGTTATATCTCATATGCTTAACCATGACATGTTTGACAAGTGCATTCTTGAATTCTTCTCTAGATGGAAATATCTGCCCCACAAAAAATTCATGCCTATCTCTTATCTCTACCTCTCCAATTGGCCCAGCAAGCAATCGAGAATTTAAATATAAGGATCTTTAGCTAATGGAAACTCCTCCTCTAAGTCACTGTACTCATCTGGGGAAATTCATATTCCTCAATCTGTATATTATCGGCTTGGAATTCTAGTACACTTGTAATGGGTTCTAATTCATCTGCATTCCGGATTTCAATTCCTTCCTCCCCACTCCAGGTTGGCTCAAAGAATTCAACAACTCTTGTAGAAAAATTCAAACCCTCACCTTCTATATTAGTTGTTTCTTCATTTAGATCAATTGTCAAATTCCTTGTAATTTCTGATCCATTCCCCGTGACAGCATTATCATCAAGAGTATTCTATATTTTGGATAGAATTTCGTCAAGAACATTATCATCCCTGAAAAATAAATTACAATTATATTTTGCAAACTTTGAAAATCATAATCAAGGACCTAAGAAGGCCTGAGGGCCTGAAATATTTTGATTTCAGAGCCTCACAGGGCCTGAAATAATATTTCAGGCCCTCATAGGGCCTGAAATCATTATATTTCAGTCCCTGTGTGGGCTTGAATATATTGATTTCAGGCCCTATGAGGGCCTGAAATCATATTTCAGGCCCTCACAGGGCCTGAAATCAGTATATTTCAGGCCCTTGGAGGGCCTGAATTATATTGATTCAGGCCCTCCCAGGCCCTCAAATCCAATGATTTCAGCTCCTGTAAGGGCCTGAAATCTTTTCATTTCAGGCCCTGGGAGGACCTGAATTCCTTTTATTTCAGGCCCTCCCAGTGCCTGAAAACAAAATATTTCATTATCTCCTAGGACCTGAAATCTAATGATATCATGCACTCCTAGGGACTGAACTCCTTTAATTTCTGGCCCTTCTAGGGCCTGATATGGTAATATATCACCCCTAGGGCGAATTCAAGCATTTATTTATCTTAAGTTTAACAAATTTCAGAGAGCCCTTATTATGTAATGCATATCACCCTTAGACTCCTCCAAACATAAAAATTGTAGCAAGAGTTGATAAGTATAAAACTAGGTCTGATACCATATCAAAGATGACAATCATACGTACATTACTATTTATATTTGTTACCAATCTGTTGCTTGCTTTTTCTCCAACACCTATCTTCCTTAGCTGCCTTGATGAATTGAGTTGTGCAAGGTCGAAATATATACGTACCCTCGTGATAATTCGACTTGTGCAAGGTAGTAATATATATATAGGCTGAGAACATTTCCACTACCTGGTCATCCAAACCACAAATTATTATTTTACTGAAAAAGTGGTTCGGATGTCTCGAAATTGTGAATGGAAAAGGTATTTTGTAGCGCCAATGGTATAATAGGAAGTTTACTTAAAGGGCTGCGCCATTTGGTAAAATAGAAACCATGGTGCGCCCTTTGGTAATTTCTGATTGTTACGTACGCCCTTTGGTAAATTCAAAATTTTCAAAATTGATCGTTTTATCAATTTTAAATCCATCCACAGATATTATTTATTTGAAAATAAAAAACGGAAAAGATCGAGTGATGTTAATTAAAAAAGAAAAGAAATTAATGAAAAAAAATTTCGTAAATCCGAAAAACTCCCAAATTGGTGGTTGCACCAAATTTGAGCTTCCCCGCTCTGATTCCACTTATTGGATCGAGAGAAAACGATTGAGGGGGGGGTGTGAATATCGTAAGTCGTTTCGGATTAAAAAAGAGAAAACGCAGCGGAAAAATTAAAACAAAACAATACACAAACACCAAGATTTTACTTGGTTCGGAGTCGCGGTCGGCTCCTACTCCAAGGCCCACGGTCGTTGACCGTTTACTGCGGGCAATTCTATATGCGCAAAACAGTTTACAGAAAGATGTTACAAGAGTAGTAGAGTAAACTTAAAAAACGGCTCTTCATTACCGACGTCCGGTGTGGATTGTATTTTGGAGCAGGGGGACGTCGTCGGCGCTTGTATCTCGAGTTGGGAGGTTTCCGGAGTAGAGCGCTGGAGTAGAAGAGCGTAATAGCGTTGGAGGAAGTTGTACGAAGCCATGGGGTCGAGGGTTTTTTATAGTCTCCCGGGGCGCCCTGAACGTTGGGGGCGCCCCCCCACGTGTCACCCGATCCGAGCAAGTCTCGGTCAGCCCTTATCCCACTCGAATAGGGCTGAGGGTTCACTGTGGGGGCGCCCGGGATGCTGGGGGCGCCCTGGTTGACCCTTTCAGCTGGCTTCTCGGCTGGATAAAGTTTATCCACTTCGTTGGCTTGATCCCGGGGCGCCCTGGACACTGGGGGCGCCCGGGAGCACGGGGGCGCTCGGGAGCATGGGGGTGCCCCGCCCAGTAAGCTTCCGAGGCGTACTCTTGCTTAACTTGTTTTGCCTTGACCTTGGGGGCGCCCGGGACATTGGGGGCGCCCTACTCAGCTGCTGTCTCTCTCCTTTGAGGCGTTCTGAGCTGCAGAAACTCATTCCTTCAGTCCTGCATCCAAGGTTAGTCCAAAACAACACAAAGCACTCAAGTATTAGGTTTATACAGCCTTAGCTGTCTTGGTTCTGACTTTGAGTCTCCAAAATGGAGCCCTAGGTCGAACCGACGCCTACTGTTCCCTCGACGGGGAACGCGTCCTCACCTACTCCTCTCTGGAGAATTTACCTGTTGCCAACCGGCTCCTCCGATTGGACTTTTGCCCAGCAGTCCTTCGCCAGGTGCCTAGCTGTCCTTCGCCAGGTCTTCAGTTCCAGGCAGTCCTTCGCCTGGTACCTAGCTGTCCTTCGCTAGGTCTTCGACTCCTAGCAACCCTTCGCTAGGTGCCCAGCTGTCCTTCGCCAGGTCTTCGGTTCCAGGCAGTCCTTCGCCTGTTGCCTAGCAGTCCTTCGCTAGGTCTTTGACTCCTAGCAGCCCTTCGCTAGGTGCCCAGCAGCCCTTCGCTGGGTCTTAGGGTTCATGCCTAGCAGTCGTTCGCTAGGACATTGTTTCCTGGCAGTCCTTCGCCAGGTGCCTAGCAACCCTTCGCTAGGACTTTTCCTGCACACTTGAGTAACATTGTTAGATCACCAATAATACTTAACTTTGAACCCTTTGCCAATATCAAAACAAGGTTCGATATGGTGCTTCATGCACCAACATAAGAAGCATATAATTTGCTTCACGTGTGGTGAGCAGGGGCACTACCACACAAAATGCCCAAGGAAAGGAGAGATCAAGAAGTTAGGGTATTTGAAAAAATTGGAGAAGAAGAGGAGCTCAAGTTAAGGGGGAGCTTCAAAGGTAAATGGGAAGGTAATCCCTTATTTAAAATTTAATCCAATTTCAAATTCCTATATGCTTGTTAAAAATAATGTAGATTATTTACCCAAGCATAATCATGGATTTAAGTATAATGATAGGAGTAGGGTTAACAAGGTAGATAACCCTAGGAAATTATTACCCAAGTCTAGACCAAACAAGACTCAAACTACCATGTCTAAGGGGAGGAAGGTAGTAAATGAGCAAGATATTAATCCAAAGAAGGAAATACATATGCCTAGGAAGATGGGTAGGTCTATAAATGTTCAAGGTGGACATGTTGACACTAGGATAAGAGCCATAGATTTGGAAAATCAAGTCTTAAAGGCAAGACTTGAGGAAATGAAGAGAGTCCTAGATAGGTTCATAATTGGACCTAGGGGACTTGACATGTATTTAGGTGGTCAAAAACCTAAAAATGTCAAATTGGGTACATCTAAGACAAATGAAAGAAAATATGCTAGGGTAGCATATAACTATGCCAAGGATGAAAAATCCAAAAATGACAAGGATAAACCATTTAAAGTTAAGGGAGAGAAGAATGTTGGGGCAATCTATGGTCTGGAGTGACCATATGTTTTGATGTTTGGGCAAAGGGATTAAGTTAGGTTCACCCTTGTATTTGATATGTGTATTTGAGTGTGCAAGTTTGCAGGATACATATAGACTTGGTTGGACGTCTTCGGGTACAGTGAAGGGTGGCATGGAGGCAAGCTGTGGGCTTGTGTGCGCATCCGAGGGACCATGGACAAAGCAGGGACGATGAGCCGAGAGAATCGGACTTCGAGGCGTACGTGAAGGATGGCATGGAGGCAAGCCGAGGGCTTGTGTGCGCATCTGAGGGACGAGGGCCAAAGTCGAAGAGGGCTTGAAGGCGACAGATTGAGGCTGCTGGATGAAGAGTCAACCAGGTCGTGAGAGGTCAAGTGCTGAGGGAAATGTACTCGGGAAATCCTAGGGTTCGAGTGCTGAAAGAAATGTACTCGGGGAAGGGAAACCTTAGGTGTAGACGTGGATCAGTCGACTGGTGTCAGGGCAGTCGACTGGTGTATACCACAGAAAGATCAGTCGACTGGTAATGGACCAGTCGACTGGTGGTTAGTCGACTGCCCCTGGAGCAGTCGACTGGTGGTGGCTCAGATTTGAACGTTAAGCTGTAACAGTCGAATTTGAGTGGGACTAGTTGACTGGTAATGGACCACTCGACTGGTAACGGTCTTCTCAGCCTTGAGCACTATTTAAAGGGGTTCAGTTTTGGCTGAAAGTTCTTGACGAAATTGACTTTGGTTAAAGACCAATTAGTAGTCTAAGAGCTCAGGAGTGTTGTTCGGGTTATGGCGAGGTTTCTCCATCCACAAGGAGCTACACAAGCTAGCTGGAGGTCTTCCAGGGAGTCATCCACCGACGGATCGGGATCGTCCACCTTACAGACAACCGTGGAGTAGGAGTTTTATCTCCGAACCACGTAAAGGTTTGATGTTAGCGATTGTTTATTTTTGTTATTAGTATTTCCTTTTACGCAGGCTAACATTGTAGGAAGAAAAATTGAGAATTTGCTATTCACCCCTCTCTAGCAAACGGTAAGATCCTAACAAGTGGTATCAGAGCGAGGTTCGCTCATCTACGGACTAATCGCCGGGAGAGCAAAAAGCTAGAGGAAATGATGCTCGAAAAAAGATTAGGCGACGACATCAACATTCCACCCCCTTACGAGTGAGAGAGTTTTGATTATTGGAGGATGTGAATAGAAGTATGGTTCAATATGGATTGGGAGCAAATGATCGCACTAAAATATCCATTCGAAGCCCCGAAAGATAAGCATGGGAAGAAGCTCCGACCAAGATATTGGACAAAGGAGCAACAAACTTAATCGAAGGCAAATGAGAAGGTAATTTCAATATTACTTGAGGTTTTGCCTAATGATATAATTAGTGATGTAGGTCAATACAAAAATACTCATGAGCTATGGAGCAAGATGATAGCTTTATATCAAAATCCTACACAAGCTCAAGTAGTAGAAGAGCTAGAAGAAATGAGCTTAATGGTCCAAGAAGAGGAGAATGACCAATCGGATGAAGAAAGAAGTTTAACATCCGCAGAAGAGGAGAAAGAGGAAAAAGAAAAAGAGGCATCCATCTCCTCAAGTGAAGTGGCATAAGAAAGTGAAAGATCATCCACTTCATTAAGGGAAGAAGAAGAGGTCTCCACATCAAGGATTGAGGGAAAGGAGAGACCACCTTTAATACCGGAGCAAGAAGAAACTTTCACCTCCTTGAATGAAGTCTCTACTCCTGATTTTGGTGTTTCAACAGTCAAAAAGTGTCCAAATGATATAAAATAAGTGTGTAATTTTATAGGAGGTTAGTACACTATGTTTATGATCATTAAAGATTAAAAGATCCAATAAGAGGGAAAGTGTTGGAGTCTTTTTGATGTATTGCAAAGGGGGAGAAGTGTTAGGTTTAAGTAGGAAGCCAAACACGTCTTTGCAAGAAAATCCTAGGTCTAGGGGACCAGGGCAGTCGACTGGTGTATACCACAGAAAGATCAGTTGACTGGAGCAGTCGACTGGTGGTGGCTCAAATTTGAACGTTAAGGTGTAACGGTCGAATTTGAGTGGGACCAGTCAACTGGTAATGGACCAGTCGACTGGTAACGGTCTTCTCAGCCTTGAGCACTATTTAAAGGGGCTCGGTTTTGGCTGAGAGTTTTTGACGAAATTGGCTTTGGTTAAAGGCCAATTAGTAGTCTAAGAGCTCAGGAGTGTTGTTTGGGTTGTGGCGAGGTTTCTCCACCCACAAGGAGCTACACGAGCTAGCCGGAGGTCTTCCGGGGAGTCATCCACCGACGGATCGGGGTCGTCCACCTTACGGACAGCCGTGGAGTAGGAGCTTTATCTCCGAACCACGTAAAGGTTTGATGTTAGCGATTGTTTGTTTTTGTTATTAGTATTTCCTCTTGCGCATGCTAACATTGTAGGAAGAAGAATCGAGAATTTGCTATTCACCCCCCCTCTAGAAAACGGTAAGATCCTAACAAAGTTAACCAAGGATAAGGTGTCCAAGGTTAAGATAGTTAATCTTGTAGGTCAAGAATCACTGAAGGAACACCAACGTGGTCTTGTATTTGTTGAGTCACCTAGGGAGGTGGCTAAGGTTAAGAACTTAAGGGGGAGCTCTAAGAGTCAATTTGTGACTCATGGTAAATGGATATCGGGAGGATTTCTTCCGGAAGTCTAGATAGACCATAGAGTGTGTCAAAAGGTTTGGAGATGAATTTGAGTCTCAATCCTTGAGTTTTGGCATATTGGGTTGAGTCTCATGCATGAAAATATGACATTGGGATTATATTGCATGAAAATTAATTTTTGATGTGTAGATGTCATATAAACCAATACTAGGGATGCATTGTGGTTTGGTTTGGGTAGATACATCAAGAGGAAGCCAAAACTAGGACTTTAGGTCAAGGTTCAATTGAATCATTTAGATAGTTTTGGGTTTTGTGTCAATCTTGGGATTCGAGATATATACATTTTTAAATATATTTTTTCAAGTAGACACAGGTACCATAAACCTCTGCATAAAATTTGAGAATTTTTAGAGACTTGTGGGATTTCTGGTGTATTTATGAAATTGAGTCAGAAATGCAGAAATGGACTGATATCAGGGTATCAGTCGACTGATACAGAGGGCAGTCGACTGATAATTCTGTGAGGTTGGTTTTCGACTAGGTCAGTCGACAGTTAACTATCCCAGTCGACTGATACAGGTTGAAATTATTTTTAGCAAAGTCAAAATGTGTCTTGATGATGTTAGACTTGTGTATAACTTTATGGGGGGTTAATACACAATGTTTGTGATCTTTTAAGGTTAAAGAATCCAATAATTTAGATATTATTCTTTTTGATGTATGGCAAAGGGGGAGAAGTGTTGCGTTTAAGTGTGAAACCGACACAACTTTGTAAGAAATCCAATCTCAAGGGGGAGCTTAGGTATAGGGGGGAGCATTTGTTGGCAAAGGGGGAGAAGTACCTTTACAAGGGAAACCTACTCAAGGGGGATTTTAGGTAAATGTAGTGCCTAAGGTTAGGTTCGATGATTTATGCATGATCATTTACTTTGTTGTTGTTTCCCTAACTTAAACGGGTTGCCAAACATTAAAAAGGGGAAGATTGTTGGAGCAATCTGGGTACCTTGGGTTTTGATGTTTGGGCAAAGGTTTAAGATAGGATTATTATTGTATTTGATGTTGCATTGTAAGAATGCAGGATACAGGTATGAAGGAGAAAAATCCAAGTGACATCTTGGTAAACGAAGACCCGACAACAATGACCGAGCCCGAAGAAAGCTCCAGAAGGCAAGGCGTGAAGGATGGAGAGACATCCGAGGGATGCAAGGCTGATGGAGGAGGCTAGAAGGCTAGGTCTAGGTTGGTCGGGCGAGGATGAGTGCTGAGTGACTGTACTTGGGGTTGAAACCCTAAGTTTAGGGTTTGGTCAGTCGACTGCTGCTTGGAGTAGTCGATTTGTGTTGGGTGTTGGGGCAATTGGCCCAAGTATGATCTGGAGGATCATGAGTTTTGATGTGTGTGCCAATATGATTAAGTTAGGGTTTGTTGTTGGTCTAATATGTGTATGTGAGTATGCAGGTTTGCAGGTACACATAGACTTGGTTGGATATCTTCAGGTACGGTGAAGAGTGGCATGGAGGCAAGTCGTGGGCTTGTGTGCGTATCCGAGGGACCATGGACAAAGCAGGAACTATGAGCTGAGTGAAGCAGACTTCGAGGCGTACGTGAAGGGTGGCATGGAGGCAGGCCGCGGGCTTGTGTGTGCATCTGAGGGATGAGGGCCAAAGTCGAAGAGGGCTTGAAGGCGACAGATCGAGGCTGCTGAAGTAGAGACGATGAGCTGAGGGACGCGGACTTCAAGACATACGTGAAGGATGACATGGAGGCAAGCTGAGGGCTTGTGTACGCATCTGAGGGACGGGAGCCGAAGATGAAGAGGGCATGAAGGAAATATATCGAGACTGCTGTTTGAGGAGTCAACCAGGTCGTGAGGTTCCGAGTGTTGAGGGATTGCACTCGGGAACTAAGCCGGGAGGGTTTGAGTGCAGAGAGAAATGTACTCGGGAAGGGTAACCCTAGGCTTAGGAGTGGACCAGCTGGTGTGGCTAGAATTCGAAAGGTCAAGTGTGAGAATTCGAATTCAAGAAAGGCCAGTCGACTACCCCAGAGGCAATCAACTGGTAACATTCACATTTCAGTCTCGAGCTCTATTAGGGAGCTCGTTTCAGGCTACTTCTTGGCGAAACTTGCTTGGTCAAGCTTGTTAGTAGCCTGTATTGCTCGGATTGTGTACAAGGTTTGTGGTGAGGTTTCTCCACCCACAAGGAGCTATGAGAGCTAGCCGGAGGTGCTCCGAGGAATCATCCACCGACGGATTAGGGATCGTCCACCTTACGGACAACTGTGGAGTAGGAGTTTTATCTCCAAACCACGTAAATAGGTGTGTTCCTCTTAGTTTAGATTTAATTTTTGTTTATTCCGCTTGCGCACTAACTTTGTAGGAAGAGAAATCGAAGAAAAGCTATTCACCCCCCCTCTAGCTTGATGGTCACGGTCCCAACATTGGGTACAGAAAGATTAGTCGACCGATCCTCTGTGCAGTCGACTGGTGTTGCCTGGAATTCGAACATTGGGATGTAACATTCGAGTTCGGGTGGACCAGTCGACTGGTGTTGGCACCAGTCGACTGGTAACGGATATTTCAGGGACGAGCTCTATTTAAGAGAGCTCGATTTGGTTGAGCAAAGGTTGATGAAATAGGCTTGAGTAAAGCTTATTAGTAGTCTACCAGGCTCAAGTGTGTGTGCAAGTATTATGGTGAGGTTTTTCCATCCACATGGAGCGACACGAGCTAGTCGAAGACTTTCCGGGGAGTCATCCACCGACGGATCGGGATCGTCCACCTTACGGACAACCGTGGAGTAGGAACTTTATCTCTGAACCACGTTAAATTGGTTTGTCTTCCTTTGCGTTAGTTTTAGTTTATATTATTCCGCTTGCGCAAACTAACCGTATAGGAAGAATGAGTGAAGAAGTGGGTGAACGACTATTCGCCCCCTCTAGCCGTACGGACCGGTCCTAATAGTTTTCAGTGTGGATCTAGAGACCACAGTAGGACAGATTGTCCTCTAGAGCACCCCATGCTATTACTGTAAGCTTCCGGGTCATGAGAGCCAAGAGTGTGCCTTGAAGGCTCAGCATAAATCAGCTGTAGTTACTTATTAGGGAGGCCGGTTGGGACAACAGAGACCACAGAGAGGCGACCGTTAGACTCTGACGTTGACCCGACAGTAGCAGACAGTACCATCACCAATTCAGATCTACTGTATGCTTGGGCATGAGTGCGCCCCCAGACCAGCGGCATTTTTGTATTCTATGACGGGGTCTCACTATCAACAGCCATACCCAACATACTAGCCTGCTGTTTATCAGCCTCAGCAGTTGGTTGAAGCTTCCGTTTATCAGCCTCAGTAGCCAATTGGGTCTTCTATATATCAGCCCCAGTAGACTGCCGGACCTTTAGCATCTTAGCCTCAGCAGATTTTGGCATTGCCACCTCTCGCTCTAGAGATAGGTCGAGTATATGCAGTCACCAGAGAGGAAGCACACTGGGTCGGGGGATCGGTTTTTCGCGGTATGATTTCAGTTTATGCATTTCCTGTTGAATTGCATATTGATATCGATAGTTCTAATGCTTTCATATCTCGGTTGTTCATGGGAAAGATTGGTAGGTTGTCTACCCTTAGATCACAATGTCTGTTAGTGTCTCTGCCGTCCGGTGAGGTTTTAGATATCACGTAGGAGGTCAATGAATGCCCTTTGAATTTCGGCGATTATGCCCTCACCGTAGATTTGTCGGTTCTCGAGATGGTAGAGTTTGACATTATTCTGGGCATGGACTCGTTGGTAGCCTATCATGCTACAGTCGATTACCAAGAGAGGGTGGTCACGTTTTGACCTCCGAACCAACTCTCGTGGGAATTCATTGGCACAAGAGATGATGGAATTTCGATTATCTCTACGCTTCAGGCCCAAATGCTTATTTTACTTGAATATCCGGGTTTTCTATTGTCACTGATCAACACTTATGATAGAAGTAGCCCTTATCTCTCGGATGTTCCAGTGGTCCGAGAATTTCCGAATGTGTTTCTAGAGGAGCTTCCTGGTTTGCCTCCCAGAAGGCAAGTGGAGTTCATGATTGAGTTGATTCCGGGGACAGCATCGACTTCAAAGGCTCTGTATCGTATGACGCCTAAGGAGTTAGACGAGCAAAAGGTCCAACTTCAGGAGTTGCTTGATAGGGGATTTATTCGTCTTAGTGTTTCACCATGGGGATCTCCAGTGTTATTTGTGAAGAAGAAGGATGAATATCTGAGATTGTGCCTCGACTACAGACAGTTGAATGCAGTAACTATCAAGAACAAGTATCCCGTGCCACGTATTGTGGATTTATTTAATCAGTTGAAGGATACATCAGTGTATTCCAAGATTGATTTGCGCTTTGGATATCATCAGTTGATGATCAGAGATTCAGATATTCAAAAGACAATATTCCGCACCCGATATGGACACTATAAGTTTTTGGTGATGTCATTTTGGCTTACCGATGCTCCAGCAGTGTTTATGGATCTAATGAATCGAATATTTTTAGAGTATCTAGATCAATTCGTTATAATCTTCATCAACGACATCTTGGTTTACTCTCGTTCTGAGGAGGAACATGCACGCCATATTCGCATCGTCCTGGAGACGCTCCGACGGGAGCAATTTGTATGCGAAGTTCAACAAATGTGCTTTCTGGTTGTCTTCTGTAAATTTTCTTGAACACGTAGTTTTCAGTAGAGCTATCTCCGTAAATCCTCAGAAGATTGAGGTTGTCACTAGTTGGGAGCAACCGAAGTTAGCTCAGGAGGTGCATAGTTTTTTGGGATTGACTTGTTATTATCAACGATTCGTTGAGGTATTTTCCAGCATTGCTATACCGTTGACACGTCTGACCACAAAGGGCGTGAAGTTTGTTTGGACAAAGGCTTGTGAGACCAATTTTCAAGAACTGAAGCGACGATTGGTGTCTGCGCCTATTTTGTTGCTACCTTCAGGAGACGATGGTTCGTACTATACACTGATGCATCACATCAGGGTTTGGGCGCAGTGTTGATGCAACAAGGACGGGTAGTCTCTTATGCTTCTCGTCAGTTGAAGGAGCATGAGAAGAACTATCCAGTTCACGACTTAGAGCTTGCAGTCATTATTTTTGCCATGAAAATATGGAGACACTATTTGTATGGCATCACGTTTGAGATTTTCACGAATCACAAGAACCTCAAGTATCTATTCACTCATAAGGAGTTGAATCTTCATCAGAGGAGATGGATGGAATTTCTGAAGGATTATGACTGCGCAATTAGCTATGATCCAGGAAAAGCTAATGTGGTTGCATATGCACTAAGCAGAAAATCCCGGAGTATTTTGGCTTGCCACCGGGTTATGGTCACAAACTGAGCTTCTTAGAGTTGGGACTAGAGGAGTAGGGTCAGACAGAGAAAGGGTTATTGGTGACTATGGTGGCTTAGTCTTCAATTAGGACAAGGATCAGAGAGGCTCAGGCCAGTGATCAACATCTGCAGTTCCTAAGCAGTCAGATAACCTCAGGGCAGCAGATTGGCTTTACACGAGATGACGATGGTATTCTATATTTCTGAGGGAGATTGTGCGTATCTGAGTCACATTTGATTTTGGAGGAGTTGCTTCACGAGGTTCATCGATCTCGATTTGCGATACATTGTGGCGGGACCCGTATGTACCGAGATTTGAGACGTTCCTATTGGTGGAACGGTATGATGAAAGGCATCGCGGACTTCGTAGCTATATGTCTAATGTGTCAGCAAGTCAAGGCTGAACATCAAAGACCTGCTGGATTACTCCAGCAGATCCCTATTCCTGAGTGGAAATGGGAGCACATCAGTATGAATTTTGTCGTGGGATTACTGAGGACTCAGAGAGAATACGACGCGATTTGGGTGATAGTTGATCGATTAACCAAATCTGCTCATTTCCTAGGGATTCGGAGAACGGACTCACTCGACAGACTGGCAAAGTTGTACTGCCGCGAGATCATCATATTACATGGTATTTCGATGAGTATTAATCTGATAGAGACTCGCGTTTCACTTCGCGGTTTCGGCAGAGCTTGCAGCAGACCATGGGCACATAGTTTCGATTCAGTACAGCTTTTCATCTGCAGACAGATGGATAGTCAGAGCGTATCATTCAGACGCTAGAGGATTTGATGAGATCCTGCATTATGGACTTTGGAGGCATCTGGGAGGATCACCTACACGTAGTTGAGTTTGTTTACAACAACAGTTATCATTTGTCAATCCATATGGCACCGTTGAGGCGTTGTATGGTAGGGCTTCTAGATTACCCACCCTCTGGGAGGAGGTTGGGAATCTCAGTTGCTAGGATCTCAGAGTATTCAGCGTGATGCAGAGCTAGTCCGTATTATCAGATGCAGAATGTCAGAGATGTTGGAACTTGGATGGCTAGAGAGGGGGGGGGGTGGGGTGAATGTAGCCAGACAACGAAACTTAGCACTTTTTAATTTTCTGCACCTCAAGGGTTAGTAGCCCAGCGGAAGCAAAGGAAAAACAGAGTTGCAGAATTTAAGCCCTAAGCTAAGAACAAACACAACAACGCTAACAAGAGGATTTACAAGGTTCGGGGATAACTTGCCCCTACTCCTTGGCGTGCCCTTAAGGTGGGCGATCCCTTGATCGTCGGCAGATCAAGCCCCGGAAAATCTGGATAGTAAGCAACCTCCTTCTCGGTGGAGTAACCTCTCCACAGCGTTTCAACAGAGATAAAGTTTTAAGCACAATGAAATACAAGAAGGATCTTACAGAGCACTTAGGACAGCAAGAACCCAAGCAAACTTCTCACCGAGCTCCACCCAGCGCAGATCTCACGCAAGAACTCCCTTCTTCGTGTCTTCTGGCTGATGGACTCGGCAAGCTTCCTGGTTCTTCTTCCAAATGCTTAAGTAACAGAGGTTGCTCAAGACAGTAGAGTAATCGCAGTTACTTGCTCAAGATGATGGAACAACATATCGCACAAGCACAATGTGGAGAACTTCGTTGTTGGAGACTTGTTTGCCACCCGGCGCTTAAGTCTCCTCCACTGATCCCAGGTCACAGCCATCTCACTGCAGCCTCCAGCTGCTTACCTGCAACATCCAGCCTACTACTGAGCTCTTCTGGACTCCCTGAGCTTCCCTCAGACTAGCTCCAGTCAGCAGCTCCAGCAGCGTCAGCGCCTGTTGCAACCTGAGATGGAAAATGGACAAACCTGCTCCAAGGAAAGACTCTCATTGACCCTCCTTGAGTGTTTGAATCCATTCCTGTCACCTGCAACTTAAACAGATCATTAGCATAGCAAATCATATAGAGAATCATGTATCAGAGATTAAGCGCAGAGAAATCAGATATGTTCAGACGTGATCAGAGCGTCTGACAGTGCATTTTGAATTAAAGTGATCGGTCACCGGACCGATCAGAGAGCCTCCTAATCGGTCACCAGACCGATCAGAGAGGGTTCAGACCGATCAGGCTCCATCCTGATCGGTCCCCAACGCTCAATCAAAAATCACGATTTCCCCGGGACCGATCACCAGACCGATCCCAGGTTGTGGATCGGTCACCAGTCCGATCCATCCCTTTGCAGGGTGATTTCTTAGCTTCACAGTCCAACCCTCCTGATCGGTCACCAGACCGATCTGGGCATGCTCAGACTGATCAGGCTCCATCCTGATCGGTTATAGTGAGGAACTCGCGACACTTGATCGTTCACCAGAACGATCCGAACAGTGTTCCAGATCGGTCACCAGACCGATCAGGAGCCAAGCAGTAAGGGGAACCAAAACCCATTGTATGCTCCCTGATCGGTCACCAGACCGATCAGGAGCAGAGCAGTGAGCGAACTGCATGCTCCCTGATCGGTCACCAAACTGGTCAGGAGCCTAGCAGTAGGTTCCCAACCTCACTGTGTGCTCCCTGATGGGTCACCAGACCGATCAGTCATCGATGGATCGGTCACCAGACCGATCCACGAAGGAGCACCGTGCCAACTTCCCTGATCGGTCACTAGATCGATCCAGGGACTCCAACCTAGTCCTCCAAGCTAGGATTTCATCTAACCTAGCCCTCCAAGCTAGGACCTGGCCCTTCAAGCCAGGATTTCATCAACCTAGCCCTCCAAGCTAGGACCTGACCCTCCAAGCCAGGACTTTTTCGTACCTAACCCTCCAAGTTAGGACTTTTCAACACCTAGCCCTCCACGCTTGGACTTTCCACACACCTAACCTTTCAGGTTAGGATTTTCTCACACCTAGCCCTCCAAGCTATGACTTTTCACACCTAACCCTCCAAGCTAGGACTTTTCATACCTAGCCCTCCAAGCTAGGATTTTCTCACACCTAACTCCAGTTTAGGACTTTTCAACACCGCGCCTAATCCCCGATCAGGACTTAATCATAATCATAATCATAATCATCAACCTAATCTAAAATCGGTGTCAACATCAAAACAACAATCAGGGTTAGACTGCATGAACAATCTCCCCCTTTTTATTGTTTGACAACCCGATTTTAAGTTTAGGGATTCGAAGTCAATTTTCTCAAATTTCAGAATCCTAGGGGAATCAGGATCCTCCCCCTACAACATAATCATCCTAAACTTAACCAACCACACTCTTCCCCTTTGTCAAACACCGAAAAGGGTCTAGAGGGGTTGTTAAGTTTAAACATACTCCCCCTCAACCCTAGGGATCTCCCAAAACAATAAAAGATATGATTGAATTTTGAAATCATACGAAAACATATGATAAAGATAAGGCATGACAAAACAATCATATGTATCATATGAAGTCATAAGCATAATCATAGCAACGCATAATGAGGCATACATAACGATAGCAATTTTACGAACAATCATATACGCCAACAATAAGCAGATTATAGTAAGTCAAATATGAAAAGCAGGCATAATAGCAAATGCATCACTTCACATCAAAGTCAAGGCAAATACAGCACAGTCAAACATAGCACAACGCATAACAATCAACTGGGACACAAATCAGAATAGTTAACATCATCAATCCGCCGCGGGGTTATCGTCTGAGGAATCCTCAATATATATGACATCCCCTGGTGGAGTGCTGCTAGAGGTCGCAGCACCAGGAAATGTATGCTGGTACCACTCCTCATACCACGTCTCCTGCAGTGAGCTGATCCTAGAAGCATCGGATGCTAGAGCGACTAGTCGGCGATCGAAGGACCGAAACTCTGAGCTGACCTCCTGTTGCCAGAGCTCGGAAATATGTAACTCGCGCTGTATCGTCCGCTCTAGCTCTGCAACCTGCCAGCGGAGGTCTGGATCTGGCTCATAGTACTCCTCAGTAGTAGCGGGCGGCTCCTGATCATGGACTGCTCTAGGTAACTCCTCCATACGTCTTCGATCCTTCCACCTCAGCCCCTGCGGTCCAACGACAATGCCAGACTGGGCCAACATGCGTCGGTCAAGTCGGCAGTCCTGCCGAACCATAGGTACGATGCTGCCCTGTGAGACGTCGATACCAATCGAATGCAGCCAGGCAGTAATGATATGTCCAAATGGCATGTACACTGTCTGACCGTACATATGACTGTAGGTAATGATGAAGAAACAGATGGAAGTCACTGGGTCAAAGTCTAACTGCTGATGCATCTCGTAGAGCATCAAGCAGTGGAATGAGTGAATTTCATCTAAGTGTTTTGAAGTAGTCGGGAGGAGATAATTAGTGATGATCTCAAACAAAACATACTCAACGGGGGAAAGGCGGAGAGCAGGAAATGTGGGAAAATCACAGGCGCACTCACCGGGACCCCTTGGCCTGGGATGGCCTAGAAAGTACTTGTAGATGGAGTCAGGAGTGACTCCATCGAAGGGAACCGGAAGAGGATCCGGAAGAAACGGATAGAGTGGAAAGTTATTATCTGATCGGCGACAGCCAAGAAATGCAATGAAGGCAGATAGATGAAAATCAAGGTCGATACTGGCCAACGGGTCCTCCACCCCGTACCCTCACCACTGACCATGTTATTATAGAATTCGGAGACCAAATCAAAGTTGATTGGTCTCTCAACGAAAAGAATGGACTGAAGCTCATAATGCTCAATGATTTGTCGTACCGATGGACAATATTCGTAAATGAATGCTTGGTCCACAGTTCGACATGACATGAGTTTGAATGTGTGATATTTAAAAGCTAGAGCGTAATGAATATTTTGAAATCTAGTATGAGGAGGTGGTGGAGGTCCTGAAGGGGGTGTAGATGATAAAGGGCCTTTGCCCTTTGAGCTTCCCTCCACGGGTTCTTTGCCCTTAGATGACTTTCTAAAATGGTTGAATAGATCATGACAACAATTGAGTCAAATGAGCAAGATTCGATCAAATGAACAAAAGAAAACAAATTATGATCAAGAGTTCAGATCATAACACAAGGATTTGATGACACACGACAACAATATTGAAATGATCACATGAAGCATGACCCAATCATTTATAGGACACGAATTGATCAGTGAGGTGAGGTTTAATCAAAGAAACACGATTTGATCAAGGGAAGAACCAGATCATAATATAGATTGCAAATGATTAGATTTCATCAGTAGGGTGAAAAATCATGGCAAGGTCACGACAATGAGTAGGATCACAACACACACACCAAAAGAAAAACATGGTTAGCCTAAACATGGTAGATGTTAGAATGATAAGCACCAAATGAAAATCATACACAAAGCTTACTTTGGTGCCATGAAGTACTTGGTTGGAGAAAACTCGCGGCTGAGTTGTGCAGAGAACAGCACACAGAAATGGTGCTTTGCGAGAGAGAACACAGTAGCAAAAGAGAAACTCCTAACGGCGTAGAAGAAAACCCAGTCGCACGCGTAGCAGGGAGACGATCACAAGAAGCTATGCGCAGGGAGGAGGAAACGCAGGAGGGGCTCTCGCACAGCAAGTAGATCGCACGTGCAAGAGAGGATTTCGGCGCTAGGGCTTGGGAAGAAAGGGTTTACACGAAGTTAATAAGTTGGTGGATCGGTCCACCAACCGAAATTTAATGTGATCGAACGGATCACCGTTCGATCTGGGAGCACCCAGACCGATCAGGCCCCAGCCTGATCGGACTGGACTGGTCCTGGTCGATCGGCTGATCGATCAGGGAGCGAACAGTATGTTTGGAAGGTTTTTCCGTGAGCCCCCTGATCGGTCTGTGGACTGATCACCACAGGGTGCCAGATCGGTCCGGGGACTGATCCAGGCTAACACAGAATATTTTGTCAATTTTTTGCGAAGTGTTCTGCGACCCCTCTGATCGGTCTGTGGACCGATCACCACAGAAGGCGCTAGATCGGTCCGGGGACCGATCCAGACCAACACAGATAGATTTCTATGGTTAATCACGAAACAGTTTGATCGGTCCGTTGGACCGATCAGTCCTACTCCTGATCGGTTCGGTGACCGATCAGGCTTCCTGATTTTTCCTGATACGATCTGAAACTTTCAGTTTTAGACTTCCAAGCGATTTCTGATAAGATCTGATGAAAGTTATCGATCTTGGAAGTGATCCCATGACTATAATTGATCTGTGAAGGAGGATCAAAAGTCCTTATGGTTTTGACAAATCACTTTGCTCCACCCAAGTGGAGTCAAACTCAATCAACAAACATTCAAGCTATTTCAAGCAAGTTTGTCCCAAATTCATGTCTCCAATCAAGTTTCCTTGATAGGAATGTCCAAGTATGATCATGGAGCCAAGTACACATGTGTTATGCATTGGTTTTCCCCATACTTGGTCACCGAAGTGATTTTTATCTCGTCGACCAAATTTCTCAAGGGATGCATTGACATTTTGAGAAATTAAGTTGATCCTAGCATCTCACCCCATATCTAGCAAACAAAAACATTTTGTTGAACCTTATAGTTATGTGAGATGTCCCCAAGTTACCCAATTGTATCCCAACAATTCGAATTGATCATGAAGGATTTTGAAAGCATTTCAATCCTATGAAGCGCAACACATTCCCAACTCCCTTCGTAAGAAGCTAAGCTCATTCTCGGGGAGTGGTTTAGTGAAAATGTCTGCTAGATTTGATTTGGACTCTACATACGAGAGTACAACATCTCCTCTAGCAACATGATCTCTAATGAAGTGGTGACGCACTTCAATATATTTGGTTCTAGAGTGATGGACTGGATTCTTGATTAAGTTAATTGTGCTTATGTTGTCACACAACACTTGCACACCCTTGTAGCTTAATCCATAGTCCTCTAGAGTATGAATCATCCACAACAATTGCAATATGCTCTCTCCCATAGCAATATATTCTGCCTCGATCGTGGAGAGGGCAACACAATGCTGCTTCCGACTTGACCAACTAACTAAAGATGATCCTAAAAATTGGCAGCCCCCACTTGTGCTTTTCCAGTCCAACTTGCATCCAGCATAGTCGGAATCGGTGTAGCCAATTAGGTCAAACGATTCGGTACGGGGGTACCATAGACCAACTCCTATTGTGCCCTTAAGGTATCTCAAAATTCTCTTAACAGCAATTAAGTGAGATTCCTTGGCACAAACTTGATACCTAGCGCACATACCCACAACAAAAAGTATATCAGGTCGACTGGTTGTGAGGTATAGCAGACTACCTATCATGCTTCGATATTGAGTCAAATCAACAGGTTTACCACTCTCATCATTGTCTAATCTTGTGTTTGTAGCCATGGGAGTGGTTACCTCTTTTGAATCACTCATGTTGAATTTTCGAAGCATCTCTTGAGTATACTTTGATTGGTGCACATGGATCCCATCTCGGGTTTGTTTGATTTCAAGTCCAAGGAAGAAAGTCAACTCTCCCACTAGACTCATTTCAAATTCACTCTCCATGTATCCAATGAATTCATTTAAATATCCCTTGTTGTTTGAGCCACAAATAATGTCATTGACTAAGATGTTTAACCAAACACCTTACAACCAAACACCCTAAGATGTTTAACCGTAGGTGGTTTTCCAAACCAAAGTTCATGAGGAGTCTTACCTAAGAACCTATGGATGAGGACTTGATTTTGCACGTAGTAAGCTGTGTTTACAGCTTCAGCCCACAAGTAGCTCGGTAAGGAGTACTCATTGAGCATGCTTCGTGCAACTTCTTGTAAGACCCGGTTCTTCCTCTCTACAACACCATTTTGTTTTGGTGTTCTAGGAGTAGAGAACTCGTGTCTATACCCTCCATCTTGACAAAACTCTAAAAATCGTTGGTTTTGAAATTCACCTCCATGATCACTTCTAATTGTCTTAATGGTTGATGATTTTTCATTTTCAACTCTTCTACAAAAGGAAATGAAAACATCTAAGGTTTGATCCTTATATTTTAGAAAATATGTCCATGTATATCTAGTAAAATCATCAATGATAACAAAACAATATCTACTTCCATTCCAAGATATGATAGTGCTACAATCAAACAAGTCCATATGAAGTAAATCTAATGCGGTAGAAGTACTTACAGTGTTTTTACCTTTATGTGCAGATTTTGTTTGCATACCCATTTGACATGCATCACAAAGTTTGTCCCTTTCATACTTGTTGCTCAGTAAGCCACAAACTAATCCCTTGTTGGCCAACTTCCGGATATTCTTCATGTTCACGTGTGCTAGTCTCTGGTGCCAAAGGGTGGACTCATCTTCTCTTGACATGAGACACTTAGCAAAAGCATTAGTAGCACTTTTAAAGGAAACTTGGTAAATATTATCTACTCTTGTTCCTACTAGTACCGTGTCAACATTGTCATGTTGTCTAACTAGACATTGACTTGATTGGAAATCAATTGTGTAACCCGCATCACACAATTGACTGACACTTAGGAGATTAAATGTCATCCCCTTGACTAGAAGGGCATTCTTAATCCTAGGACATTCGGATATTTGAATGTCTCCTATTCCTATGACCTTAAGACTACCATTGTTACCAAAGGAAACATTTCCTCTACTTTTTCTTTGAAGTGTGGTAAACAATGATCTATCCCCGGTCATGTGTTTGGAGCACCCACTATCAACGAACTAAGTTGATAGATGCTCCCCCTCAATCACAACCTACACAATTCGAAAAATAGAAGTTTTAGGTACCCAAACCTTGGGACTTAAAGCACCTATTAAGCAAGACTTAGGCACTCATGTCTTGACTACTTTCCTTTGAGCCCTAGGTGTCTTAGATTGTCTAACATCAGTCCTAGACATTAAGGACACAAATGATGGTTCTTTGGGTCGGTAACCAATACCGGCCCTATTGTAGACTGCCCTTTAGGCAGTCAAGATCATGTCTAAGGTCTTTAAGCTTGTTGAGAACTTCTCAAGAACACTCTTGAGTTTCTCAACTTTACTCTTCAATGATTTATTTTCATCCTCTAGCATCTCAACATGCAAATCATCTACATCATCATCCCTAGAGGACTTCAATTGTTCAACTTCAATTTTCAAAGATTTAATCTCATCCTCTAACATCTCTACATGTAAATCATCTACATCCTCATCCCTAGAGGATTTCAATTGTTCAACTTCAATTTTCAAAGACTTAATTTTTTGTTTTGACTTCTTCAAAAAATTGGTTAAACATGCAATTGTTCTATAGCATTTCTCAAGTTCGGGAGTGATTACCTCTTCATCATCCGAAGATGATGAAGCCGCGTTTGAGGAGTCGGAGGATTCATCACTGCTTTTTTCTCCTTCAAGTGCCATGAGTGCCACAAGCCGTGTACTCTTCTCCTCCTTCTCTTCATCGGATGAACTTGAGGAGGATTCATCCCAAGTGGCCTTCAAGGCCTTCTTCTTCTTCTTCTTGGATTTATCCTCCTTCTTCTTGAGCTTTGAGCAGTCCTTCTTGAAGTGTCCTTTCTTGCTACACTCATAGCAAGTAATGTTAGATTTATCAAGCTTAACTTCACTAGGGTTACCTTTACCCTTGAAGCGTCGACCCTTCCTCATCATCCTTCGAACAAAATTTGTCATCTCAGAGGAAGAAGACCCGCTGCCATCTTCCTCGGACTCGTATTCGGATTCGAAAGAGGATGAAGATGAAGAGACTTCCTTCTCCTTCTTCTTCTCCTTCTTCTTCTTAGTCTTTTCTCCTGCAACTAAGGCAATCCCCTTCTCCTTGGGGCCTTTGTTAGCCATTTCATGAAGTTTTATCTCACAAAATAAATCATCTAACTTTACAATTAATAAGTCCTTGGAAACTTTGTAGGCATCCACCATGGATGACCACAAAGCATTCCTTGGAAATGCTTTTAACACATACCTCGCAAGGTGGCGATTCTCGACCTTTTCATCAATAGAATGGAGACCATTGAGGACTTCCTTGAACTTACCATGTAGTTCACTTACGGTTTCATTCTCCTTAATGGAGAGGTTGTGGAGTTGATTGAGGAACAAATCCCTCTTGGCGATTCTTGAGTCTCGGGTACCCTCGTGAAGTTCGATGAGCTTGTTCCACAAATCTTTTGCACTTGTAAATGGACCAACCTTGATTATTTGGTCTTTGTTCATGCCGCATTGTAGGGTCACCACCGCCTTCACGTCGGCTTCACTCTTCCGGGTTTGCTCAGCCGACCAACGCCACGATTCTAATTATTTGCCTTCATCATCCTTTGGAGGGGTAAAACCCTCCTTCACAGCGAACCAAGTGTTGATATCCATCTTTAGATAGTACTCCATCTTCGATCTCCAATATTGAAAATCTGCTCCATCGAAGAAGGGTGGTCGGGTGGTGGAAAAACCTTCTCTCAAAGCCATTGTAGTTGACTCTCGGTTGTTAATCCGCTTGTACAGAGCCCTAAGCTCTGATACCACTTGTTGGAACATGGATGGCTAGAGAGGGGGGGTGAATGTAGCCAGACACCGAAACTTAGCACTTTTTAATTTTCTGCACCTCAAGGGTTAGTAGCCCAGCGGAAGCAAAGGAAAAACAGAGTTGCTGAATTTAAGCCCTAAGCTAAGAACAAACACAAGAACGCTAACAAGAGGATTTACAAGGTTCGGGGATAACTTGCCCCTACTCCTTGGCGTGCCCTTAAGGTGGGTGATCCCTTGATCGTCGGCAGATCAAGCCCCGAAAAATCCGGATAGTAAGCAACCTTCTTCTCGGTGGAGTAACCTCTCCACAGCGTTTCAATAGAGATAAAGTTTTAAGCACAATGAAACACAAGAAGGATCTTACAGAGCACTTAGGACATTAAGAACCCAAGCAAACTTCTCACCGAGCTCCACCCAACGCAGATCTCACGCAAGAACTCCCTTCTTCGTGTCTTCTGGCTGATGGACTCGGCAAGCTTCCTGGTTCTTCTTCCAAATGCTCAAGTAACAGAGGTTGCTCAAGATAGTAGAGTAATCACAGTTGCTTGCTCAAGATGATGGAACAACAGAAAGCACAAGCACAATGTGGAGAACTTCGTTGTTGGAGACTTGTTTGCCACCCGACGCTTAAGTCTCCTCCACTGATCCCAGGTCACAACCATTTCACTGCAGCCTCCAGCTGCTCCCTGCAACATCCAGCCTACCACTGAGCTCTCCTGGACTCCCTGAGCTTCCCTCAGACTAGATCCAGTCAGCAGCTCCAGCAGCGCCAGCACCCGTTGCAACCTGAGATGGAAAATGGACAAATCTGTTCCAAGGAAAGACTCCCATTGACCCTCCTTGAGTGTTTGAATCCATTCCTGTCACCTGCAACTTAATCAAATCATTAGCACAGCAAATCATACAGAGAATCATGTATCAGAGATTAAGCGTAGAGAAATCAGATATGTTCAGACGTGATCAGAGCGTCTGACAGTGCATTTTGAATTAAAGTGATCGGTCACCGGACCGATCAGAGAGCCTCCTGATCAGTCACCAGACCGATCAGAGTGGGTTCAGACCAATCAGGTTCCATCCTGATCGGTCCCCAACGCTCAATCAGAAATCGCGATTTCCCCGGGACCGATCACCAGACCGATCCCAGGTTGTGGATCGGTCACCAGTCCGATCCATCCCTTTGCAGGATGATTTCTTAGCTTCGCAGTCCAACCTTCCTGATCGGTCACCAAACCGATCAGGGCATGCTCAGACCGATCAGGCTCCGTCCTGATCGGTCATAGTGAGGAACTCGCGACACTTGATCGTTCACCAGAACGATCCGAACAGTGTTCCAGATCGGTCACCAGACCGATCAGGAGCCAAGCAGTAAGGGGAACCAAAATCCACCGTATGCTCCCTGATCGGTCATCAGGTTGATCAGGAGCAGAACAGTGAGCGAACTGCATGCTCCCTGATCGGTCACCAGATCGATCAGGAGCCTAGCAGTAGGTTCCCAACCTCACTGTGTGCTCCTTGATGGGTCACCAGACTGATCAGTCATCGATGGATCGGTCACCAGACCGATCCACGAAGGAGCACCGTGCCAACTTCCCTGATCGGTCACTAGACCGATCTAGGGACTCCAACCTAGCCTTTCAAGCTAGGATTTCATCCAACCTAGCCCTCCAAGCTAGGACCTGGCCCTCCAAGTTGGGATTTCATCAACCTAGCCCTCCAAGCTAGGACCTGACCCTCCAAGCTAGGACTTTTTCACACCTAACCCTCCAGGTTAGGACTTTTCAACACCTAGCCCTCCAAGCTAGGACTTTCCACACACCTAACCTTCCAGGTTAGGATTTTCTCACACCTAGCCCTCCAAGCTAGGACTTTTCACACCTAACCCTCCAAGCTAGGACTTTTCACACCTAGCCCTCCAAGCTAGGATTTTCTCACACCTAACCCTCCAGGTTAGGACTTTTCAACACCGTGCCTAATCCCCGATCAGGATTTAATCATAATCATAATCATCAACCTAAACTAAAATCGGTGTCATCACCAAAACAACAATCAGGGTCAGACTGCATCAACAAGAGACTCAGGATCATCAGAAAAGTTATGCAGATCGGAGACGCAGACCCTTGGGGTTGTCCGTGAGTGATCACGTATTCTTACAGATATCACCTACGAAAAGGATGAAGAGATTCGGTCTTAGAGGGAAGCTAGCGCCACCCTACATTGGACCGTTTCAGATTCTGGAGCGGATTGGAGCAGTAGCTTACCATCTGGCGTTACTGCCTTCTCTCGCTAGAGTTCACGAAGTGCTCCATGTTTTCATGCTAAGGAAATATATACCCTTTCCTACTCATGTCTTACCGGAGGTGTCCATCATACTCCAGCCAGACGCGACCTACGAGGAGATACCTATGCGGATATTAGTGCACAAAGAGCATCACTTGCAAAATAAAATAATTCGGTTGTTCAAAGTTGGTTGGCAACACCATTCTGATGAGGAGGCTACTTGGGAGCTCGAGGATATGATTCGAGCTCGTTACCCTCATCTATTTACCTGAGATGCGTATGGTTGATTTTCGTTCAGCCTTTATATTGCATCTAAGCTGTTAGGACCTATTGTGTTACTAGCAAAATTTAGGGACTAAATTTTTGTTAGTAGGGAAGAATGTTAGACACTAAAAATTTAAAGGGCTAAAGTGCATAAAATCCAAAAAGTTAAGGGTTTGATTTGGATTGATAGAAGGTGAGGGGTCTTTTTGCAAAAAGACCAACCCTATAACCCTCTTCACCCTGTTTGGAAAGGGATGGACTTGAATTCTTTCAGGAATTGGAATTCAATTCCACCGTTTGAAACACATTTTCAGCCAGGAATTTATAAGGATTTGGAATTCAATTCCCTTCAAATCCTTCAAAACAAATCAGATCTAAAAAGGTATGATTTGTGAAGGGAATTGCTTTGACAAATTAAAATTACTAAATAGTATTTATTTCTCACTCAGCGCCATTTTGGATGAAGGACAAAATGGTAAAAATATAAGAATTGGATTCAATTATGATAGGTTCCAAATCAAGGAATTCAATTCAATTCTGTTATTTACTAACTCATTCCAAATATGAGAATTAAATTCAATTTCTAATGGAATTCAATTCTTGATATAATTCAATTTAATTTCTTTGCTTAAAAAGTTTCCTAACAAGGTGTTTGTTTTCCTTTTCTCCCTTCTTGTGCCGAAAACATTTCCCTTATCGCCGTTCTTCCCACGCCTCGCGTGCGGTGGAATTGCCGCACCTTCTTCTTCTTCTTCTTCTTCTACTTCTTCTTCTTCTTTCCCTCTATCACACGAGAAGAAAACGCCAACGATCTCCCTCTCCTAACCCTAATCGCGGCTCCTCCTTCCCTGAGCGATTGGCACCGCAACCTTCTTTGCAATTCTTTCTTCTCCACGCGATCAAGCCACCCCCGACCATCACAGGTATGATGGGATCTGTAGTATTCCTCTTGGTGAATTTTTTGTTGAAGGCAAAAGTTTGCTTGGGGTTGTTAAGGCTTGGAAGGTGTAGTACGAATGAGTTTTTTGTTGTTGTTGTGGCAATTGCTTGGATCTGTACTGATGTGGGATGTTCCCTAGGAATTCAGTTTCTCTTTGGAACACTGCTGTGTGTCGCCGATTTGGAATAGGGGAGGTCCTTACCGATGCAATAGAGAAGGTAAGCATTGTTGTTAGGTTTAATTTTGAACTGATTTGAGTTGTATCAGTTTTGTAACCTAAGCAGAGCAATGAAAGGTTTGGTTTGGTTGTTTAATAGTTGGGGAGGAAATCAGTAAACTTATTGGTTCTGATTAATATTATATAGACAATTGCAAATATTTGACATGTGCTACTATTGTCAAGGAACTTTTTGTTTGTTATTGAGTAAGGTGATAGTGTGTTTATTCGACTTTGTCCATTCTTCACTTCTTTGGTGAACTAAGCAAAGAGAGTCCTGCCTAAGTGATATTTTTGCGTTGACTATAATTCGATAAAAGGGGATATCAAAGGAATTAAATTTCAAATGATTATATTAGTTCGTCTTATGTTATGATTGACACATCAGGAATGGGCTGACTTCTTTCCATGTGACTCTGTTTTTTTTTTCGGGGATGTTGGTAGTGATTTGTTTTAATAAGTGTATAGATTGAAACCTTACCGTGAGCTATTATTTTGGAGGAGTTCATTCTTAGGAATTAGGTTTGTAATAAGGATTCTTTGACTTGGTTGTATGATTCTGCCGTGAGGCCTTTTTATTTAGTTTTAGGTTGAAGATTATAGTTGGAGAGGTTTAGTTTTTGACCTTGTAACATCACTGTCGTAAATTTTTTTGTAGTTGTTAAATTTGAGAATTTGATCTTAAATAGATTAAGTAGTAATTTGGTTATTTAACTTTTAATAAATAGTTAAACTTTATTATTGATACAGGACCTTGATTCAGGCTCGTTCGATTGATCGTGAGGGGATTCTATCCAACATACACTTAATTTAAGGTGGGTATTTCTCCTTTATATCCTATAGATTATTGATCTTAAATGCATGACTATTTTATTTCTGAGTATGACTGCTTTACCTTATCTTTGACTTTGATATCATCGTTGATACTTTTCTTGGTCTTTAAGCTACTTAAATTTATGTCCACACAGTCTCATCTATTCATTTTCTATTATGTAAGGTACCGTTTATAAGCAAGTACTTAGGAATAATCATTAAACACAACTAGACTTTGGTTGACATTAGATATACTCTATCTAGTAGAATAGTTGCATGTTTGTTGATTTTGATATTTATTTTACATACTGTTGCATAGTTGTGACCTGTTTGTTTGTGCATATTAGTATCATGCACCATACCTGCATAGTTGTATACTCACGAACATCGGCTTTCTTATAGTTAAGCCCGTTGTCAGATATTTAGCTACTCTGCCGACTCAACCACTCATGGGTAGTGGTAGTTGCTAGAGTACGAGCAGCTATCCTGTTACGTCATACTCGACCACTTATGGGTAGTGGATGTTGGAATTGTAAGCAAGCAGTTGACACCCTCACCATTGTTTTTGAGGGATAACAGAGTTGTTGGTGGCTCCCCCTTTTTCCTAGGATTTTGTAGTGGTATTTGTTGGAGTGCGTACAATTAGCACAGCCCTACCTACTCGGCTTAACAGATGTGATATGATGACAGATTGACTGGCCTTAGGGGTGACACATATTATTGTCATAACCCTACCCACTCGGCCTAAACCCAACTACTTTTGTTTTTGAGGGATAACAGAGTTGTTGGTGACTCCCCCTTTTTCCTGGGATTTTGGTAGTAGTTGGCTCCCCAGCATCTTATCCACTCAACTACTTATTGTAGTGGTATTTGTTGGAGTCCGTATAATTGTTACAACCCTACCCACTCGGCCTAATAGATGTGATGTGATGGCAGCTTGACTGACGTCAGGGGTGACACATATCATTGTATCATATACATTCATGATATTTTATATTTTCTTGTGTTTACTGCATTTATATGAGCTATGATTGTTGCATTTGGTTGATATACTAGTATTATTTATGGTTGCACTTTTATTCTGTTTTACATACTCGCATATGTGTTATTATGTTCCGGAGACTGTATATTTTTGTTTCTGTTTGCTTGTTATACCTTTTATTATGTCATGCTTTTATCTACTCTTATATCCGCAGAGTTCGCCTGGACTCATCACTCCTACCATCTAATTCTGTTTCAGGTAGTCGATAGATGCATTATTTGGAGCTAGGAAATGATCTAGTTGTCAGTCTCATGGTGTTGAGTCTTTTGGAGTCTTACCCGCATTTACTTTATTTTCGCACTTTCGTTATTTTCGCATTTACTTTATTAGACTGATATTTATCTTTTCAGTATACTTATGTATAGTCTGGTATGTTGGTCTTTGGATTTAATTTGAGTTTTAATTTGGATATTTGGTTTCTTTTATTTCTATCTTTCTTATCAATATTAGACTACATTGTTGTGGAATATTTTATATTTGTGATGGCTAAGCCTTATTGTGTGTGAGAGGATATGTATAAATATTCCAGATTGTCCATTGTACAGGAGAGATGTTATCCGTTTTTCGAGTGAGCATGAGCCTCTGGGCGTGACACCTAGCCCCTACATAAGTAAAATTTTCCCCCCGAACTATGATATAGCAAAAGGGCGATTAATTATCTCTCAAACACCCATGGTTTGATCTCTAGCTACGACGAATTTTATATGAATTTTTAATCCAAATAGATGCACAACCCTGAGATGTTTGGTTTCTGGACCGCTCACCGTGATTGTTTTCCGATTTACCCTAGTAGTGGTGGTGGGAAATTTTTGTCGGACTAGACCAATCATCTCAAATTTAATGTTATCTAACCTAACCTGATTAACCAAAGAAAAGAAACTCAACCGCAGCAGCGATAAGATCATAGAAATCTAGAGATGGATGAATCTAAATTTTCCAAGTCTTTTAAATATGAATAAATTTAAAAAATTATATAAGCAAAAAATAAATTTTAAAAAATAAATTTAAGAATTTTCTAAAGAAAAATAATTATTTTTTGAAAGATAATTTTAAAAAATATTTTTCAAGATAGATTTTTATAAAATTAAAGTAAAAAATAATTTTTGAAATTAAATTTGAAAAATATTTATAATCAAATAAATTTTTATAAGTAAGAAATAATTTTTCAAAAATTTTCTTAAGTGAAAAAATATTCTTAAATAATTTTTTAAAAAGTATCATAAAAATTAATTTTTAAAAATGAATTTTGAAAATTTTTCTAAGAAAAAATAATTTTCGAAAATAATAAATTTTAGAAAACAATTAAGAAAATATTTTGAAATTACCTTTCTTAAATAATACGTAAGAATTTTAAAAATTAAATATTTTAAAAAAGTTTTGCTCCCCTTAACTTGATAGTCTGAAAGGAATATATATCTTACTCCTGTCGAAATGCACTGTCAGTTAGTATATAAAATATTATCATTATAAGATATGAAAGTTAAATTTTAATTAATAGCTAAGTTTCTAATGTCGTACCTGAGATTTTAATGGCCTAAGTCGAGTTTCAATAAAAAGAGTTTCTTACAACGTCTTATTATTATTTTAGCTTAAAAACTCATCTACACTCTAAAATATAATCTTCTTTTCTATGTGTGATCAAAATTTGTTAACGAGACTATAAAATATATAATAAAATAAAGAGTTGAATAAGTGTCATCTCTTTTTTGTCTTTTTTTTTCTAAATATTTTGGTGGAATGATTATATATAATATTATATTAAAAAATATTAAAAATTTTGGTGGCATGATTATATATAATATTATATAAAAAATATTAAAAATAATATGTAAGAACTATTAAATAAGAATACATTATAAGAAAAAAATAATAAAAGAGAAAAAGAGAACAAATTTAAAGGGTAAAAATAAAAAAAAAAGAGAGCTAAAGAAAGACAAGAAATAAAAAAAATGTGGAATGGAAAAGAAGCAAATCTTATTTGAAGGCTTTTTTTCATCATGTGCAATTTGGGAAGAACTCTGCATTCTTGGCTATATCGGCTTGGTCCGCTTCACTTCTCCCGTAAGTTTCGGGCAATATAAGAATAATAAGTGTTCGCAAAAGAAAACATCCCAATCGAAAAAACTTAATTCATAGTATGAGATAGATGCAACTTTGTGAGGGATCTGATCTATCAGAAGCATTGAGATTAGTAATGGTATGATAGGAGAATAAAAATAAAAAAGATAACAATTATTGCAGATTTCAAATCCCGAAAGACAAAGTTTATCCACAACTTATTGTTTATTGATAGAACTATTTTTCATAAGTATTATATTTGTACATAAGATATCGGAGTATAAAATACATTGGTATCACATATACGAGAACAGAGATAAAACAGACATAGGGAACCAACATTTGCTCTCTCCTACAACACTTAGCATGTGTGTATATAGTGCATAGATGATATTTTCCTTACTGGTTGTCTGCCTTGTCCCAAACAACTGCCAAAAAGTAAAGAAATATTATTCCTCACGCAGAAATGTAAAATCAAGTAAAGAAATACCATAAGCAGCCATTCAATCTTTTAAATAACGACAATTTACCAAAGGGCGTACTTGAGAATTGATATTTATCAAAAGGTGTATCATAGTTTTATTTTTACCAAAGGGCGTATTGATTTTAGTGAACTTCCATTTATACCCCTTTCGTCAAAAAAAGTATTTCTTTTTCTCTTTCTCAATAACAAATCCCGAGGCAACGGAATCTGCTTTTTCAGATTTGTCATTTAAAATAATATATTTAGGAATCGGCTAAAAAACGTAAGGTAAAGAAAGAAAAATTATTTTCATTAACGAAAGTTATCTTCCAACTGATTTTAAAAATTTAGAGTGATGAATTTTTATATTTGATTAATATAAATTAATATATTGAATAATATTTAATAAATATATTAATATATAACAAAGATTTAAAATTTAAAAAAGTGTGAAATCTTTTATTTCAGATCAAGCGTGGGCCTGAAATAAAATATTTCAGACCCACGCTGGGCCTGAAATAGAAATATTTCAGGCCCAGCGTGGGCCTGAAACAAAAGATTTCAGGCCCTGTGTCGGCTTGAAATCATGTGTTATGATAGAGTTTTTTACGTAGGTCTGAAACATAAAGAAATATCTCTTTATATTTTTGAAATCACAATAAAAATCACTGAGAAAGATTACTTTACGTGAGAAATTCTAATTAATATAAAACATACATTATATTATAAACGAACTTTTATATATATATATATATATATATATATATATATATATATAAATAAAAAGAAAAAGCAACTTCAGGTTCAGGGCTTGAAATCTTGATTTCAGGCCCTGCTTGATTATATAAAATTAATAAATATAAAAAAAATAATTAATAAACATAATAATATATATTGATTGGCAAAATTAAAGATATAAGGATGATTTACTAAAACAAGCTATGATTCTACATTATTGTTATATCGTTCTGTGCCAACTGATACAGTATGAGAACATCAGTGGGTTTTGACCAAAACCCACTGATGGACCTCCCATATCTGGATTTCTGAAAACTCTATATCAATAGACAGGGTTGACCTAGGAGAAGATGTTTTAGGTGTCCAAACATCTATACACTCTATATCATCAATGCAATAGGAGTAGTTTAGAAATATCAGTGGGTTTTGATCAAAATCCACTGATGGACCTACTATATCTGAATTTCTGAAAACTCCATATGAATAGAGAGGGTAGAGGTAGGAGATGATGTTTTAGGTGTCCAAACATCTATATATTAGATATCACCAATGTAATAGGAGTAGTTTAGCCATATCAGTGGGTTTTGGTCAAAACTCATTAATATTTCTAAACTACTCCTATTGTATTGGTGATATAGAGTGTATAGATGTTTGGACACCTAAAACATCTTCTCCTATCTCTAACATCTCAATTCATATGGAGTTTTAAGAAATCCAGATATGGGAGGTCCATCAGTGGATTTTGATCAAAACCCACTGATATTTCTAAACTACTCCTATTGCATTGGTGATATAGAGTGTATAGATGTTTGGATACCTAAAACATCTTCTCCTAGGTCAACCCTGTCTATTGATATAGAATTTTCATAAATCCAGATATGGGAGGTCCATCAGTGGGTTTTGGTCAAAACCCACTAATATTCTGATACTGTATCAGTTGGCACAGAACGATATAACAATAATGTAGAATCATAGCTTGTTTTAGTAAATCATCCTTATATCTTTAATTTTGCCGATCAATATATATTATTATGTCTATTAATTATTTTTTTATATTTATTAATTTTATATAATCAAGCAGGGTCTAAAATCAAGATTTTAGGCCCTGCTCAGGGCCTGAAATCAATTGATTTCAGGCCCTGAACCTGAAGTTGCTTTTTCTTTCTTTATATATATATATATATATATATATATATATATATAAAAGTTCGTTTTTAATATAATGTATGTTTTATATTAATTAGAATTTCTCACGTAAAGTAATCTTTCTCAGTGATTTTTATTATGATTTCAAAAATATAAAGAGATGTTTCTTTATGTTTCAGGCCTACGTAAAAAATCCTATCATAACACATAATTTCAAGCCGACACAGGGCCTGAAATCTTTTGTTTCAGGCCCACACTAAGCCTGAAATATTTCTATTTCAAGCTCACGCTGGGCCTAAAATATTAATATAAAACATACATTATATTAAAAACGAACTTTTATATATATATATATATATATATATATATATATATATATATATATATATATATATATATATATATAACGGAAAAGCAACATCAAGTTCAGGGCCTGAAATCTTGATTTCAGGCCCTGCTTGATTATATAAAATTAATAAATATAAAAAAAATAATTAATAGACATAATAATATATATTGATTGGCAAAATTAAAGATATAAGGATGATTTACTAAAACAAGCTATGATTCTACATTATTGTTATATCGTTCTGTGCCAACTGACACAGTATGAGAACATCAGTGAGTTTTGACCAAAACCCACTGATGGACCTCCCATATCTGGATTTCTGAAAACCTTATATCAATAGACAGGGTTGACCTAGGGGAAGATGTTTTAGGTGTCCAAACATCTATACACTCTATATCACCAATGCAATAGGAGTAGTTTAGAAATATCAGTGGGGTTTGACCAAAATCCACTGATGGACCTCCCATATCTGGATTTCTTAAAACTCCATATGAATAGAGAGGTTAGAGATAGGAGAAGATGTTTTAGGTGTCCAAATATCTATACACTCTATATCACCAATGCAATAGGAGTAGTTTAGAAATATCAATAGGTTTTGACCAAAACCCACTGATATGGCTAAACTACTCCTATTACATTGGTGATATCTAATATATAGATGTTTGGACACCTAAAACATCATCTTCTACCTCTACTCTCTCTATTCATATAGAGTTTTCAGAAATTCAGATATGGTAGGTCCATCAGTGGATTTTGATCAAAACCCACTGATATTTCTAAACTACTCCTGTTACATTGGTGATATAGAGTGTATAGATGTTAGGACACCTAAAACATTTTCTCCTAGGTCAACCCTGTCTATTGATATAGAGTTTTCAGAAATCCAGATATGGGAGGTCCATCAATGGCTTTTGGTCAAAACCCACTGATGTTCTCATACTGTATCAGTTGGCACAGAACGATATAACAATAATGTAGAATCATAACTTGTTTTAGTAAATCATCCTTATATCTTTAATTTTGCCAATCAATATATATTATTATATCTATTAATTATTTTTTTATATTTATTAATTTTATATAATCAAGCAGGGCCTGAAATTAAGATTTCAGGCCCTGAACCTGAAGTTGTTTTTCCTTTATATATATATATATATATATAAAAGTTCCTTTTTAATATAATGTATGTTTTATATTAATTAGAATTTCTCACGTAAAGTAATCTTTCTCAGTGATTTTTATTGTGATTTCAAAAATATAAAGAGATGTTTCTTTATGTTTTAGACCTACGTAAAAAATCCTATCATAACACATGATTTCAAACCGACACAGGGCCTGAAATCTTTTGTTTCAGGCCCACGCTGGGCCTGAAATATTTCTATTTCTGGCCCACGCTGGGCCCAGCGTGGGCCTGAAATCTTTTGATTTCAGGCCCACGCTTGATCTGAAATAAAAGATTTCACACTTTTTTAAATTTTAAATCTTTGTTATATATTAATATATTTATTAAATATTATTTAATATATTAATTTATATTAATCAAATATAAAAATTCTTCACTCTAATTTTTAAAATCAGTTGGAAGATAACTTTCGTTAATGGAAATAATTTTTCTTTCTTTACCTTACGTTTTTTAGCTGATTCCTAAATATATTATTTTAAAATGACAAATCTGAAAAAGTAGATTCCGTTGCCTCGGGATTTGTTACTGAGAAAGAGAAAGAGAAAGAGAAAGACTTTTTTTGACGGAAGGGGTATAAATTGAAGTTCACTAAAATCAATACGCCCGTTCGTAAAAATGAAACCATGGTACACCTTTTGGTAAATACCAATTCTCATGTGCGCCCTTTGGTAAATTGCCGTTTAAAGAAGGAACTAAAGGAAACCTTAATTTCTGGACAAAATCGGAAAGAAACGATAACAATGTAAAATTTGAAAAAAAAAAAAAAACTAAACAAAAATTTATCAAAATAGAAGATGAATCGAAGAGGCTCCTATTATCGACCGTGTAGGAAACAAACACCCTTGAAGAAGAGGAGCTTATGACAATTGAGGACAGGCACATCGCAAACTCTATTTTGTTAAAATTAAAATTTTAATATTAAATAACATAAATACTTGGGTAAA
The DNA here is from genome assembly GCA_024364735.1 of Boesenbergia rotunda. Taxonomy (NCBI): domain Eukaryota; kingdom Viridiplantae; phylum Streptophyta; class Magnoliopsida; order Zingiberales; family Zingiberaceae; genus Boesenbergia; species Boesenbergia rotunda. The sequence continues at coordinate 252,302 of JAGFNQ010000698.1, read as the reverse complement.
AATTTGCCAAATAGAAAATTTTAAATTTAACATATTATTAATTTGTGGGCCCCTCTAACAAATGAGCATGAGACGAACATCTCCTGAGTCTCACCTGTTATTCGAGCCTGACCTGTTATCATCGGCTCGTTCGAAGACCTAGTTGTTTGTTTTCGAGATTAGTTTATAATAATAAACTAATAATATTATTACTAATATTTACACGTGGATGGGCCATGATCCGTCCACGTGTAAATCCAACTTCAAACTAACAAAATTTTACATATTTTTACAATAACAAAATATAATATTTTTTCTCCAATAGAAAATTATATTTCACATCTTGTATTAATCTAATGGACTCACCAATTTAATGAATTGACGGGAATTTGTAACGTACGAACTAAAATACAAATTTAGATTTATATTGTAATTCAAGACATTTGGTATGTTAGAAATATATATATATATAAATAAATAAAATAGAAGCTTAATAAAGTTAATATAGCCTTTTATTAAAATACAAACAATTTTCTTTCGCTCCTCTCTACATTGCGGGTCTTCTCCGGCCAACACATATAAATGATAAATAAAGTATCTTACATATTTTTTATTATAAATTTTAAATTTACAAATATATCTTTCTAAAATTTAAAATATAATGCATGCCTAGGCAGCAATAAAATAATCGCAACAACGGCAGCCAATTATTTTGTTAAAAAAAAATAAATAAACAAGGTGGAAGAAGAATAGATTTTAAATTAAAAGAAGTCTTTTTCCAATGTTATATATTCAAATTTTAAATTGACTTTTTATTTGTTCCAGTCTAATATCGTGTAATGGTTTAGTTCCCATGGAATTTGGTGTTGTTGATTTTGTTTGGATGGACATTGTCCGAATAAGTTGTCGGAAGCATAGTTTGCAAAATCGCGATCCTGGATTGTAGGATCGTACGATCCTACGATCCTGGACCACAAAACGATCCAGAATCGCGCAGAATCGTTTTTTGTAGCAGGATCGCAGCAGGATCGGTAGGATCGGACAGGATCGTATAGGATCGGACAGGATCAGAACAGGATCGGAACAGAATCGATGAAAGCTTTAAGAGGTCATAACTTTTGACTCGGATTGAACCACGTGACCTATAATATATCAAATTGAAACTCGTTCAAAGATCTACAAGTTAGTTTTAAGATTGAATCCCAAAAAATATTGTTTAAAGCCTTTTCAGAGGCCCAGAAGATTATTAATCTTTTTTATTATTTTTTTTATCTTTTACATCGTTAGTGTTAGTATTTTAAGATTATTTAAATATCTATTTAATTATTTTTTAGTTAGTTTTTGATTAATAATATTATGTTATATCTTTTTTCTAAAATGATGAGTCTTTAGATGTCTATTATCTAATAGGTTGACAATTAAATTGGATCATCTTGTAATAAATAGAATATTCTTGAAGTTAAACGTGATTATTTTCATTATAGTGTTAATAAAAATTGTATATTTTTTCATTTTAAGGGTTTTTGATATGATCGTACGATTTTACGATCCGATCCTGACCGATCCGATCCTGACCCCAAATCGATCCTGTGTAGGATCGCGATTCTACGAACCTTGGTCGGAAGCATGTAAATTGATATGCTTTCGTCGAGGTTAATGTTGGGCACTATCTTCGTAAAACGATATTGCTTCGCTATAGGTACTTACGGATAGCAGTAATTCATTTTCCAAGATACAACGACGATGTCTCGAAATAATAGCACTACAAATTTCGAGACTAGCGAACCATCTCGTAGGTTTTTCGGACTCTGGATGCACACAATGGGATGAATGCTAATGACTTTGATGATTGAACGAATGAATGAATCCATCAAATAGAGGACTCTATTTATATAAGAGAAGAGGTGAGGTACCCTTTGGTGAGTGGGACCACACACCATGTTATTTACAATGTGAAGTAATGGACAATTGCATACAAAAATGCAAACACATGATCACTGTGATTCTTATTTCAAAATAGATGTTCATACAAAAGCTATGCTTATAGTATACATCCTAACAATCTCCCACTTATACTAAAAGACTATGTTGCCAATAATCCTGCCATACATCTGATTCTCATCCCTTCAACATGCCTATCATAAGTTTTCGCTAGAAGGGTCTTAGTGAAAGGATCTGCTAGGTTATCCACTGATGCAATCTTGACGACAACAACTTCTCCTCGCTTTACGATGTCTCGTATCAGGTGGTACTTGCGCTCAATGTGTTTACTTGCCTTATGGGTTCGTGGTTCATTCGAGTTTGCTACTGCACCACTGTTATCACAATAAATTATGATAGCTTTGGGCAAATCAGGAATCACCTCTAAGTCCATCAAGAAGTTTCTGAGTCATACAACTTCTTTGGTTGCCTTAGAGGCTGCTATATACTCAGCTTCCATGGTGGAGTCTGAAACGCATTTCTGCTTAATACTCCTCCATACTATGACTCCACCTCCCAAAGTAAACACATAACTCGAGGTAAATTTACTGTTATCCCTATCTGATTAGAAATCAAAATCCGTGTAACCCACAGGGAGCAATTGATCTGCCTGGTAAACCAGCATATAAGGGGGCGCTTGGTATACATTCGACAATGAGAATGGTAATGGATTTTGATTGAGGGGTTTATGAGTTTAGTGATAACATAGTGAGGGTTGGGTTATAAAATCAGGGGTATCATATCCATATCTTGATTCTGATTCCCGTATACTAAGCGCCATAAATGGGAATGAAATAGATTTGATTCTCATTCCCGCCTTCTAAACCCGCTTACCAAGCGCCCCCTAATTTATAGTCCTTGTCATGTACTTTAACATATGCTTTACCGCAGTCCAATGTCCTTGTCCTAGATTACTTTGATATCTGCTAACCATGCCCACGGCAAAAGTAGATATCCAGTCTCGTACATAACATAACATACATTAGGTTTCCTACAGCCGAAGCATAAGGAACCACCTTCATCTCCTCTATCTCCTTTTATGTTTTAGGACACATCTCCTTAGATAAAGGTACTCCATGCCGAAAAGATAAAAAACCTTTTTTGGAGTTTTGCATGCTAAAACGAGCTAGGATAGTATCAATATACGAAGCTTGAGATAAACACAACATTCTTTTCTTGTGATCCCTTATAACTTTGATCCCAAGGATGTGTCCAGCTTCTCTCAAGTCCTTCATATCAAATTGCTTGGACAACCATATCCTTACGTCTGACAACACTTTGACATTGTTGCCAATGAGTAAAATGTCATCTACGTATAGTACAAGAAATACCACTACGTTTCCGTCACTCCTCTTGTATACACAAGACTCATCCGGACTTTGTACAAATCCATAAGACTGGATTACCTCATCAAACCGGATGTTCCAAGATCTTGAAGCTTGTTTCAATCCATAAATAGACAAATTAAGCTTGCACACAAGATGCTCTTTGCTCTTTGCAATGAATCCCTCTGGTTGCTTCATATAGATGTTTTCTTCAAGACTTCCATTAAGGAAAGTTGTCTTGACATCCATTTGCCAAACTTCATAATCCATATGAGCAGCAATAGACAAGAGAATCCGAATAGACTTAAATATGGCTACGGCGAAAACGTTTCTTCATAATCGATCCCCTCTCTCTGAGTATACCCCTTCGCAACAAGCCTCGCTTTAAAGGTTTCCATCTTTTCGTCTGATCCTCTCTTCCTTTTGTAGACCCATTTACATCCAATGGCTTTTACACCATCTGGTGGTTCAACAAGCTCCCAGACTTAATTAGAATCCATAGATTCTATCTTAGAGTTCATCATCTTTTGCCAAGATATCGTATCTTTATCTTGGAGTGCTTCATCATATGTCCAAGGATCAGGTTCATGTTCACCAGAGACCAAGTCCGAAGACTCTCCCAAAAACATGAATTTGTCAAGTTGTCTAACAACCCTCCCATTACGACGAGGTACTACCTGTGTATCATCTGTGACACGCGGTGCAGTCACTTGTGGTATATCATCCTGTACCATTGGTACTGAAGTAGGAACTTCCCCTCTTATTTCCTCTAAAACAATCTTACTCATGGACTTGTGGTTCATTACATAGTCCTCTTCTAAAAATCAGGCATTCATGCTAATAATGACCTTCTGATCTTTAGGACTATAAAACATACCACCTTTCGTTCATCTAGGATAGCCTACAAACAAGCGAACTTCCGTACGAGATTCTAATTTATCAGCGTCTCCCTTCAGCACATGTGCTGGATTATCCCAAATCTGAATATATCTCAAACTAGGCTTATGCCCATTCCACAATTCTGTGGGAAAAGAGGGTATTGATTTAGATGGTACCAAGTTTAGAATATACACTGCCGTTTCCAAAGCATACCCCCAGAACGAATTTGGTAATTCAGAATAACTCATCATCGATCTAACCATTTCGATAAGAACCTATTCCTTTGTTCCGCCATACCATTCTGTTGGGGTGTACTAGGTGCGGACAATTGGGATTGAATCCCAACCTCTGATAAGTAACTCCTAAACTCTCCCAAGAGGTACTCACCACCACGATCAGACCGTTGTGTCTTGATACTTTTACCATGACGTTTCTCTACATCAGTCTTGTACTCTTTGAACTTGTCAAAGCACTCAAACTTGCGACGCATGAAGTAAATGTATCCATATTTCGAATAGTCGTCTATAAATGAGACGAAATATTCAAACCCACCTCTTGCCTGGATAGACATAGGACCGCATAAAATAGAATGAACCAATTCTAACACTTTTTTGGCTCTATTCCCCTTGGCTTTAAAAGACCTCTTGGTCATTTTTCCTTCCAAGCAAAATTCGTAGGTTGGGAAAATTTCCACCACCAATAATCCCAAAGGTCTATCGGCCATCAACCTTTGAATTCTATTTAAGTTAATATGACCCAACCTTAGATGCCAAAGATATGTTTAGTTCATTTTCAAAGGTTCTTTTCCCTTATTAGAATTAGAAGACGTGTTATTAATTTCCATTTGCATCGTGTGAGTTATTGGATTAAGAGTATACAAATTGCCAACCAACGCACCAGAACAGATAATCTCCCTATTCCTTTTGATAACAACTTTGTCATTAAAAGAAACAGAATATTCATCCATAAATAATTTAGAAACTGAAATCAAGTTCTCTCTAAAACAAGGTACGTAAAGACAATTTCTCAAAACCAAAGATTTATTCGTAGAAAAAAATAAATGAACATCTCCCACTGCAATAGCCGCCACCTCCGTAACATTGCCCATGTAAACGGTAATCTCACCCTTACGTAGTCGTCTGGTTTCCTGGAACCCCTTCAATGAATTACAGATATGATTAGTGGCTCCCGTATCTACACACCAGGTACCGGTAGATAACACTGCTAAACATATTTCAACAACTAATAAAAAAGATATACCTTGATTGTTCTCCTTTCGGCGGGGACAGTCCACCTTCCAATGTCCAGCCTGCTTGAATGTGAAGCACTTGCCTTTTGTTTTCTTCACCCCACCTTGTGGTCCTTGAGATCCAGCCGCTTTCTTTGTCGAACCAACTTGTTTCTTCTTTTTCTTTCCGCCTTTCGGCTTAGAAGCAGAAATATTTTTAGCAATGTAAGCTTGAGCACTTTGACGAAACAACCATTCTGCCGCTTGGAGTTCTGTCAGAAGTTTCGCCAATGAATACATCCTTTTGTTCATGTTGTAGTTCAGGCGGAACTGCTCAAAACTCTTTGGTAGCGTCTGGAGAATTATCGACTTGGGTTTCCCCATCAATTTCAGCTCCAAGGACTTCCATCTCATTTAAATGTGTCATCATCTTGAGGACATGATCCCTCACGGGTGTCCCCTCAGCCATGATGGACGTCATCAAGTTTCTCATGGCCTCTTGCCTGGCATCCCGATTCTGGTGTCCGAAGAGTTCTTGAGATTGAGCATCATGTCATAGGCAGTAGCAAAGGTCTGATGTCGATATTGCAGTACATTTGACATGGAAGCCAAAATGTAACATCGCACCATCTCATCTGCCTTTACCCACTTCCTATAACTCTCTTTCTCCTCTTCACTAGAATCATCTATAGGCTGATTAGGACAGACCTCAAAAAGTAAAAATTTGTACTCCTCAGCAGTCAAGACAATATCCAGATTTCGTTTCTAATCAATGTAATTTGGACCAGTAAGTTTATTTTCTTTTAAAATCACAGCAAGTGGATTGAAAGCCATAATGAAAACCTGAGAATTACATTGGTCAAAATATTAGAATTTAAAATAATATTGATTCCTCAAACAATAAAATTTTAAATTCACCAACATCTCAAAACACTGTGAATTTCGTATGCCGCGATAGTGTGGACGTATACTAATTCAAACATTTGTAAGAGGAAGTTTTACCCATTAATTTTATTATCTTGTCAACCTTACTTTTTGACAAATAAAATTAATAGTTGGTTTATCTTTGGCCATACAAATAATAGCAGTGACTCCGATGGGGAGGATACTATTAATTGCATCTAAGTGTACACCATTACTTGATACTAAGTCCATTATCTAGGATTATGTCCCTTCCGATGGGGAAGATCACATACTCCTAAATAATTCCTAAAATCATCCATAAGGAAGTTTGATCTAGTGATCCGCAAAACAAACTCATCCGATGTGGTGGAAGGTACTCAGAGCTAACGCACAAGTTTGAATGCATCACTTTCAAACCAGTAATGGAGGTCACGAGACTCAAAGATTCCCTCTCCCACTTACTAATTTAAAACGAGGAATTTTTCAAGCAACCACAACAAGCATATCAAATAGCACAGTAATAAATATGAAAATAAAAAATTTCAACTACTATGGCTTTGTAGGTTCCGCTATTCTCCAATACGCGTCCAGTCTTTCATGCCATCTCATCTCCTCCTCTCTTAGCCGCGCAAGCAAGGACCCGAGCCAAGAAAATTTTTTTAATTTACATCCATCTATCTTATACTCCACAAAGGAGTTTACATAAAATCTAGATCGAACAACAAATTAAAACTAAGCAGCTAACATTGCCGTATTTAATTACAATTAAATATAAACAACCTCGTCAATCCCGAGGATTCAAATATACAATCATACAACATCATACACAAAACACAGCCATAATAGTTGGATCTAATGTCTGCAACCATAAAGTTAGCCTATTGCATATCCTACTATTATCCGGCCTAAATTATATATGAAAAGTATGAAAGTAACCGAATCCAAAACACACAGTTTCGCTCTGATACCAATTGTTGGCGTTGGGATTCCACCATGTTTCTACGGATTTAATTCTATGGATAAAACTAATCCGCATAGGGACAGAAAACTTCCCGAACGACCTACTTCATCAACCTTGCTTTTCGATTGAGCGATCGCTTGAACAAACTAGTTGTTCAAGTAATCAAGCTCTTGATCGATTAGCAGCAGAATAGAAGATGAAGTTTCGATCGCCGGTTCTTGTGTTTGATTCGGGATCCAAGAGAAAAACAAATACAATTAAAGCGGAATAAAAACCAAAAATATACCTCTTGATCTTCTATTATATTCCTATCCTCTTCTTGGACGTCGTATGGGTGATGATCCTCCCAGAATTGCAGCTGCTGCTCACCATTCTTCTTCCTCCTTTCTCCTTCTTGATGCGCCAGCCCTAGCCTTTCTTCAAGGTTGCGCCGGCCCTAGCCTTTCCTCAAGGTTGTGCACGCCCAAAGGAGATAAGAGAAGGAAAGAAAGAAGCTAGCTCTCCCTTCTCCCTTGCTTGACCTAGCCGCATGCCCACCCTTGATGGTTTGCGCCGCACCCCCAAAAGGAGAGGAGGAGAAAAATAGCTAGGTTAGGGTTGGCTCATGATGGCTTAAGAGGGTATATATAGGTTACAATAGGGACCAAAAGGAGGAATTGGTTATGGTCTCCTAATGGATCTTTAACCCAATCTGTTAATAATAACCCGATCCACTAAAGAGTTATCATTGAACTACCGCACCAATCCCATATTTAAAGTATGGGCTCCTTCTTATTATATGTACATTATCTCCCTGTGTTTATGATATCGCATATGCATTAATTAATTAAATTACTGACAATTTAATTAATTAACATATAACTCCAAGAGTAGTACCACTCAACTTCATTATCATGTCGGACCAAGTCCACTTGCAGGATTTACATGATAATCCTTATGAGCTCCTTAAGGGGACATCATCAGCCTAAATAATCCTGACACGATTTCCTTCTATAATCAACGACACACCATATAAATAATATTATTTCTCAATTTATCAGGCCTATTGACTTAACGAATAAATATCGCCCATTGGTAAATTAAAGAAATAAATATTAAGTATATGCGCCCGTTATTATATCGAGATTAAGAGCATGTACATCCACAATAACCGAGATCTTGTTCGATTATATAGTCAGTATAAATCGAATAACCTCAAAATGGTCCTGCTCAATACACACAAAGTGCACTAGTATAATTTTATAGTCAAGATAGACTAATACCAAATTACACTACAACCGTTCCAATGGTTTATCCAAATTCATCTTGGTCGTGAGCTACTATTTATACTTTACAAGGAACCAATAATACGATCTCTGTGTGGCACCACACACCATGTTATCTACAATGTGAAGTAATGGACAATTGCATATATATTACAAATGCAAACACATGACTACTGTGATTCTTATTCCAAAATAGATATTCATACAAAAGCTAGGCTTATAGTATACATCCTACCATTATCTTCGATCCAACAATTGTCATTTGTTTGCCCAGTCATTTCTCTCTTCCTATTTGAGTGTCACGCAGGCACTGCCACATCACATGCCACGTCACCCAAGCCCCACGTAGGCATTGCCACGTCACTTGGAGCATAAATTTAAGCTCCTCGCGATGATGCGTAAGTGCAAAGTGCATAGTGCGCCAACAAAGCACTCATTGCGCACGTGCACGCGTGGCGGGCTCGTAGGTCCGAGCACCTACTCGCCTGTGAGAAGAGACTACCTGTATTTCTTTTTAATTCTATTAAGATAGGAACACATATAAGGATGTGAATCCCTTCGAAAATTTCAGATGTGGGGCTAATCCCCATCTACTTCTTTTTATGCAAAAATTTTGGACTAACTTTAAATAATTAATTTCTCATTCAGGCGTAATAGGTTTTGAGCAAATTAATAGTCTAAATTCATCTACGCGAAACGTAGATTTCGTTTTTGAAGTCAATTCTAACTTTCATCGATTGATGATATCTCAATTTTTCTTTGCAAAATCGTATTTGGTCTTAATTATTTTAAGCATCAAATATCCAACAAATTTATGGTTACACCTTGTATAGAATGTTCACCTGCATCTCGTTCTAAGATTGTCGCATCTCGTTCTGAGATTGCCCGTTTGCCGAAACACTTTTTCTCAAATTGATCGTAGATGATCGCCACCACAACTATATGGAAAGAGACTTGTATAAGTGGTTAGAGAGTCGACTGAGTGGAACTTGGTTCAGTCCATCCGATGCTCAAGTCAAGAACTCCGTAAAAATAAAGAAAATATAATGGAAGAAGAAAGTAGAAATGTAATGTATTAGAGCATACCCATCTATTGGGATCGTTACCTTGCTTATAAGGATAGAAGAAAACGATGTTGTTCCTGTATTGGTACCTTAATTTTAGAGATAAACAAAAATATAGCTTCAAAGATTCTATGCCTGCGTTTGGTATTCTTATTTTTCATTTTATTTTTTCACAAAAAATATAATTTTTCAGAAAACGTGTTTGATTTGTATTTTCCAGACTTGTTTTCCAGAAAAAGATATAGCATTTTTTGAAAAATTAAAAAAATAAAATAAAGTCATTTTCCAGAAAATGAGAAATATGTTGCGTTTGGTACACTTCTTTTCTTTTTATTTTTAGAAAATGCGGTTTTTTGGAAAACATGTTTGGTTTATATTTTTCAGCCTTGTTTTCCAAAAAAAGATATAGTGTTTTTTTTGAAAACTAGAGAATGAAATAAAGTTATTTTTTAGAAAATGAGAAAATATGATTTTTTTTTTAGAAAATAAAAAAAGAAAATGGAGCAAACCAAATGCCCCCTATGATTTTCTAGAAAATAAAAATAGAAAATGGAACAGACCATACACTCCCTAAGTTTTAAGGAAACTGTATGACCTCAAATTATTTCTCAAGCTTTGATCAACATGGTCCAAAAAAAACACTAATGGAGTGGTTCAATGCATCATGTTGGAGAAGAAGAAATCAAATGCTACTTTATTTTAATGCCAACATGAGTTTTTTTCCCCCAATACTTGAGACATGGAGAACATTGAATGTGGAAATGAGGTGCAATGCACTTGATTCGGGACCATGTTCACCAGCAGTTGATCAGCATTCTTTCAAACTGCATCACTGGATCCTGAAGGTAACTTGGATAGAACAAAAATGATTGTCATATGCCACATTTTTCGTTCATAGAGAAGAGCATGAAAATAAGGATGGAAGTGCCTTCGCTGACCTAAGAAAGATTCTGAAAAGACATTGTCACACACAACAAATTGAGAAACAGAGTAGATAACGTAAATCATAAAACCGACGAGGAAGAGAAGAAAGAACTAGATTTTCTTGACTTGCCAACCTAATATTTGTTTTACCTTTTGTAGAGTGATCATGGACTTTTTCATTACACCTAGTACCAAGGACTAGGGAGAAGCAAAGAGATAAGTTATCAAACAAAATGCTGTCTAATGATGGCTAATTGTTAGGAAGATCTGTTGTTGACTATTTTCTCATAATTTTATCTATCATTTTTGGGGGGAACATCTTTGAGATAATTAAGAAAGGGCTGCTCTTCATGTTTTGATTGTTCTCATCAATGAGTCAACGAGATAATTTTTTCCCACAAGTTTATAGGAAATCAACTGTCTGCAAATAGGGTGCCATACGTAGTGATTAGAATCAAAAGAGTCGGGGTCATCTTTGCTTAGCCACCTTCCAAACCTTGAACTTTCTTCCCTTCTCTTTGCAGTCCACCTAAGACTTTTCAATTTGTTTTTAGCACGTTGACCCCTTAATTAGCTTCCTCATTTAACTCGGTTGAATAGATCCTTTGTTTAGCCACTTTCTCTGCCTTGAACCTTTCATGTTCTTTGTAATCTCCTCAAACAAATTGTACAAAATTATGACTTCTCAACTTGTTATGGCCAAGTTGAAGCCTTGTTCATTGAGTTTGGATGAAAGGGGAAGGGGGGCTGAATTCCTAAATAGAAAAGGTCAAGACTAGAGAAATGCAAGAAAGTGACATAGTTTCTTGTATGCTCATTATGCAAGAACTTATTTTACAAATACATTTGGCAAAAAAAAACAATTAAAAAAATGACATGAAATAGGTCAAGAGCTCAAAGCTTGCTATTTTAATGATTCGATCAAAATATTTGAACCACCACCCACTTTGCTTCTGGTCAGAAATTCTGAACCATATTTTTGAAACCAACAAAATTTTCCATCATTTTTTCCAACCTTTTTCTCCATGGCATAAGTACAAAAGGGTTGGATCAGCGAACAGAATTGTGGAATAGTTTCAGGCAAATGTTCTATAACGGTTAGACTTTTTAATGAATAATTAAAGAATCTAAGATTTAAATTCCAACTGCGTCATATTGATAATATCCAAATGTCAGGCGCCAAACTGTGAAGAATGGATACATTAGGGACAGTCGCAGTTGCATGCATTTGAATTTCGGACGGTGCATCAATGTCTCTCAGCGACTGTAATCCTCACCACAAAGCCACAAGAAGGCTAAGGACGTGAATGATGAGGAATTCAACTATTTTGACGGGTGGCGCGATCGGGAAAGGGACAGGGGGATGGCACAAGGGGGGCATATTGGCCAGGGGAGACGAACCTTAAGCGTCACTCGTACATTGTTTCCATGAAAAATTCAAGTATTAGCGTGACCCACCACCGCCCAAGTTGCATGGGAATCCCTCTTGAAAAAAATGGGATGTGCAGTGTATCTGCACCTATATACCTATATATTGAGACACATGGAACTCGAAAGCTTCTCGCCCAACGCAGCTAATAAAGCAGCCACCAGAAAGGAACTAAGATAATTCCTTGTATCACCTCTCTCGTCTTTCTCCCAACCTTCAGAAATCCTCTTCTTCCACTGCTAGATAGAGAACGGATAACAACAAGGTACGATTCTATAAGCATATCTTGTTTTTCATAGTTTATTGATCGATCGAGTTTCCAATAACTCCATCTTTACGTTATCTCACTGCTTTAATATTTTGCTGGATGCAGTTATTTGAATTTTTTTTTTTTTATAGATGTAGGTCCCCAAAGAAGCTTTATTTTTGAAACAACAGGGGAAGAGACAAGACATAACATCGTAATGAACTTTGTACATAATTTTAGAAATTTTTTTGTAGTGCAGACAAATCAAGTTGTGAATCTATGATCATATTGAGAGAGAGCTAACCTCACTCTGCTGGTCGTCGTTAACAGGCAACTTCTGGTTCAAGCATCCTGTGGTTGGCGTAGTTGGTTATTTTTCAACTTCTGAACATGACAGTCTTCTTTCAGATCTCAGATTGAGAAGCATGCATAAACTCCTGATCTTGGTGTTTTGAATTGTCAATCAAGAGTACCGATCAATCTTTTTGTGACAGCTGAAGCTCGCGGCTGGGAAGATAAAATGGAAAGCAGAACTAGAGGAAGCAGAATGGCAACCAGTTCAGGCATGGGGCATTCGAAAGCTCAATTACAAGAGCAAGACCACAAATCTTATCCGAACACCTATTTCAGCTTGGAATCCTTTCTACTGCTCCTCTTCCTCACTGCATCACTGTTGATACTTCCTCTCATACTACCTCCCTTGCCTCCTCCGCCTTCCATGTTGCTTCTACTTCCCATTGGCCTTCTCATTGTGCTTATGATTCTAGCTTTTATGCCTACAGACGTACGTAACATTGATCCTCTTGCCTATAGACATGTTGTAAGCTGACTATCCATGATATCAAACAGTCCTTCCAACATACAAAGCGATATGCTAGCTGTGAACATATTCTTAGTAGGTGCCATCAAATTAAGAAGATGAGAAGCTGTACGGCTGCTCTGTTACTGCTCAACATGACTAAGAGGGCTTTGACATAGCGCATTAGCGCCTTTGGAGGATGAATGGATGAGTGTAGTCGTAGGGTTTGCAACAAGCAGATAAATAGCTCCAGCTGAGAATCCAGAGGCTCCTGAAAAAATGAACAGACTGCAAATATGCAGTTTAATTTGCTAGAGGAACTATATATGAAATGTCATGGGTCCAAACTGGTAAATCCCCAGGAAGGATTTTGGTGTTTTGTAAACAGAATTAAGAGAGAGATTTTCTTTCACTATGTCAGTTGTTTATGACTTTATCCTTCTACATCACATAAGAATTAAGAACCCTGATACACAAAGTTAAGAGCAGAAAAAGTTGGTGAGAATAGTCGTTTATGATGAATGCAGGAAAAAGAAGTTTCCTTCTCGAGGTACGGGTTTTAGGTAGTTGCCAGTAATAACTAAGTGGGAATGAGGTTAGCATCAATGTGAGGAAATGTATCAATGAGTTTAGTTGTCAATCTACTCAATATTCTGCATGTAAATACTTTATCTAAATTGATCGAGTTTGATTTATCATATACATTATAGCTAGGACTATGTTTTTAACTACTTGCGCTAGATTTTTTCTAACAAGGAATCTGTACCGTACTGAGTATTTATTCAGCGTTCTCCATTAGCCATTTGGTTTTCTCACTCAAATTCAATTCTAAGTCTAGAATACAACTTCCAATTTGGAATAAGTCATCCCAACTTAATTGTTCCCGTACCTCATTCATATTTGCACTGGCCATTATTCGAGAGCATGCTTATCTTACCAATTCCGTCTAGTTGGTTTGGTCATTAACGTTCGAGCATGAAAAAGGTGGCAACATTTATCTTGAAACTAATAATATAGACAATGACTAGTTGGATAAGGACTACACCAGAGCTGCTAAAAATAAGGTTGTGATGACATCGACATTCGTAAACCAGGAAATTGCAAATGAAGTGCATGTGTTAAATGTTATCAATATCCCAATGGATGTGCAAGTTGGAATATCCCAATGGATGTCTCCATCTCCTACGGCAACCGTCACATCATGTCTATTTAGTAGGCCCATATTCCTATGAGAGGAAGAGTTCATCAATTGATAACTACTGCACAACTATTGGAAAGTGAATGAAAAAAAAAATAATGGCAGGAAAGGGGGAGACTCCGTATAATTTGATCTGGTATGGTATGGTCATCCATTTATATTATTGTATAGGTATATATATTATGAATAAATATATATGAGAGGTTTTTGCTCATGAAAAGTGTAAACTGTAAAATGTAAAGTCTGGATTATATTTGAATCAAGTTGATTTATTCGTAAATATGATTTGTACATGTTGAATGTCGGATTGGTCAAAATAAAATTTACTTAAGTCAATGAATCAAAATTTTATCACTCAAATATAATTTTGCTACATACTCAAATGTATAACGAATGCATTAACTTTGTTTAATGGTAAGGTCGAAGCTACTATAAAAGAGGACCTGATCTTTAGCAAGGTATATGTGCAAGAAATGTAATTTCTGTTCACCTTCGTTCCCACTCTATTTTTCCCTCTCTGTTGTGCATTCGCTTGACATATCCAATTGTGATAGTAATTAGATACGAATTTAGTTTGCTATGACCACTAGTGCTTGGTGGTGATCACAATTTGTCGTTGGATTTTGAGAAACCGACGACCCACGACAACCTCTAAGCATAGGTGGGACGAATATGTTTTAAGGAAACTATGTTGAATACATACCTTGACTTTTCTATTTTCGAGAACTAGAATTGTTAAATACGGCAAATTAAAAATCGATACAATAAATTTTTTTCGAAAAATATGTTGAAAGGTTTAGGATTTATCAGACCGGGGTAAAAAGGGTTTTGGGTAAACTATTAAATTTCGAGAGGGTAATTAATTTAACCCTAAAGATTATTGTGAAAGATTATACTAAATAGGAGGTTCTAATGACTAAAACTCTTACCCTAAGAGTAAGGTTTAAATTTTTGAAAATTAGAGGACCTTTCTGCAAAAGACTCCCTCCCTTTATTATAACTTCTTCCCGAGCCCGAGCCCGAGCCCTAGCTGCAGCCGCCAAACCGCTGCGTTTTCTTCTTCTCCTATCGCGTGCCCTAGCCACGACCACACACGATCTCTCTTCCCCTCATCTCCTATTGCCCTTCGATTGTAGGGATCATGCGATGGTCAGGGAGATGGCATCACGATTGGGGGCAGAGATCTCATCGACTATATCCAATTAGGTAACATCATTCTTCGAGGTTCTTGTGGATCTGCTTGTTGAACCCGATCACAGTTGAGATGGAGGTGATGTTCTATTCTAAGGTTTCGCTCGGTGGCAGAGGGAGAGAAGAAGCCACTGCCGGAGGAGACAACTTGCGTAGGGATTTTTGTGGAGAAGGCTAATCCATCGGATCTGATTGGAGCTTCTCGGCTGGTGTCCAATTGAGGTAAGGATGATAGTTAGGTGTTAATTTTGGTTAAGTCTGAGATCAATTTGATGCAGCCCTGTTCTTGCTTACCTTGGTGCGTGTTATGCTCTATTGGATTTCCTTGTTGCCTACTATGAGCTTGTGTAGGAGTTGAGCTTTACGTTATTGGGTTGTGGGAGGCTTTTGATGATTCTATTCGTGCATTCTTGATCTGTATGTTGGGTTTGGATTGACTTATTGTGTATTTTAGTTCTGAGATGGTAGATCTTAGTATTGGTGTAGTTTTGAAATTTTGGTTTTGATGCAAGCCATTGGAAGCTAGCCTTGATCAGTAGCATTTTGTTAGGGTTTTGGAGTTGGAAGTAGGGTTAGCAGCACCTTGGTTGTGTTTGTCGTGAACTCTATTTGGAGATGAAATGGATGTTGTAGTTGGGTTGTATTGGGTATTCTAAAGTTGTAATGTAATTATCGTGAGCTTCTTTGGAAACTTGTTTAGAGTTCTGTTCTTGGGGTGGTGAGTTTTCATTGAAAACTGTTGATATCGTTTTGTGTGTGTTTCCAATTTGAATGGGTTGTTCAAATGGTGCTTTGGATTTTCTTGCTATTTAGGATTGGAGATGAACTATAGATTCTTTATGTTTTCTGTCGGAGATTGAAAAAGGGTGTAGGGTGAGCTATTGGTTGAGTTATGGATTAGGTTTAAGTTGAGATTTAACTTAATAACCTAAACTTGACAATTTGGGTTCGAAAACCTAATATGAATATAATCTTGGCAGCTTGGACCAATTATGAGCAAATCATTTAATTCTGATTAATTAAGTGAAACAGGATAATTAGAACGATTCTAATTAATTAAGGTAGCTCTTTGAGATATATATGATAGGTTATTGTAGCTAAACATTATGCCTTTGATACAGGGCATTAATTGGATTTATCATTGCTGATTATCAGACGGGAGGTTCTTTCTGATACGAGCGTCTTATGATTGAGGCGGGTACCCTTTGACTTATCTTTTAGATATTGTCATATTGCTATGCGTGGTTTGTAATAGATAACAGTAAGATTGTATGCTATATCTGTCTTTGTATACCTGTATTTGATACATGCTGCTTATCCTTGAGGTTATCTCCCGATTAGATTCATACAGTCTCAATAGTTGCCCTGTATATATTTATATGTGCATAGATGTAGAGATATGTTCCCTCTTGCATTTGGACACTGATAGATCACTGGTTACTTTTTCAGTATACCTAGTAGATTACTTGTATCTCATGATATAGAATTCAGACATATACCTAGCACACTGAGGTGTTAGTTGAGGACTTGGTGGGTGTTAGTATGCTTGTTCTGGATACTTGTTGCTTATCCCTGAGTTATTATGCTGTTAGTTACATACAGTCTCAGGTATTGTCATATATATATATGTATGCTTAGATATCTTGATGTATCTCTTGCATTTGACGTTGAGGGATCAGCAGTTTCCTGCCAGTATACCTTGTAGGTTACCAGTATTTCCTGTTATAGGATTCATACTGAAACTTAGTATACTGAGGACTTGGTGAGGGAGGTATGTGTATCTATCATACACCATCTCTGCATTGTTGCATGTCGGCGATCAGCGACTCCCTTATGGTTGAGCCTATCGTCTTCCGGTACATGATATGCGCACACGACCACTCATGGGTTAGTGAATACCGTAGGATGTGTGCATTTGCCCTGTATTGCTCCGTTCGACCACTATTTGGAGGGTGGGTCTGGGCGTGGTAGCAGCCAGGGATCCCTTCTCGTACTGAGCCACGAGGAGATGAGAGCTTGACTCCCTCATTGCTTGGGGTAGGAGCGGAGTCTCCACCAGCATCCTGTCCACCCGGTCACTCAGGAGCAGTGATAGCAGGGTGCGTACAGTTGTCATAGCTCTACCCTCTCAGACGTCACCTATGACAGGTGTACGATGATCTGACTGGTGTCAGGGGTGACACATGTCATTGCACCATGTGCATATTTTGCATCGTGCATTGTTTGCTGCACTTGATTTCTGTACTTGTTTGACATGCATATACTGGAGACTTGTTATCTGAGATTTTATGTCTATTGGTGTTCCATAGGTATTTGTTACCCTCTTTTCATGTTAGATGGATTCTGGTATGTATCTACCTCAGTATTTTCAGTACTAGTCTTTCCCTTTTGTTGATATGAGACTGTATCAGCGTAGACTCCTATTGTTATTATAACGTACTATGCATACCTGCTGGGTATTCGCTGAGTTTATGGACTCACACCGTTGCCATATCTTTTTATTTTCAGGTTGAAATACTTAGAGTCGCCAGAAGAGCCCAGCAGCCAGTCCCTACCCATCGCGACGACAGGGTTTTGTTTTTGTACTTGGCGATGTATTTATTTCATATTTCTTTTAGGACTTTGTATATGTCTTGTGAGTGTTGTAGTATGCCCTAAGGGGTTTATGTATTGGTTGATTTGTCGTAAGTCGGACCGGTCCGCAGTCAGGTATGATTTACTTAGTTGTCTGGTGCTATTATGTCTGGATTTTGAGGCCTGAGACCAAATATATATACTGTGTGTGGTTTGGATATTATATGTATGTGTAAATTGTCCGCAGGACAGGGGAGGTGTTGTCCGATTTTCTATTGGATCAGCGGCTCCTGGGTCTCGGGGCATGACAAGAACATCTGCTCAGATTCAGAGTTTTTTCCCGAGTAGTCAACATCTTCCTTTCCCGACCCGCCGACTTATGCCCCAGCTCAGCAACACTCAATAGGAGTACTCAGACTCGGTAGGAGCATTCAACCGACTTGGACTCAACACTTGGAGTACATGGCCGACATGACACTTGGAGTACATGGCCAACTTGACACTCAAGTACTTAGCTAACTCGACACTCGAAGAACTCGGCCGACTTGCCATTTGGTGATTCAACACTCGACTGACTTGAGTCTTCTACTTATCCAACTTGGTAGTCAAACGACTTAACGACTCAGTACCTGATCGAGTACTCGACGACCCACTCAGCACTCAGCCAGCTTGACACTTGATGACTCATACAAGTCACTAATAAGCAATCAGGTTATATCCTGACTCAGACTCGGCATTCCGCTTCCCACTCTGCTTAGACCACTAAAAGCAATTGGCTAAATCACCCCGCTGGCAGCTTAGATTATCTACTTAGGTCATTTGATAGATAAGATTGGTTTTGATTCTATTATTTCAATTTCAGATTATCTCTTGTACTCTCTGGTAAGAAGAATGTCTGATAATCTTAAAATCAATTTATTTTCGTTGAGATGACCATGAAGAGTGTCGAGATGCAACAGACTCAAGGCGTGATGATCCCCTTCATCCTAATTGGAATGTTCCAATCAATTGTGGAGAAAGGTCAGAGCAGTTCACTCGGTTAAACTTCAAGAGATGATAGCAAAAGATTCTCTTCTACCTAACCACACTAAATCTGGATGAGTTATTGACTAAGAAACTTTCCAAGCATGATGAGGATGCTACTGATGTCCAAACCATCAATGCAGTGGAGGCATGAACTCATTCTGAGTTCTTATGCAAAAATTATATCCACAACTATTTTGTCGACTCGCTGTATATTATATTTAACACGAAGAGAATGACCAAGGAATTGTGAGAGTCTCTGGACAAGAAGCATAAAATGGAGGATGCAAGGGCCAAGAACTTCATCGCGGGTCAATTTCTCGACAACAAGATGGCTGACTCCAAAACAGTGATAAGTAAGTCCAGGAGCTTCAAGTGATCCTGTATGAGATTCACTCGGAACGTATTATTCTAAATGAACCTTTCAAGTGACTGCTATCATTGAGAAGTTGCCTCCCTGCTAGAAGGACTTCAAGAACTACTTGAAGCACAAGCACATGGAGATGAACGTGGAAGAATTCATTGTTAGACTTCAAATTGAGGAAGACAACAAGAGTTTCAAGAGAAAGTTGTTCACTCGAGTTACTGTGAAAGCCATCGCGGTTGGGCATGGTCAAAACTTAAAATGGAAGAATCTCAAGTCTTCTAAGATGGGGCCCAGAAGGGGCATAAGCAAAAAAAAAAGTTTTGAAAAGTACTTCAACTATAATTGAATCGATCATAAATTTTCGAAGTGTAGAAAGCCGAAGAAGCAGGAGGCCAACCTAGATGAGGGACCTGAAATGGACAACCTCTGCATTGTGGTCTTTGAACTGAACATGGTGGGTTTAAACCCGCAATAATGGTAGATTGATACTGGTGCCATCAGACATATATGTGTTGGGATTGGTATGAGCTAGAGGGGGGGAGGGGTAAATAGCTTCGTTCGCTTCTTCGAAGATGACTTGCAGTGGAAACTCGAAGTGAAGATCTTTATAATGCTAATATTTGAATTTTACTTAGTATCCAACTCCTTGAGGTGACTAGTCCAAGTGTTCATCCTTACTCATAGATCCACTATGAAAACCTCCTTTCTAGAGGCAGAAAAACCTCATACAAAGCTCGATTAGGAGAATACGAAGAGCACAAGCAAATATATATATATATATATATATATATATAAAAGAAAACCCGAAAATGTTTTTATAATAATGAAAATTTTCTTAACTTGCTATCTTCTTGCTTGAAAATATCACTTCAAACTTCCCTTCACTTCTCTTGCATGGAAAATGATTTTATAATGCAAAAGCACTTCACTTCAAACTTCCCAAGAATCGATGTAAATGAGCATTCTTAATTCAAATCTTTGTGAAAACTCCTTTTCTAGGGATGACTTCCGCTTCCAAATTGATTGGTCTTACTCCCAATCAATTACCATGTCAGATCGATCGTTCAAAACATGTAAAATGACTCTTTTCCGCCTGACTAATAGATTGGTGAGTCATACCAATTGATTCGGCAGCTTCTAATCCAAGTTTAGGGTTCCTTTTTACCCAACATCTAGTCAACTATGACCTACTAAGGCTTCTTCACCAAGTATCCGGTCAACCTTTGACCCACTTGGACTTTTCATCTCGTGCCAACTGCTTATTGGACTTTTGATTATCAAGTGTTCGGTCAATGTTTGACCCACTTAGACTTTTCTCTTGTCTAACCCCATTAGGGCTTCCATTGCCTAGTTCTCAAATAGGTCTTTACTGCCTAGCCTCGCTAGAACTTCCATTGTCTAAGTCTGCTAGGACTTCTATTGCCTAGTTTCCAACTAGGTCTTCACTGCCTAACTTTGCTAGGATTTTGACTGGCTAGTTCCCGACCAGGTCTTCACTGTCTAGCGCACTAAGACTTTCACTGCCTAGTTTCCAACTAGATCTTCACTATCTAGGCTTGCTAGGACTTCCACTATCTTGCCCCGCTAGTGTTAGATCGATTCCATATGCTAGAGGGGGGATGGATAGCGATTCTTCGATTCTTCTTGTACCTACGTTGTTAGTTGCACAGCGGAAACAATAATAAAGAAAACAAACAACGCTAACAAACCAGATTTATTTGGTATCCACCCCGGACGGGTAACTAATCCAAGAATTCATCGGTGGATCACTTCCCGGATAACCTCCAGCTAGCTCTTGTCACTCCTTGTGAGTGGAGAAACATCGCCACAACACCAAGCACACTCTGAGCACAAAGAAACTACTAACAAGCCTTAACCAAGCTTGTTTCGTCAAGAATCTCAGCCACCACGAAGTCCTCTTTAAATAGGACTCGGGCTGAAACCCTCGCCACCAGTCGACTGCCCCCAGGGTCGACTGCCCTGGGGCTGGTGAGTTGGCTGAAAATTTGAACGTTGGGGTTGCAACGGTCGAATTTCAGTGGCACCAGTCGACTGCCCCCAGGGCAGTCGACTGGTGCCACTGAAATTCGACCGTTGCAACCCCAACGTTCAAATTTTCAGCCAACTCACCAGCCCCAGGGCAGTCGACTAGTCCAGGGCTAAAACCCTTCTGTGAGTTTCATCAATCGGCTGCCCCCAGGCTAGTCGACTGGTCTACTCACACACCTAAGGTTACCCTTCCCGAGTACATTCCACTCCGCATTCGAACCCTAGGATTTCCCGAGTACAATCACATAACACTCGTACCCTCACGACTCGACTAAATCCTCATCAGCAGCCTCGAGTATTGCCTTCGTGCCCTCTTCATCTTCGGCTCCCGTCCCTCGGATGCACGCAAGTCTCTAGCTTGCCTCCATGTCATCATTCATGCATGCCTCGAAGTCTGCACCCCTCAGCTCATCGTCCCTGCTCTCCAAGGTCCCTCGGGTGCACACAAGCCTCCAGCTTGTCTCCATGCCATCCTTCACCGTCCTGAGGCCGTCCAGCCAAGTCAATATGTATAAACCTGCACAACCTGCACACTCAACATACACATATTAGAACACAAGGGTAAACCTAACTTAAACCCTTTGCCCAAATATCAAAACACTTGGTTACTCCGGACCACAGATTACCTCAACAGCTAGGACTTCTTCCGTCACGTATCCGGTCAATCTTGACCTACTTGATCTTTTTCTCACATATTGTCAAAACATTGAAACTCAAACTTGAGTCAACCTGACTTAGTCAAACTAGTCAACTTTAACCCGAAGACGATAGTACCAATAATCTCCCTTTTTTGATGTTTGATAATATAATTAAGTTAGCTTAACCCATATTAGGCCAACTCCTTTTTTCATCCCATGCCAAAGCAAAAAATGTGGGTTTCCTAACTTAAACTCTACATTCTTCTCCTTTGATATACATCAAAAATCGTCTCTCAAGATTCATTCCTCTTATCAAAATGAAGGTTCTCAACCTTTTATTATTTTCGAAGCTTAATCTTGAGCATATATTCAACATCCTTCAAAAATATCCTTTCTTACCTAAATCATGCCTTTAAGATATATCTCTCCCTCAAGATATACTTCAACTTCTATCATTGTACCAATAATGATTTAGAGTTCCTAAACTTTTAGGAAATCCCAAAATTGAAGTCATGAGATTGAAAATTCAACCTTGAATCTAAACCTCTTTCCTAACTCCAAATTACTCTCCTTTAACGGTTCCTTTCTCATTTTCATCAAGAAAGATACCATTAAATACTTATCTAAGCATTCTATAGGGTTAGTAATAGCTAAATTGACTAAAGGTGACTTAATGGACTGAAATCAAACCATTTCAGCAAAAATATAATATTGCTAATCGATTGATTTCAACTACCAATCGATAACAACCCATGTTAATCGATTGGCATGAGCTGCCAATTGATTACCATATGTACAAATCGATTGAAAATAGTGCCTAATCGATTGGGGTTTCTGATTTCTGAATTATATTTCAGACCCAACCTTAAATATTTATAAATAATTCTATAATATTTAAAAAATCATGAACTTTTATGTAACATTTTTTATGTCTTATACTATCATTCTATCAACAAATAGATTTTACTAAGGTTTTCCAAAACTTTTTTGAAATCATTTTCAAAAATAATTTCTAACCATGATTTTTAGCAAAATGCATATGACTTGTACATTAGCTTTCTCCATAATTGAACTTCACGTAATCATTTGTTTTGATGAAATTAAAATTCAAATACGTGCACTAAATCAACATATTGAATTTTGTTCATCCATTTAACATTTCATTTATATCTAATGTATCTCAATACATACACAAGTCAACTTTACAATTTTTGTTAGATGTAAAATAGGTTTTCCATAAACTAAGGAATCATTTATCTCTATATAAGAATTTTAACTTTAATTATTCTACCTAAAATGTCAATTAATGTCATTATTGTAAATACCCTAGGATAGTTTTGATATGATTAACCAAGTCAAGTTAGGTCCTGGTTGTGTTTGATCCCTGTGTCTAAATGTGTAGGAGCTTAAGAGCATATGAAGTCGAACGAAAGACATAGCGAACGAGAAGGATGGCATGGGAAGGAAGCCGATGAGCTTGATGCATCCCAGGAAAGCAAACATTGCGAAAGAGTACACCAGTGGACGAGAATGATGTGTACGACGTCTGAGGGACGAGAAGCTAGGGAGGAAATCGATTCAAGGCCAAGGCCAGAGATGGATTTAGGTGAGCCTAACTCTAGATGGTCAGAGATCACCCATGTGGACGAAGAGAAAGGAAAGTCAATTCAGATGTTGACTTTACCAAGCTATGGGTCCAAGCACCTTAGTTCGTTTTGGAGGCACCTTGGACCATCAGACGCGGCTCTGTGCAAAAGTAGAACTGAGGTGACTCAATTGGAGTTTGAGGCATCTCAAGTCAGAATTGAGGCGCCTCAGGTTGGAACTGAGACGTCTCAGATCAAGAGTTATCGCTGAGTGACCATTGGCGTCATGGATAAAATCTTATCCATCTGAGACGTCTCAGATCACAACTAAGGTGCCTTAAGTCCATGCCAGCGAGACGTTTACTTCCTGTTTTGGGCTATAAATAGCCCCTAGAGCTAGGAAGAAAAAATAACAATTGTAATACTCTTTCCTAGTTTTTCTATGAGTGATTTAACGTCTGTAAGAGGTTTCTCCATCTACACCAAAGGAGACATTTTAGTGGAGTTTTTTCAATGCCTTGGATTAGCAACCATCCCGGTTACAACCAAGTAAAATCTTTCTAGTCTCTTACTAATTTTCTATTTGTTGTTTATGATTAAATTAATTACTTAACTAATCTTCTATCTTTGGTAAGAAAGAGAAAAAGATCTAATTTTATCTTTGCATGACTATTTATCCTCCTCTAGTCGGCCTGCACATGACCTACAAGTGGTATCAGAGCCCAACCAATTCATGAGGACTAACCGCCACCTAAAGTAATAAGACGATGGTTGGATCAACAATCCACCCACCAAATTTTGAAGGGAAGTTTGCGATGTGGAAACGTTGAATGGAGGTCTTTTTCAAAACTGGCTTTAATTTATTATTAATAATGAAAAATATTTTTGTAACACTTCAAGATAAAGAAGAACACTTTTGGACGAAGAAGGAACAAGCCAACTTCGTAGCCAATGGAAAAGCAGAGTTTGATATGCTAACTATGTTACCGGCTCAGGAAGTCAATCGGATTGACAATTACGCATCGATAAAAGAACTCTGGGAGAAGCTCCTAGAGCTTCACGAATGTCATGCCCCCAGAGGCCCATGCTTCTCGAAAATCGGGCAACATTTCCTCTATACGATGGTCAATATGAATCTTTATACATATCACCCTCAACACAACACAATATATAAATAACCATAACCATGCAGTTAATAATAAAGAAAGATAACCAAACCCCTTTAAAATCTTACCTTGACTTACCGGTAGTGCGAAATTCTAAATGAAAGACAAATCCTCAGTGATCATGTCACAACGCAAAACTCAATGACATAAATACAAGTCCTCTGAAATAGATACGCGTTCAATAAAACAAAATAAGAAATAACCACCGATGCTAAAGGGGACGGGCAAATAGATCTTTTCCTGGCGGCCCGAGACGTAGCTATCTACTATCTGAAACAAAAAGGAAAGTAAATGGTGGTGAGTTTGGGATCGAACTCTACGAGTATAGCGAACAAATAAATGCATAGTATGAATAAGATAAATAAAGCAGATAGAGACAAGGTATATAGTTTTCGAAAAGTAGTGCACATAGCAAACACGAAAATATACATGCGGAACATAATCAGAAACCCCCATATCAAGCCGATAAGTTGCTCATACTACTGAACATATCCAGGTCAAATAACCGATGCAAATCAAATACGTATATGATTGTCAATCAAATGATACAACTATAGCTCAAACAAATGCAAGAGGTATCGTATGCACATGTTGCGATAACATGTGTCACCCCTATATACTAATGTACAACCATCACACACATCTGCGAGGCCGATCAGGCAAGAGCTGTGACAAGAAATACTAGGAGAATTATCTCAATTCCTGGGAGAATCATCTCAATCCTTGGGAGAATCACCTCAATCCCACGGGAGAATCACCTCAATTCCAAACCCCAAGAAAAGGGAGAGCGGACAGGATGCTGGGAGAATCACCTCAATCCTACAGGAGAATCACCTCAATTTCGAACCCTAAAAAAAAGGGCAAGCACCACCGCTCCATAACAAAGACCCCAGGAAGAGTATATCTCTACTCCAAGAAAAGCGGGAGGGTGACCTCTACCCCATGATACTACAATATGTGCATGATACTAATGTACACCAACCCAATCAAGTCAATCATTTATACAATCAACAAGTGACATAAATATCCAATTAACACAAAAGTAATTAAGCATGTACTAAACTACTGGATAGAATTTATCTAATGTCAACCAACCCTAGATCGGTCATATGATGTTTCTAAAGTACACGTGAACTAGTGGTACTCCTCATATCAGAAAAATAAAAGTCCAGACTATATAACTAAAAATTTGAAATTTTATCTCACAGATCAAACAAAGAGTAAGTACCAAGCAAGAAAGCAAATGTCATAGGTTAAAGGTAAAGCAACCTACTTCGATAAGGAAATAACCATGCATTTAACGATAAATGAACAATAGAATCAAAGGAGAAGTATCCGCCTCAAGTGTGTAGTCGGAATCAGGAAAGAAACCCCATGTCTAAGTATCTGTAATACATCAATATCCTTTGTCAGTAGGAGTTGGTGCATGATTATCTTGTTTTCTTCATGTGCCCCCTTTGCCAATTCCTCTAATACCCTGATTCTTGATGAGTACTTCCCTTCTATAGGTTTAAATAGATTATTTTGACTTTTTATATGCTCCATTTGTTAGTAGGAGCCCTAGAGCCAATTATGTGATCATTGACTAGGGACTTTTTGTATCATATTCTATCATTATTAAAGACATATTTGGTTATTATATTTACTGTATTTTTGTGCCAAATAACTAAGTATAACAATGTCTTTGTATAGTAGGTTTTTATCTATATTATATCGATTGGTTGAATCGATAGTGAGATAATGTAGAGAACACTACACTAAATTATTCCTAGTCAAACATTAATATTCAGGGACAATATTAATGCATGGAGACTAGCATGTAGGTCAATTGATGACTTGAGCTCACAAGTCATGGATATGAGATATCAAGTTGGCACATGGGTATACATTAGAGAATGTGTACTGAATTGACCCGCCATGAGAAAGTTTTATAGATTGTCATATGAGTGTCATAAACTTTCTCATGTGACTATTAGTATGAATAGTCCATAGACCTGAAGTCACTATGGTACCCTACATAAAGAGTTATGTACTTTGGTATCGTCAAACGTCACCCGTAACAGGGTGAACTATAAAGGCGATCACTGGGTATGCAATGAATTATGTGGAGGGATGTGAGTGATGTAGATGGAATCTATCCCTGTCATATGACAGGAGTGATATCTGTGGGCCTCTTGATCGAGTAGGACTGCTAAAATGCATGACCATACTCAAATGAGTCAATATGAGATATTGAGCTCATTTGTTTGAGTGAGTCTACTCGGGGATCAAGAAACACATAGATTGATCGAGGATGGCATGGTCTATGTCTCATTGGTCAATCTAGATATCAAGGATAGAAGGACAAGGTCATACATTATCATAGTCACGGAGGTTTAGTCGGATCTCAACTTTTCTTGTTACTAGGGTAGCAATGATGCATTGCTAGATGCCGCTCATTGTTTATGTGTCTAAAACGCTTAGGCGCATTGCTGAGGACATGATGCTTCGGAAAATTTGATCGGGAGCCCGAGTTGGGAACTCGGGAGATCTGATCAGGAGATCTGGTGAGGAAATCTGATCAGGAGCCCGAGTTGGGAACTCGGGAGATCTGATCGGGAGTTCGAGTTGGGAACTCGGGAGACTAGTTCGGGAGCTCGGGTCAGGAGCTCAAGGACTTGGTCGGGTGCTCGGGCTGGGAGCTCGACAGACTGGGTCGGGAACTCGGTGACTTGCTCGGCAGACTGGGTCAGGAGCTCAGCGACTTGCTCGGCAGACTGGGTCGGGAGCTTGGCGACTTGCTCAGCAGACTTGGTCGGGAGCTCGGAGACTTGCTCGGCAGACTTGGTCGGGAGACCTACTCGAGAGTCCGAGAGGCCCGGTCGGAATTGCAGGGGAGATTCATTAAAGTGTTTAATGAAGGAAAGAGAAAAGTCTATCTTCATTGGATGAAGAGAAGGTGAAGAGTCACATGAAAAGATGTGCTCTTTATTGGCTTTAATGAAGGGAAGTCAAAGAGACAAAAGACTCTTCATATTCATGGGATGAGTATAAAAGAGGGCTAGTCATTTTGAATGACAAGTGAGTGTTTCTCTTCTTCCCTTCCTCTCTTCTTCCTCTTCTCCTCCTTGGTCGAAACCCTTGTTGGGTTCTTGGTGGTCTTGTGAACTACCTCAAGTTGCTAGCACAACTAAGGTAGTTCTTCTCGAATTTGAGAGATTGTGTCCGTATGGATACGAATAGAGGCACGGACACTTGAACGTGCAAGAGATCCAGCTCATCTTGGACGAGCGGGATAAGCGAAGGGCACTCTCCAAAGGTATACACTTTAGATAGATCTATTAGATAGATGAGCTTTGTACGAGTTTTTTTTCTGCATGGATCGCTCGACGGATCTTGTTTCCGCTGCGTTTTGTGTTTTGGTGCCAGGAGATCCCAACACCATTTGAGTTGCAATACGATGTTGAATCTCTTACACAACTAGTCTTAATAGATGTGCTACACGTTGAGGTATCTCTCCATTCCTTCTCTCAATGCTTTCATCAAGAATCCCATTTACGATGATTAAAAGTGATTGAGCTGAGACACTATCTAAACTGTTTGACTTTAGCATCTCTATAATTTTAGCAGATGAAATATCAGAAAAATGCCCTTGTCCTAATTGGCAAGCTTCGGGAAAATTATGTCTTTCTGAAAGGTTCCACCTCTGTCTTAGCTAGATCACAGGCAGTTAGCAGCACAATCTTCCATAACTTTTGAATCCAAGTGATCTCTGAGGGATAAAATACATTCAACAACTCCAGAGATAGATCCCTGCTCCAGGTCTGCAACTCTAAAACTCGGCAATCCCATATCCTCCATGACTGAAATAATGAACTTTTTGATGTTGATAGATCCCTGCTCCAGGTTTGCTTCTCAGAAGAATTATAAGAATCTCTTGGACTCACCGACAAAGATGGATTGATCCGGCTCAGAACCCCACATAAAATTGTACCATCCAACAGCGACGCTCTCAGTTCTTCTTCGGAGGATTCCATAGGCATATTCAAATCTAGGAACAGACTATTCAACCAGCGAATTACATCCGATTGCTACTTTGCTGCATTAGCATTGGCATATAAAGTTCCCATGCTGTTTATTATCCGCCAATCTTTTGGATAAGCGAAGGACCACTTCTTGCTCCTAAGGTATTGACATGGGCTTCCAAGCGAATAATTTGAAATTTGAACAAAACCTAGCGGCCTAGCCAAGTGGAGATTGTTGGTAGCGCTTTTTCGCCGACCTCGATGTCGTTTGCTTCTGCTGTGCGTTCCCTTCTCGTCCCAACTCCCTCGGTCTGCTTTCTTTCTCTCTATCGCTTTCCCTTCTTTGTCCAATAGTAAGGCAACAATCGGAGATAGGGCAGGGCGCGACATCAACATATATAAGGAGGGAGACTCGCCAATCCTTGCCTCCCTAACCCTTCAGTAGGGAGGAGAAGAGACGAGGACAAGAGAGGGGAGAGCGGAGACAACGATCGGTGCTGAAGAAGGGCCGGCGATGGGTCTCAAACGACATCGGGCGAGAGAGGGAAGAAGGAGAGGATCTCGACGATGGGATGAGGGCTTGTGGCAGTTTGCGAAAAGATTTGTAAGTGGGGTGAAAGTTGTTGGATCGAGAGAAAATGATAGAGGGGGGTGAATATCGTTAAACATTTTTCGGATAAAATTAAGAGCAAACGCGCAGCGAAATAAACAAAACTGAACAATACGCAAACACCAAGAATTTACTTGGTTCGGAGTCGCGGTCGGCTCCTACTCCAAGGCCCACGGTCGTTGACCATTTACTGCGGGCAATACTATAATCGCGCAAAACAGTTTACAAAAGGATGATTACAATGATAGTGCAGTAAGAAAAAAAAACACAGCTCTTCGTTACTGACGTCCGGTGTGGAATGTATCTCGGAGCAGAGGGACGTCGTCGGCGCTTGTATCTCGAGTTGGGAGGTTTCTGTAGCGGAGCGCCTCGAGTAGAAGAGTGTGAAAGCGTTGGAAAGCTTGATTGTTGAGAAGCCTTGGTGTTGGGTGCTATTTATAGCACTTCGGGGCGCACTGAACGTTGGGGGCGCCCCCCACGTGTCAACCGATCCGAAATTACCTCGGTCAGCCCTTATCCCACTCAAATTGGGCTGAGGATTGACTCTGGGGCGCCCTGGTTGACCATTTCAGCGAGCTTCTCGGCTGGATAAGAGTTATCCGCTTCGTTGGCTTGAGTGCGGGGCGCCCTGGGCACTGGGGGCGCCCGGGAGCACGGGGGCGCCTCGCCCAGTAAGCTTCCGAAGCGTACTCTTTGCCTAGCTTATTTTGCCTTGACCTTGGGGGCGCCCGGGACACTTGGGGCGCCCTGCCCAGCTGCTGCCTCTCTCCTTTGAGGCGTTCTGAGCTGCAGAGACTCGTTCCTTTGGTCCTACATCTAGGGTTAGTTGCAAATACAATAAAGCAAGAGTATGTTATGAGTATACAGCCCTAGCTGTCTTGGTTCTGACTTTGGGTCTCCAAAATGGAGCCCTAGGTCGAACCAACGCCTACTGTTCCCTCGACGGGGAACGCGTCCTCACCTACTCCTCTCAGGAGAATTTACCTATTGCCAACGGGCTCCTTCGGTTGGACTTTTGCCCAGCAGTCCTTCGCCAGGTGCCTAGCTATCCTTTGCCAGGTCTTTAGTTCCATGCAGTCCTTCGCCTGGTGCCTAGCAGCCCTTCGCTAGGACTTTGTTTCCTAGCAGCCCTTCGCTAGGTGCCTAGCAGTCCTTCACTAGGGCTTTGTATCCTGGCATTCCTTCGCCAGATGCCTAGCAGCCCTTCGCTAGGACTTCTTTCTACACACTCAAGTAACTTTATTAGATCACAAATAAACTTAACTTTGAATCCTTTGCCAATATCAAAACAAGGTTCGATATGGTGCTTCCTGCACCAACAATCTCCCCCTTTTTGATTTATGGCAACACAATTCAAAGTTAAGTTAAAAACTTATAACAGTTAAGAACATAAGGTAAACAATGAAGTATAACTGTTTATGAACAGAATAAATAGAGTTGAAAAAAAAATTCTTTATTTCTCAAACTCCCCCTAAAACCCTGAATACTTGTGTTATAAAACACTTAAAACACTTAACTTTTACCTTTCCTCCCCCTTTGACATATATCAAAAGCATACATGGGCGACCAAGGTTTCTAATAGAGAGTTTTACTAAAGTAAATTCAAGTCATGGATTTAACAATTTCCCAAAAACATAGTTGTCAAGAAAAACTTTAAATAAAACGTGACAACTCTTCTCCTTATATTTTAGGATATTTAAAAAACTTCAAAAACATAATTTTCAAGAAAAAACTTAACAGTAGCTTACATTAGCCAACATTTTGAAAACAACTTTCCTTTAAAAAATTTCAACTTTTGCACACATAGAAAAATTTCTTTGGAACATATTTTGTGCATTTAAAACTATTTAAAAAATCTTTAAATGGACAAGTTTTTGCCAAAACAAAGATTTATTTACTAAGAAAACTTTACTTAGAAACATTTGCCCAAAAATTTTCAGAGGTTTTGCTCAGACAAACTTTGTTTACTAAGGAAAAATCTACTTAGAAATATTTGCAAAAAGATGCTCTTAGAAATTTTTGAAAGCACACTTAGAAATTCAACTTTGCTTTTTGAATAAGAGAAAGCTTTTGAAAAACATTTTGATTTTGAACAATTTGAGTTTTTTCTCTCCTTAGCTGTTTATTAATAAAGAAATATATTTTGAAAGAAGTCTTAAGAAAAAAAATTATGTATCAGAGCCTATGAGTTTTGAAAACATAAAAGTATAACTCTTGAAAGCCTAGCAAAAAGATTAAATTGCACCAACAAAGCTCCATTTTGAAAGGTATTGTGCAATTTTGAAAAAAGATTTTATATTTATAAGCAAATCTTTAGAAAATTCACATACTTAGAATACTATTGCCTTAGAAAAGTATTAGTACCTTTTGAAAACATTATATTTTAAAAAATAGAAGTACTTTTGAAAAAATATGCATTTTCGAAAAATATGCAAGTACTTTTGAAAAAAACAGATTGAGCCTTTTTGGAAAGTCTAAGTACTATTTTTGAAAACTATTAGACTTTGAAAAATATAAATAATTTTTGAAAAGTATTATGCATTTTGAAAACATAATATTTTACTTGACTAGGTTTCTTTTCCAGTCTGACACAATCCTAGGAAACCTTGTTGACTACAACGATATTTTCCTAAGTGTCCTGGAAATTTTTTCAATCCAAGTAAATATTATTTCAAAAATAATTTCATGAGCCATAAGAATTTTGAAAAATAAAATAATGGTATTTTGAAAGAAAAATTATTTAAGTTCTCAAAAAGATTTTAAACGTGCAGTGCATGCAAACATCTAATTTTGAAAATGTTCAATAATTCTTTTTATTTGATCTCCCCCTAAACTTGACCCAGTCTTAGGAAACTTGTTGACTACAAGCGATCTTCCTCTGTGTTTTAAGGTTTGATTTAAATTATAAGAATTATCTAATATCTTCAAAACAAATAATTCCAAAAAAAATATTTCAGAAATTCTTCTTTTGACTCAAACTCCCCCTAAATTTGACACATCCTAGGAGTCCTTGTAGATCATGAAGTGGACCTTCCTCTGTGTCTTTAGGGTTTATTAAAATCAAAAGAATAATTTTGAATAACCTTCTGAGTATGATAATTTTTAAGGAGATAAATTTTTGAAAACACAACTTGAAATGAATATAATTTTTAAAGCATAAGCCCCGAAGAAAATTTTGAAATGATCATGGTTTTTCAAAGAGATAGTAATATACCCAGGTTTTTGAGCCAATTTTTGAAAACCTTATTTTGAGATGATACTAAATTTTAGAGCATAAGGTTTTTGAGAATAAATCTAAATTTTTTGACAAAAAAAACTCCCCTTGTATCCGACTCGTCTTGACTTTATCTAAGTGCTTGAAGGGTCTTTAGTATTGACTAGGTTTGACCATGTTTGACTCAGTTGACTATGTTTGACCAATCAGTAACTAAATCAAAGAAGCCCAAGATTATATTTAGAACGAGTCTATTGTGATATTTAACATGAAATTCAGTATTTTGAAACTGTTAGAATTGAAAAAGTTGGGTATAGTAAACCGAATTAACTAGAGATAATTTTGAATAACTTTTGAAAGCACTTTGAGTTTTATTTAGAAGGATAGTGAATTATGCTTTTAGGTCCTAGATGTCTCACCCAGTTCTACGTGATCAAGCATGTTAACCTTATGGGTTTTTGTGAGACAGGTTTTGATAGAAGTAAGGATTTTATTTTGAAAAATTATGATTAGTTTTGAAAAGTTAAATTAATTTTGAAACCCAATTTAAATTTATTTTGAAAAGAGATATTTGAATCTAAAATTAACTGAAAATTTGTGTTAGATTCGAATTTAACAAAGAGTAAATTGAATTTGAATTTCAAAAATTGGCTTCCAGGTCTTGGCGAGGCACAAGGCCTTCTTTGGCCGTAGCCTTATTGGATCATCAACCCTTTCCTAGACAAAGCCTTTTAGTGAAATTTCATCTTCAAAATTACTTTTTGGTAAATTCTGGTCTAACTAGTTTGGGTCTTGGATCGGTAGCTTCGGCTAGTTTCACCAGTCTAAAGAGACCAAGTAGTGTATACTTGACCTTATTAGAAAAGGCTTCCCTAACGTACTATCATCTCACCGCCACCCAATACTATGTTGTTCAAATTTCAGTTAAGTTGGTTCAGTCCTTAAACTAACCAGTCCTAATTCTAAGCAAAAAAAACAAAACTAAAAATAAAAAGAAACACACAATTAAAGTAAATAATTATCTAAGTAAGGTCACAATTGGAGTAATACTCCGGATTTTCGAAATTAGCAAGATTATGAATTAAATTTTCTAACATATTGACCTTATGTTTTAGGGTTTCATTTTCTTGTTTCAATTTTCTGAAATTTGCCTTAATTAATTTACATGGATCAATCACATTATTCAAGGTAAATAACGGATTTTCAAATACTGTAAATTTACCTTTGTCGATTGTTTGTCCGACATTCTTGGTAGCTCTTTTATTTGTGCATTCACTTTGGTAATGCCCGAACTCCTGGCACTTGAAGCATTGGATGCGACTTTTGTCCCTTCATGCTTTTGGAACTGGTTCCTTTGTCGCCATCGGTGGTGTCGTTTGAATCTTACGAGTAGGACACTCACTTTGGTAGTGCCCTCTCTCCCTGCATGTGTAACAAATTACATGATTTTTAAAATCTGAATTTACACTTTTACCTTTTGGTTCTTTATTGGGAATCTCCCCCTTGATTCTTGCCGCCTCGGATCTAGGCTCATCTTCTGATTCTGTGTTTGAGTCTAACTCGGGTATTAGTTAAAGCTCCTCCTTTGGTGGTTCTTTAGGATTTTTTCCTGCAATAGAATTTACACCTTCCTCGACCATTACAGTATCTGTTTGATTATTTAATTCTAATTTTAAAAAGAATTCAAAATCGGTTACCGTCTCAGTCAATTCGTCGTCTGATTCTGGTTCGACTTTGGATTCGGGTTCAGACTCTGACTCGGCTGTTTGTGCTTGGACCGAAAGGGCAAGATAACTTACCTGATCTTCTTCTTCATCTGAGATCTCTTAATGAAGGTTAATCAATTTTTTCCAGATTTCTCTAGCACATCTGCTTGGACCAACTAGCTCGAGTTGCTCTTTGGTTAGGCCACATTGTAGAATTGCAGTTGCCCTTGCATCGGTCTCGATTTGGTTGAGAGTTCGTTCATCCAATTTATCCTACTCGATTGATAACTCATCTTCTACGAGAAAATAGAATCCCGTTTGGATGATCAGCCATAGGTCCATGTGGGCTTTCAGAAGGGACTCCATTTGACTTCTCCAAAAATTGAAGTTCTTGTCGGAGAATAGCAGTGGACGTGCATTGTTCCACTCTTGATTGGTCATTTAATATAAACCTTGCACACAAACAAAATAACAAAAAAATGTACCAAGACTTGGTCTTGGATTAGTAGTGTGGGAGAAAGAAAAAATTGCCCCAGAAAAATATTACACGAATTTTGAGGCAAAATAATAATAAAAAAAGTTTATGACAAATTTTCAAAAATTGATTATTTTATCAATTCTGACTTATGGTGAAAAAATAAAAATTTAAAATATAAAAAAAAGATCGAGTGGTTGCACCAAATTGGTGGTTGCACCAAATTTGAAAAAGAAATAAAAAAGAAAAAGAAATAAAAAATTCATAAATCTGAAAAACTCCCAAATTGGTGGTTGCACCAAATTTGAGCTACCCCGCTCTGATACCACTTGTTGGATCGAGAGAAAACGATAGAGGGGGGTGAATATCGTTAAACGTTTTTCGGATAAAATTAAGTGCAAACGCGCAGCGGAATAAACAAAACTGAACAATACACAAACACCAAGAATTTACTTGTTTCGGAGTCGCGGTCGGCTCCTACTCCAAGGCCCACGGTCGTTGACCGTTTACTGCAGACAATATTATAATCGCGCAAAACAGTTTACAAAAGGATGATTACAATGATAGTGTAGTAAGAAAAAAACACAGCTCTTCGTTGCCGACGTCTGGTGTGGAATTATCTCGGAGCAGAGGGACGTCGTCGGCGCTTGTATCTCGAGTTGGGATGTTTCTGTAGCGGAGCGCCTCGAGTAGAAGAGCATGAAAGCGTTGGAAAACTTGATTGTTGAGAAGCCTTGGTGTTGGGTGCTATTTATAGCACTTCGGGGCGCCCTAAACGTTGGCCCCCCCCCCACGTGTCAACCGATCCGGAATTACCTCGGTCATCCCTTATCCCACTCGAATAGGGCTGAGGATTGACTCTGGGGGCGCCCTGGTTGACCATTTCAGCGAGCTTCTCGGCTGGATAAGAGTTATCTGCTTCGTTGGCTTGAATGCAGGGCGCCCTAGGCACTGGGGGCGCCCGGGAGCACGGGGGCGCCCCGCCCAGTAAGCTTCCGAAGCGTACTCTTTGCCTAGCTTGTTTTGCCTTGACCTTGGGGGTGCCCTACCCAGCTGCTGCCTCTCTCCTTTGAGGCGTTCTAAGCTGCAGAGACTCGTTCCTTTGGTCCTACATTCAGGGTTAGTTGCAAATACAATAAATCAAGAGTATGTTATGAGTATACAGCCCTAGCTGTCTTGGTTCTGACTTTGGGTCTCCAAAATGGAGCCCTAGGTCAAACCGACGCCTACTGTTCCCTCGACGGGGAACGCGTCCTCACCTACTCCTCTCAGGAGAATTTACCTGTTGCCAACCGGCTCCTCCGGTTAAACTTTTGCCCAGCAGTCCTTCGCCAGGTGCCTAGCTGTCCTTTGCCAGGTCTTCAGTTCCAGGCAGTCCTTTGCCTGGTGCCTAGCAGCCCTTCGCTAGGACTTTGTTTCCTGGCAGCCCTTCGCCAGGTGCCTAGCAGTCCTTCGCTAGGGCTTTGTATCCTGGCATTCCTTCGTCAGGTGCCTAGCAGCCCTTCGCTAGGACTTTGTTTCCTGGCAGCCCTTCGCCAGGTGCCTAGCAGCCCTTCGCTAGGGCTTTGTGTCCTGGCATTCCTTCGCCAGGTGCCTAGCAGCCCTTTTCTAGGACTTCTTTCTACACACTCAAGTAACTTTATTAGAACACAAATAAACTTAACTTTGAATCCTTTGCCAATATCAAAACAAGGTTCGATATGGTGCTTCCTGCACCAACAAAAGTTTTGTAAATAGGCCCTTCAACTCTGTCTATTCAAAACCAAGCCCTTTAATTTTTATCTTTATGTGTTTTAACCTCTCAAACTTCCTATATTTAACAACAAAGGTATATCAGAGGCTAAGCTAGCAAGATAGGACATCATCCGGAACTAACTGACAAACCTCCGGATGAAGGAAGGAGAAATGGTGACCCAACTTCATACAAAGATCAAGGAGTTAATCATCGAACTCAACAACCTCAGTGAATCGGTAATGAATCCAGACTCGATTCGATATGCGCTCAATGCCTTCCCTAGAACCCAGGAGTAGACATCGAGAGTAGATGCCTACTATATTTCAAAAGACCTTGAGGTAAGTACCTTAAAAGAGTTGTTTTCTACATTTGATTTACTTGAATCTCAATGTGTAGGATCTAGAAAAAATAAGACAAACATCGCCTTAAACTCAAGGAAGGTCGAACCAGAGGTGGAGTCATCAACTGATGACGAAGAAACTGCATATATTGTAAGAAAACTAAATAAAATGTTTAAATCTAATATGTTTTTCAAGATGCAGGCTAAGAAGGGAAGAAAGAAGGTCAGATGTTATAACTGTCAAGAAGGACACATAAAAGATAACTGCCCAAAGTTGATTGACAAGGAAAAAGATAAAGAACCAAAATGAACAATGCATAAGAACTTAAAAGCGACATGGGATGATTCATCATTAGAAGAATCCGAGATCGAGGCTTACGCCAGACTTGAAGAGGAAGGGGGAGATTCGACAGAAGAAAGTAACGATGAAGGGAGAGCATCTAGTTTTAGACACGACAAAATTGTAAGTAAGGTAAGCAAGCTTCCTCCAGATAACTTGTGTTCTGGTATAAAATCCTTCCTTAAGTCTTTATGTAAATTAAGGACAAAAAATATAGATATGAAAAAGAAGCTAGCAAATGCATGTTCATTAGATATGTTTGATAGTTTAAAAGTTGAAAATGAAAAATTAAAGGCTCAGATAGCAAAATTTGAAGATAGAGTTTGTTACGGGGAGGCACCCTAGAGCAGATTGGACATGCCCTGAAGTGGATTGTAGGCACCCTCGCGCGAATAAAGATTGCAATCTTTGGATCCTATGGAATTTAGATTTGAGGTGCCCTAATTGGGAACTAGGGCGCCCTCAGTGTCCTTTATAAGCACTGTTCAAGTAGCTTTCTAAACAATATTCTCACAAGCTACGATGATAATTCTATGACTCTTTCTTTGTGCTACAACCCTGCTACTACGTGACTATGCTTAACCGCAGCCGAAAGCTCGACACCAACATATGATCACATTCAGATTACTACACTTATGTTGGTAATGACTTTAAAGTTTTATATTGATTTTCTATATTTGTTAAAGGAAAGTATAGATTGTTACACTGTCCCTATTCATTTGTACTTGATTACTCTACCGAGAGTTTACTGGTAGAGGATATTAGTGGATTACCCATCAAAAAGTTCCAATGAGCCTGGGTCTTAGCATAGGAGTTATCGAAGGTTTGGAACCAAGTAAATCGCTTGTGTTCATATGTTTACCTCTTTTCGTACTTCGGTTTATTTTCTCCTACGCATCAATTTTCAAAAAAGATGATAGATTTTAAAATACACATGATTCACTCCCCCCCCCCCTCACATGCAACGATCCTACACATGCGTGGAGTATCGTCAGGTACCAACTAGCAACAATGGATATTTGTGGGAAACAATGCTAAGATTGAAGTTAAAGGAGTTGACACTTGCAAACTCAACTTTCATGGTGGGCATACCTAATTTCTACATGATATCCTGTATTTGTTGGTGCAATCTTGGTTAGGTCAGGGTTGACCTAGTTTGACTAGGCTCGGGTGATCTTATGTCTGGTAAGCTTAAGGTTGGATGTTCGATGTTTGATAATGATGTTTGAATATCATATGATGTTTGAATATCGTATGATACCAAGTGGGTCAAGGTTGACTGGAGACTTGACTGAAAAGTCCTAGGGGTACTAGGCAAACCTAGTGGGACTAGGTGAAGTCCAGGTGGATCGGGGAGATCGCACGCTGGCACGAGAAAAGTCCTAGGGGGACTAGGCACACCTAGTGGGACTAAGTGAAGTTCAGGTGGATCGGGGAGATCGAACGCTGGCAAGGTGGAAGTCTACCGAGAGACTAGACCTAACTCGAGGGTTAGGCGAACCTGGTTGGGAACCAGGTTAAGCGCTAGTTGGGAGCTAGGCAAGGGAAATCCAAGTTGGTCAAAGGGTTGATCAAGCACTTGGTAAGGAAGTCCTAACAGGTCAAGGTTGACAAAGGTTAGGCAAGAGATCAATCGATTGGGTAATCGATTGGGGTTGGTTTCTCGCGAACAGAAGCTTTCTTGATCGATTAAGGAAGGCGTGAATCGATTAGGCGATCGATTGAGAGAAATGAGTTGTAAGAACAGAAGGTGACTGAATCGATTAGGCAATCGATTCAGCCTTCCCTTAATCGATTGGTCAATCGATTAAGGAGTTCGATAATCGATCGGACGATTGATTACCGCAGTATTACGCGAGAGCATAGAAAAGTGCTGAATCGATTCGACAATCAATTAAGGTTATTCTTAATCGATTGGCTAATCGATTAAGCTTCAAAAACTAGCCGTTGAACCGCTAAGTCTGACATGGTAATCGATTAGGAAATCAATTATGGAACCCTAGGCATCGGGTATATAGGGTTTTCACGCAGGTTTGAAGCGGGATCGACTCGGCATCGCTCACGCAACTTCCTCCTCCTTCATCGCCATTTCATGTGAGTTCTTGGAGCTTAGTGCTGGTGCATTTCCAAAGATCAAGAGGCGATTCCAAGCTTGAAGATAGCAAGGAAAGCAAAGAGAGCTAAGTTGTATAAATCTTGTAAGATTTCTTTTATGTTTGCTTGGATTCTTGTTGTATCTTCTTGAAAGCTTATAAGAGGTTTCTCCACCTCAAGAAGGAGATCTTTCATAGTGTATAAGAGAGTGGACCCTTGGATTAGTCACCACAAGGAGGTGGATACCAAGTAAAATAGAGGTGTTAACATTGCTCAAGTCTTCCGCAGCAACAAACATCAACGAGCAAAGATCAGAGCTAATCACTCCCCCTCTAACTCTCCTACCGGTTCCAACAGTAGTCTCCTGAGATTAGATGGAATCTGGTTTTCATTAATAGTCTTCTTGATTTAGGGTATTGCATGAATTTTTACAGTTATTGTGTGAAACTAGGAATTAACTCTGCATTAATAGATATGACTATGTATCGAATGGTTTCATGGTTTTTGATGTAGAACTAGATATTAATTATAGAGATAATGGTTGTTTTTCAAACATTGCTCTTACTAGTGATGCTAATGTAAACGATGAAGTTTGGCATCCTAGATTAGGACATATAAGACAAGAATGAATGAATTGATTAACTAAAGAGGTTATGCTCGACACTCATACTAAAGTTAACTTGTTATATGTGAGCATTATCTTGCTGGAAAAGGAACTAAGAAACCATTTGGTAATGCTATTAGAGTTGAATTACCATTTCAATTAATTCATTCGGATATTTGTGGTCCAATGAATGTGAAGACTAGACATGGAATTGATGGCTTCACATGTTTTGGTCATGTATATTTAATTTTTTATAAATCTAAAGCATTAGATTGCTTTAATCGTTATTTGAATGAAGATGAGAATCAATTGGAATATAAAGTTAAAACCTTATGCATTGACTATGGAGGTGAATATTTATCTAATCAGTTCAAGATAATATGTAATGAGAAAGATGTAGGACCGATGCCGTCGATAGAGGGGGGGTGAATATCGACCGTTGAAAACTTTCGTGAAGCCTTCGTAAAACTTTTGATCTACTCAGAGCGTTAGTGCAGCGGAAAATAAAACAGAAAAAGAAATATCAATACAAGGACACAGCGGGATTTTTACTTGGTTCCCGACCCCCCAGGGTCAGTACATCCAAGGCCTATGCACGGGAACGCCCGTCCACTATTGGTCTCCTTCCCGGACTTTCCGGAGGCGGAGAAACCCGACTTACAGTGCAAGATTACAATCAAAAGATAAATAAATTAAATGCGGTACAGTAAAATCAAACCGAACAAACAAGATCTGAAACTCGGCCAATCTGAACCTCCGAAGTGCCGCGCACTTCCTCCTGGAGCCTCCCGGTCGTAGAGCCTCGTCTTTAGCACATTGTCGTTGGTCAGAGTGATCAAAATGCCACTTGGCAGTTGTTGTTGAAGCAGAGGGGTCGAAGCCCCTTATATAGGACTCCTGGGGGTGCCCTGGACGTCAGGGGCGCCCCGATAAACCCGGTCAACTCTTATCCCTGCGCCGACCTCGCCGCAGCTGATAAAACCTTTGACCAGGGTGCCCCAGACCTCCCGGGCACCCTCATGGAGGCTTATCTGTGTTTCGGACTCGAAACAGCAAGTACAGGTTTGAACCCGGGCGCCCCGGACACTCCGGGCGCCCCGCTTGAAGCCTATTCTGCCTGCTTAACTTAAACTACATTTTTCTTATTTGTTCCGGGCGCCCCCATCACTCTGGGCGCCCCCAATCAAGGTTTTAAACCCAAGACTGGGTTTTACCCTCTGATCTGGGTGCCCCCAACACTCCGGGCGCCCGGGTTGGCTGTTTTCCAGCCTCTTGCCTGCTTTGTCTCCGGTTCTTGGTACCTGCAAGATACACAAATACAAAGCAAATATACATACAATATTAGGCTTATGGACTTGGTTCGGACTTCGGATTTCCACGAAACCCTAGGTCGAACCGGCACAAGTTCCCATCCCCGAGAACTTGCCTTTCACCTACTCCTTTCAGGAGACGGTTGCCACCCAGTCCTTCGGGTGGACTTTTGTTTAGCTTCCGATACTTCCGGACCTCGAGACGCCCAAACCCTGACCCGTCTCTACTCCTGTCCTTAGTTATCGCTCAGCTAAGTTGCTCAGTCCCTTTGACTAAGACTTCATTCCCTAGCAGTCCTTTGCCAGGTGCCTAGCAGCCCTTCGCTAGGTCTTCTATGCCTAGCAGCCCTTCGCTAGGGTCTTCTATACCTAGCAGCCCTTCGCTAGGTCTTCGATGCCTAGCATCCCTTCGCTAGGTGCCCAGCAGCCCTTCGCCAGGTCTTAGGGTTTTGATACCTAGCAGCCCTTCGCTAGGTGCCTAGCAGCCCTTCGCTAGGTCTTAGGGTTTCGATGCCTAGCAGCCCTTCTCTAGGTGCCTAGCAATCCTTCGCTAGGTCTTAGGGTTTCGATACCTAGCAGCCCTTCGCTAGGTGTCTAGCAACCCTTCGCTAGGTCTTAGGTTACTTTTCCTTTGCTCCCCTATGTCTGTTCATTGTATCACTGACTTAAGTATATTGTCAAACATTAAAACACTTAAAGGAGAACATCATTAATGCAACTTGCACCAACAATCTCCCCTTTTTGATGTTTGACAATAACTTAAGTTAGATTGGTTGAAGGGTCTAACTTACTATCCTTGGGATAAAAAACAAAAAGATGATATAAGTTTTGAAACTATATTTTTTTATCTTTGGGAAAAAAATTTTCTAACTTTTCTAACTTAAGCACACCTCTCCCCCTTTGTCATACATCAAAAAAAATCAAAAAAAACTTGCACCAACAATGAAAAACCTATGGTTCTTTTTGAAAATACTTAGTGCAAATTTTTGAAAGCATTGTATTTTGAATGGTATATTGCATTTTTTGAAAAATGCATATTTAAAAAGATGCTATGCGCTTTGAAAAGTACAAGTACTTAAAAAAATGTAAGTACTTTTTGAAAGATTATATAATTTTTGAAAAATATAAGTACCTTTGAAAAATATATTGAATTTTTGAACAATTGAGTACTTTTTAGAAAATGCATAATTTTTGAAAAAGAATGCTATTTTGGAAAATATAAATATTATGTAT
Organism: Boesenbergia rotunda; assembly: GCA_024364735.1. Taxonomy (NCBI): domain Eukaryota; kingdom Viridiplantae; phylum Streptophyta; class Magnoliopsida; order Zingiberales; family Zingiberaceae; genus Boesenbergia; species Boesenbergia rotunda. The sequence continues at coordinate 209,862 of JAGFNQ010000698.1, read as the reverse complement.
ATTTTGCAGGTACTAATTTTTTTTTAAAAAGATGAAACTTTGAAAAATCTAAGTAATTTTTGAAACATAGTATTTTACTTGACTAGGTTTCTTTTCCAGTCTGACACAATCCTAGGAAACCTTGTTAACTGCAAGGACATTTTCCTAAGTGTCCTGGAAATTCTTCAAACTCAAGTAAATATTAACAAAATTTTGCAAAAAAAATGATAGTACTTTTGAAAATATATGCTAGTGGATTTTGAAAAATATGTGAACTTTTAAAGACCCAATATTTTACTTGACTTGGTTTATCTTCCAGTCTGACACCATCCTGGGAAACCTTGTTGACTACAAGGATATTTCCTAAGTGTCCTGGAAATTCTCTAACCCAAGTAAACATTATTTCAAAAATAATTTCATAAGTCACACAAATTCTAACAAATAGAATAATAGGATTTTAAAAGACTTAGATTTTGAAGATATGAAAACATGTTATTAAATAATTCTTTTAATTTGACCTCCCCCTAAACTTGACTCAGTCCTGGGAAGCTTGTTGACCACAAGTACTCTTCCTTTGAGTCTTAAGGTTTGATTCAGATTAAAAAGAAATATTTTAAAAAAATGAATAATTACCAAAAACAAACTTTTATAAAATTCCTTGACTCAGACTCCCCCTAAATTTGACACATCCTAGGAGTCCTTGAAAATCATGAAGTGGACCTTTCCTCTGTGTCTTTAGGGTTTATCAAAGTCAAAGAACCAGGTAAATTTTTGAACATATAATCCTAAACCCTTTTTGAAAACATAAATAATAATGATTTAAAGCACAGTTTTCGAAAAGTATTTTTCAAATGATAGTAATGTTTAAAGTGAAATTTTTGAAAATCAAAAAAAATGAAAAGCACTCCTCCTGTACCCAACACCGTTTGACTCTATCTAAGTGCCTTAAGGAACTTTAGTGTTATCCTAAGAGGCTTGTGTCTAATTGAGTGAGTCAAATAATTTTTGAAAAGATATACTTTTTGAAAAATGTATAATATGTATAATCAATCAGACAAGCATGAATTCCATAAAAACATTATTATGTTGAAGCACTATTTTGAAAATATATTTTTAGAAAAATATTCTAATGATTTTGAAAAATAATTTTGGAAAACATTTTTCAATTTATTAGTCCTTAACATCTCACCCATTTTAGATGTATCAATACAACAAGCATGGTTGCCTTATAGGTGTATTGTGAGATGATTGAATCATTTTTCTTAATTTATTATTAACTCTAAGATTTAATTGAAGCTTGTGTTAGATTTGAATTTGACAAGAAGTAACTTGAATTTGAATTTCAAAAATTGGCTTCCAGGTCTTGGCGAGACACTAGGCCTTCTTTGGCCGTAGCCTTATTGGATCATCAACCCTTTCCTTGACAAAGCCTTTTAATGAAATTTCATTTTCAAAATTACTTTTTGAAAAATTCTGGTCTAACTAGTTTGGGTCTTGGATCGGTAGCTTCGGCTAGTTTCACCAGTCTAAAGAGACCAACTAGAGTATACTTGACCTTATTAGAATTGGCTTCCCTAATGTACTATCATCTCACCGCCACCCAATACTAGGTTGATCAAGTTTCAATTATTCTTTTTCCTATAGTCGTTCTAATATATGCATAAAATTTAAATATGAATGACATGTCATATATTAAAAATAAGTAGCAAATGCATGACATGACAATTATGCATGAGTTAAACAATTCAAATCATTTTATTTAAGTTTCTAAAAATGTATCAAATTCCCGATTTGATACATGTCGTGTGAACCCGCGAATATGCCAACCCACTTTGACATATTTAATGTTATTAATTTTAATTGTTACAGTTTGGGTAAAATTTTATTTCAGTTTGAGTTTAAGTTACTTAAGATTTTAGTTGGATTCAGGTTAATTAAGAATTAATTGAAGTTAGAAATTAATTGATATTGAATTAATTTAAGTTGAATTTAATTTAGATTTAAACTGAATTTAATTGATTCAATTAAATTTATTTGACAAGAATTAATTTTAAGTTCGAATTAATTTATTTGAATTTAAATAAGTTAAATTAATTAAGATTTAATTCGAATTTTGTTGAATTAATTATGATTTAATTTGAAGTAATTTAATTTAACTTGAATTTAATTTAATTTGAATTTAATTTAATTTGAATTTAATTGAATTTGAATCTAATTGAATTTGAATTAGGATTTACTTTGAATTAATTTGAATTTAATTCATATTTAATTTGAATTAATTTGAATTTAATTCGGATTTAATTTGAATTAATTTGGATTTAATTTGGATTTAATTTGAATTAATTTGAATTTAATTCAGATATAATTTGAATTAATTTGACTTTAATTCGGATTTAATTTGAATTAATTTGAATTTAATTCCGGTTTAATTTGAATTAATTTGAATTTAATTCGGATTTAATTTGAATTAATTTAAATTTATTTCTGGTTTAATTTAAATTTAATTTGGATTTAATTTTAATTAATTTTAATTTATTAATTTGAATTTGAATAATTAAGATTTAATTAATTTGAATTTGAATAATTAAGATTTAATTAATTTGAATTTGAATAATTAAGATTTAATTAATTTGAGTTTGAATAATTAAGATTTAATTAATTTGAGTTTGAATAATTAAGATTTAATTAAGATTTAATTAATTTGAATTTGAATAATTAAGATTTAATTAAGATTTAATTAATTTGAGTTTTTAAGTTTATAATGATTAATTAATAATTATGGGTTTAAATTCATCATTTTCATTATTTCAAAAATTTCTTCTTCATCTTTATCTTTCTTTTCAAGTTTTTCTAATAATTTTGATTTATTTGAATTTTTGTAATTTTTATTGATTATGGCCCTAATCTTAGATAGTTTCATATCCTCCTCATCCTCAAAATTATATCTTTTAGTATCCTCAAAATAGGTGGAGTAATTTGGGCCACTAATTAAGGTTTTGTAATAATCTTCAAGATTATCTATAATTAATTTATTATCTAGGAGAATTTCATCTTGAAAATTATCTTCAGAGATAATATCTTCAAAATTATCTTTTGGATTATTTTTAGAATTTTCAAATTCGAATTTAGAGTTATACAACGGATTTTCGAATTTGAATTCATAATTACCTAAAGAATTTTCAAATTTAGGATTATCCTTAAGATTTTTGAATTCAGACTTATCCTTAGGATTAAATTTATCTGAATTAAAATTATCAGATTTATCTGAATTAAAATTATCAGATTTATCTGAATTAAGATTATCAGATTTAAGATTATTAGAATTAAAGTTATGATAATTTATTTTAGTAATTGCTAAATTAATGTTCTGAATTAATTAATTAATTTCTGAAATTTTAGTCATGTCTGTATTTTTCTAATTTTTCATGCAAAATATTAATTTTACCATGCAGTAAATCTAATTTATCAGAAAAATTAACTGAATTATCTAAAGACAGTGCAGGAATTTGTAAAACTTTTGGAACATAAATCTTACGTACCTTCGCCGGACACTTGTTTTTGTAGTGTCCGTACTTCTCGCATTTGAAGCATCTGATGTGGCTTTTATCTCTCCGGACTCCTGGCACTGGTGTCTCCTTTGCTGCCGGTGATGAACGATTTTTACGAGTAGGGCATTGATTTTTATAGTGCCCTCTCTCCCTGCATGTGAAGCATATAATATGCAATTTAAAATTAGACATTAAAAAAAATGAACCTGATTCACCCCTCAACTACTGGCGTCGTTGCTCCGTCGGCGGTTAGTTCGGTGAAGAGCGGCTCGGCTCTGATACCAATTGTAGGATCGGTGCCGTCGATAGAGGGGGGGTGAATATCGACCGTTGAAAACTTTTGTGAAGCCTTCGTAAAACTTTCGATCTACTCAGAGCGTTAGTGCAGCGGAAAATAAAACAGAAAAAGAAATATCAATACAAGGACACAGCGGGATTTTTACTTGGTTCCCGACCCCCCAGGGTCAGTACATCCAAGGCCTATGCACGGGAACGCCCGTCCACTATTGGTCTCCTTCCCGGCATTTCCGGATGCGGAGAAACCCGACTTACAGTGCAAGATTACAATCAAAAGATAAATAAATTAAATGCGGTACAGTAAAATCAAACCGAACAAACAAGATATGAAACTCGGCCGATCTGGACCTCCGAAGTGCCGTGCACTTCCTCCTGGAGCCTCCCGGTCGTAGAGCCTCGTCTTTAGCACGTTGTCGTCGGTCAGAGTGAGCAGAATGGCACTTGGCAGTTGTTGTTGAAGGAGAGGGGTTGAAGCCCCTTATATAGGCCTCCTGGGGGCGCCCTGGACGTCGGGGGCACCCCAATAAACCTGGTCAACTCTTATCCCTGCGCCGACCTCGCCGCAGCTGATAAAACCTTTGACCAGGGCACCCCGGACCTCCCGGGTGCCCTCATGGAGGCTTATCTGTGTTTCGGACTCAAAACATCAAGTACAGGTTTGAACCCGGGCGCCCCGGACGCTGCGGGCGCCCCGCTTGAAGCCTATTCTGCCTACTTAACTTAAACTGCAGTTTTCTTCTTTGTTCCGGGCTCCCCCATCACTCTGGGCGCCCCCAATCAAGGTTTTAAACCCAAGACTGGGGTTTACCCTTTGATCTGGGCGCCCCCAACACTCCGGGCGCCCGGGTTGGCTGTTTTCCAGCCTCTTGCCTGCTTTATCTCCGGTTCTTGGTATCTGCAAGATACACAAATACAAAGCAAATATACATACAATATTAGGCTTACGAACTTGGTTCGGACTTCGGATTTCCATGAAACCCTAGGTCGAACCGGCACAAGTTCCCATCCCCGAGAACTTGCCTTTCACCTACTCCTTTCAGGAGACGGTTGCCACTCAGTCCTTCGGGTGGACTTTTGCTTAGCTTCCGATACTTCCGGATCTCAAGACGCCCAAACTCTGACCCGTCTCTACTCCTGTCCTTAGTTATCGCTCAACTAAGTTGCTCAGTCCCTTTGACCAAGACTAATTCCCTAGCAGTCCTTTGCCAGGTGCCTAGCAACCCTTCGCTAGGTCTTCTATGCCTAGCAGCCCTTCGCTAGGTGCCTAGCAGCCCTTCGCTAGGTGCCTAGCAGCCCTTCGCTAGGTGCCTAGCAGCCCTTCGCCAGGTCTTAGGGTTTTGATACCTAGCAGCCCTTCGCTAGGTGCCTAGCAGCCCTTCACTAGGTCTTAGGGTTTCGATGCCTAGCAGCCCTTCACTAGGTGCCTAACAACCCTTCGCTAGGTCTTAGGGTTTCGATACCTAGCAGCCCTTCGCTAGGTGCCTAGCAACCTTTCGCTAGGTCTTAGGTTACTTCTCCTTTGCTCCCCTTTGTCTGTTCATTGTATCACTGACTTAAGTATATTGTCAAACATTAAAACACTTAAAGGAGAACTGTTGGAGACGAGATGGCTAGAGAGGGGGGGTGAATATAGCCAACACTTTTTCTTTGAGAACTTAGCAAGTTTTCTGCACTTAACTTATCAGTAGCACAGCGGAAGAAACAAAGGAAAAACAAAGCAATGCAGTAAACTAGAAACAGAGATGAAAGCTAACAATGACAGCTACCAAGATCGCTAACAAGAGGGTTTACAAGGTTCGGGGATAACTTGCCCCTACTCCTTGGCGTGCCCTTAAGGTGGGCGATCCCTTGATCGTCGGTAGATCAAGCCCCGGTGATCACCGAATATAAAGCAACCTCCTTCTCGGTGGAGAAACCTCTCCACAGCGTTTCAATCATAGATAAATGTTTAAGCTTAATGAAACAACAAGAAGGATTTTACTCAAGCACTCAGCAAGGACAAGAACACAGCAAGCTTCCCTGAGCTCCACCCAGTGGCGATCTCACACAAGAACCCTTCTTCGTGTCTTCCCACTGTCGGACTCCAAGCTCCTTGTTCCCTCCTTCAAGGCTCAAGTAAAGGATGATTGCTTCTCGATCGCTTGCTCAGAATGATGGAAACTTCAAGAACACAGCAAGCTTGATGTGGAGAACTCAAGGCACAGGAACTCAAGAACACGAGCTGTAAACTTTCGAACTCTCGAACTATTGAACTCTGCTTCACCGAAGCTGTCTCCCGTTCCTTTTGTTTCTCCACTAAGCATTAAGTGACCTCATCTCCAGCAGCCTCCAGCTGCCTCACTGCCAACGCCAGCTACACTGAACCCTTACTGAACTTCCTGAGCTCCCTCAGCCAAGCTTTAGTCAGCGGCTTCAGTCCTGCAGCTCCAGCCGTTGCAACCTGAGTTGAGAAATGGACAAACCTGCTCCAAGGGAAGCCCCCTTTGACTTCACCTTGAGTGTTTGAATCCTCCCCTGTCACCTGCAGCTTAATCAGACTGTTAGAGCAGTATATCACACAGTGAATCAAATATCAGAGGTAAGTGGCAGCAAATATCAGATGTTCAGACGCGATCAGAGCGTCTGACAGTGCAATTTGAATTAAAGTGATCGGTCACCGGACCGATCAGAGAGCCTCCTGATCGGTCACCAGACCGATCAGGCTGGTTCCAGACCGATCAGGCTCCGTCCTGATCGATCCCCAACGCTCAATCAGAAATCGTGATTTCTTTGAGTTTCTCCTGGACCGATCACCAGACCGATCCCTGGTCGTGGATCGTTCACCGGACCGATCCACCCTTATATCGGGCGATTTCTGAGTTTCGCAGGCTAAGCCTTCTGATCGGTCAACTGACCGATCAGGGTGTCACCTGATCGGTCAACAGTCCGATCAGGTCATCACCAGACCGATCAGAAACCGTCCTGATCGATCTTAGTGAGAAGCCCGCGAAGCTGGATCGTTCACCAGAACGATCTGCACAGTGATCCTGATCAGTCAACAGACCGATCAGGAGCAGTTCAGCAAGGGAACTCAACCTCACTGCTCGCTCCCTGATCGGTCACCAGACCGATCAGGAGCCAGTCAGTGGGTGAAACGCATACTCCCTGATCGGTCACCAGATCGATCAGGAGCAGCACAGTAGGTTCCCAACCTCACTGTGTGCTCCCTGATCGGTCACCCGACCGATCAGTCATCGTTGGATCTGTCACCAGACCGATCCACGAAGGAGCAGCGTGACAGAATCCCTGATCGATCACCAGACCGATCCAGGGGCTCAAACTTATCCCTCCAAGCTATGTTTCCATCCACCTTAGCCCTCCAAGCCAAGGATTTTTCTATCTAACTCTCCAAGTTGGGAATTTGCACCTAACCCTCTAAGTTAGGACTTTTCACCTAGCCCTCCAAGCTAGGACTTTTCACCTAGCCCTCCAAGCTAGGATTTTTCACCCAACTCTTCCGAGTTAGAAATTCATCCAACCTAGCCCTCCAAGCTAGGCACCTGACCCTCCAAGCCAGGACTTTTCACCTAATTCTCCAGGATGGGAATTTGCACCTAACCCTCCAAGTTAGGACTTTTCACCTAGCCCTCCAAGCTAGGACTTTTCACCCAACCCTTTCGAATTAGGACTTTTCCAACACCTAGCCCTCCAAGCTAGGATTTTTCACACCTAACCGTCCAGGTTAGGATTTTTCCAACACCTAGCCCTCCAGACTAGGATTTTCCATACCTTGCCTGATCCCCGATCAGGACTTAATCATAATCCATGTCATGCCTGATCCCCGATCAGGACTTAATCATAATCAATGATCATCCACCTAAACTAAAATCGATGTCAACACCAAAACAACAATCAGGGCAAGATTGCATCAATAATCTCCCCCTTTTTGTTGTTTGACAATCCGATTTTAAGTTTAGGGATTTCAATCAATATTTGTCAACTTTAGAATCATAGGAGAATCCAGATCCTCCCCCTACAACATGATCATCCTAAACTTAACCAACCACACTCTCCCCCTTTGTCGAACACGAAAAGGGTCTAGACGGGTTGTTAAGTTCAACCTTACTCCCCCTCAACCCTAGGGGTATCCCAAAATAATAATGATTTTATTGAAAATTGATAAGCATATGATCACATATGGTAAAAGATATAGGCATGGCAAAACATGCATATGTATCATATGAGCATGGCATCATCAGCATGAACATAGCTATAAATCAAAAACGCAGATAATATAGCATGGCATCAACAAGAGGCATATCATCAAGGAATAGAACATGCATCAAGTCATAAAGATCAGGTCATAAAAACAAACTAAGAAAGAGTACGATGCAAGTCACAGACATCGAAATCCAGAGACATGGGGCACTAGGCCACATAAAATAAGTCAAAGGGCATACATAGCCCAACAGTCACACAGAGCACATAGTCAGATAACAGAGATCAGCTAGAAGACAATCAAACATCAGCCGGAGGGTCATGCTGCATCGGGTCATCCATAACGGCATCATCAGCAACCCCTGATCGTGGTGCAACACTTAAACACGAAGTCCCTTCTGGAAAGGTGTGTCGACGCCACTCCTCATACCACGTGCGCTGAAGGGTGCAAGACTCCGTGACTACGGACTCAACCGTGGTCAGTCGACGATCAAAGAGACGGAAGTCCGACCGAACCTCCTCGTGCTAGGTCTCCCTCAAATGTAAGTCCTCCTGCAGAGTCCTGTCAAGCTCTGAAATCTGCCATCGGAGATCAGGCTCCGGCTCGTCGTCATACTCAGCGTCAGCAGGAGGAGCCTCATGTGGTGCCTGAAAATGCAGTGCCCCTCCAGGAAGATCACCAAGTCCGCGTCCATCCTTCCACACCAAGACCCCATCGTGCTTACGAATGACAATACCAGACTGCAAAAGCCCGCCAACCCAAACGACAATCTTGCTTAACCATGGGCACGGTCCTGCCCTTGGTGACATCAACACCAACTGACATAAGACAATCAGTGATGATATGACCAAAAGATATATAAACCGTGCGACGGCTAGGCTCACGGTAGGATAGGATAGACTGAAAAATGCTCTCCATGATATCAAAGTCCATCCGGCAATGCATGCCGTAGAGCATAAGGCAGTGATAGGGTCGGATCTCGGCCAAAGGCTTTGAAGTAATGGGTAAGATGCAATTTGTAATGATCTTGAAAAGGATGTAGTCAGCTGGAGCAAGTTGAAGAGCTGCAAAAGTAGGAAAAACTTGACCCAACTCATCAAGCCCGACAGGGCGAGGATGACCGAAGAAGTGCTAATAGATAGAGTCAGGGGTAACATCTGCGAACGGTGCTAGCAGAGGATCAGGAAGTTCAGGATAGATCGAATAAACATTCGGTGATCGTTGACCACCCAAGTACTCTGCCAAAATCTCATATGAAAAATCGAGGTTCATCTTCCCGACACGAGTAGTGAACTCAAATCCCCCTTGAGGACCTTGTTGTAGGTTGTTGTAGAATTCAGAGACTAGGTCGTAATTTATGGTCCGTTCCAAGGAAAGAAGAAAACCCAGATTATAGTAAGTGACAATCTCTATGACAGAGGGACATAACTCAGTCAGGAAAGGAACATCAATGGATCGACAGGTTAATAGTTTGAATGTCCTTGCTTGAAAGGTCTGTTCACAGGCCGCATTTGGGAACCTGGAGCTAGAAGAAGGCTGTGGCCTTCTGGAAGGCCCAGATGCAGCAGGGGTTTTCCCCCTTGAGCTGCCGTCCCCAATCTCCTTGCCCTTAGAAGGCTTTCTAAAGGGTTGAATTTGTCATACACAGATAAGACCCAATCAGTTAATGCAAGGTAACACATTTGATCAAGAGCAAAACGGAAAGAATGATTTGATCATAGAAGATGACACCCAATCATTGAATCAAAAGGAAATTTTGATCATATGGTGAGAAAGAGGGTCACGGCAAAGACAAAAAGATCAAGACACCATAGCAAGAACAAGAACCAAAACATGATTAGCTTCACAAACAAGCATTATAGACTGATTTGAATGAAAAACCAGAGCAAGAACTTACTTTGGTGCCATTGAAGAGATTCTTGGACCGGAAGAACAAGCTTGCGCAAAGAGGGACTCGGTGCAAGAGATGATCGCAGAGTGTTTCTGCGAGAGAGGAACGCGCACAGGACTCTGAGAATCCTTCACACTCACGCTCACGCGAGGAAGAAGAACAAGAGGAGAGCCTTCTTGCACACACAGGGTCACGCAAGGGGTTTTTCAGCGCTAGGGTTCATGAGTTGAAGGTATTTCATGAAGTTAATCGGTTGGTGGATCGGTTCACCAACCAGAATTTAATGCGTTTGAACGGATCACCGTTCGATCTGGTCGCTTCCAGACCGATCAGGCTATAGCCTGATCGGACTAGCCTGGTCCTGATCGGTCTAGTGACCGATCAGGAAGGATCCTGATCGATCGGATGACCGATCAGAGAGAGGACAGTAGAATCGGATGATTTTCGAAGAACCCTCCTAATCAGTTTGTGGACCGATCCAGCAGGGTGCCAGATCGGTCTGGAGACCGATCCAGCCTAGGTCAGAACACTTGGTCAAGATTCCGGAAGATCACTACTTGCTTCGCTGATCGGTCTGTGGACCGATCACCAAAGGGAGGAGCCAGATCGGTCTGGAGACCGATCAGCCATATTCCTGATCGGTCCGGTGACCGATCAGGGTTCCTAATACACCCTGATACGAACTGAAATGTTCAGTTTCAGAATTTCTGAAACTTTCCAACGAGATCTGGTGAAGTTTATCGAACTTGGACATGATCTCATGACTAGAATTGATCCCTGAACAAGAATCAAAGGTCCTTATAGGTTCAACAATCACTTTGATCCATCTAAATGGAGTCAAACTCAATCAACAAACATTCAAGCAATTACTATTAAGTTTGAACCAAATCCAATGTTCCAATCAAGTTTCCTTAATTGGAATGTCCAAGTATGATCATAGGACCAAATACACATATGTTATGCATTGGTTTTCCCCATACTTGGTCACCACCGTGATCATTATCTCGTCAACTTAATTTCTCAAGGGATGCATTGACATTTTGAGAAATTTAGTTGAACTTAACATCTCACCCCATATCTAGCAAACAAAAATGTTTTGTTAAACCTTATAGTTTGTGTGAGATGTTCCCAAAGTTACCCAATTGTTCCCCAACAATTTGAAATAATCATGGAGGGTTTTAATGCAACTCTATCCTATGAAGCACGACACATTCCCAGCTCCCGTCTTAGGAAACTAAATTCATTTTCGGGAAGTGGTTTAGTGAAGATGTCGGCTAGGTTGGACTTGGACTCTACATGAGAGAGTACAATATCTCCCCTAGCTACATGATCCCTAATGAAGTGGTGTCTTACTTCAATATGTTTGGTCCTAGAATGATAGACTGGATTCTTGGTTAGGTTAATTGTGCTAATGTTATCACATAACACTTGCACACCCTTGTAACTCAATCCATAGTCCTCTAAGGTATGAATCATCCACAACAATTACGATACACTCTCTCCCATGGCGATATATTCTGCCTCGGTAGTGGAAAGAGCAACACAATGTTGCTTCCGACTCGACCAACTTACTAAGGACGAACCTAAGAATTGGCAACCCCCACTTGTGCTTTTCCGGTCCAACTTACATCCAGCGTAGTCGGAATCCGTATAGCCCATCAAATCAAAAGATTCGGTATGGGGGTACCAAAGACCTATACCAATTGTGCCCTTGAGATATCTCAAAATTCGCTTAACAGCAATTAAATGAGATTCCTTGGCACAGACTTGATACCTAGCGCACATACCCACAGCAAATAGGATATTCGGTCGACTAGCTGTGAGGTATAGCAAACTGCCTATCATGCTTCAATATTGAGTTAAATCAACGGGTTTACCACTCTCATCATTGTCTAATCTTGTGTTTGTAGCCATGGGAGTGGCTACCTCTTTTGAATCACTCATGTTGAATTTTCGAAGCATTTCTTGTGTATACTGTGATTGGTGCACATGGATACCATCGCGAGTTTGCTTGATTTCAAGTCCAAGGAAGAAAGTCAACTCTCCCACTAGACTCATTTCAAACTCACTCTCTATGTGTCCAATGAACTCATTTAAATAACCCTTATTGTTTAAGCCACAAATTATGTCATCGACATATACTTGGGCTACAAAAATGTTGTCACTATCCCTTCGTAGAAATAGTGTAGGGTCTATTTGGCCTCTAACGAAGCCCTTTTCAATCAAGAATGTCGACAACCGCTCATACCAAGCACGGGGTGCTTGTTTAAGGCCATAAAGTGCCTTTTTGAGCTTAAACACGTGGTTTGGAAATTCGGTACTCTCAAACCCCGGAGGTTGTTCGACATGGACCTCTTCTCTAATCAAACCATTTAGGAAGGCCGATTTGACATCCATTTGGTATAATTTGAAGCTACGATGTGCTGCAAACGCGAGCATCAATCGGATGGACTCTAATCGTGCCACGGGAGCATAAGTCTCATCATAATCAAGGCCTTCAACTTGACTGTAGCCCTTTGCTACCAAGCCTGCCTTGTTTCTAATGATTTCTCCCTTGTGGTTCAATTTGTTCTTGAAGACCCATTTGGTTCCAATAATGGTGGTCCTCTTAGGTCTAAGGACTAAGTCCCAAACCTAACTCCTCTCAAATTGACCTAGTTCATCTTGCATTGCGATAATCCAATCGGGATCATTTAATGCTTCATCAATTTTTCTAGGTTCAATTTCGGAAATTAGAGCAACATCATTAGCCTCATTCCGAAAGAATGATCTAGTCCTAACCCCTTGATGGATATCTCCAACAATTTGGTCTTGGGGATGACTAGAGGCTAATCTCGTTTTCCTTGGTGTTGGTGGTGCTTCTTGAACGGGTCCACTAGACACAAGTTCAGCCTCAGGATCCGGCTGATCAATGGATTGTCTAGGTTCACCGTCATCAGACTCATCACCATCAACAACACTTGGAGTTTCATTCAAACTAAGTCTCCTTAGTTCGAGTTGAACTCCTTCTACATTTTCTGATTGGTCAATTGATTTCGGAATTTCTTCAAAAACCACATCAGAAGACTCTTCAACTAATCTAGTTTTCTTGTTGTAGACTCGGTAGGCTTTACTAATGAGGGAGTACCCGACTAGTATCCCTTCATCAGCCTTTGCCGTGAACTTTTCAAGGTGATCCTTGGTGTTTAGGATGAACACCTTACAACCAAACACCCTAAGGTGTTTAACCGTAGGTGGTTTCCCAAACCAAAGCTCATGGGGAGTCTTTCCTAAAACCTATGGATGAGGACTCGATTTTGCACATAGCAACTGTATTTACAGCTTCAGCCCATAAGTAACTCGGGAGTAAGTACTCATTAAGCATGCTTCGTGCAGCCTCTTGAAGAACACGGTTCTTCCTCTCTACAACACCATTTTGTTGTGGTGTTCTAGGAGTAGAAACTCATGTCTATAACCTTTATCTTGACAAAATTCTAAAACCTTTGGTTTTGAAATTCACCTCCATGATCACTTCTAATTGTCTTAATGGTTGATGATTTTTCATTTCTACCTTCTACAAAAGAAATGAAATATCTAAGTTTGGTCCTTATATTTCAAAAAGTATGTCCATGTGTATCTAGTGAAATCATCAATAATCACAAAGCAATACCTACTTCCATTCAATGATATGATAGTACTACAATCAAATAGATCCATGTGAAGTAAATCTAAAGCATTGGAAGTACTTACAGTCTTTTACCTTTATGTGCAGATTTAGTTTGCTTACCCATTTGACATGCATCACAAAGTTTATCTTTTCATACTTGATGCTTGGTAAGCCTCGGACTAGTCCCTTGTTGGCCAACTTCCGGATGTTCTTCATGTTCACATGTGCTAGCCTCCGGTGCCAAAGGTGGACTCTTCTTCTTTTGACATGAAACACTTAGCAAAAGCATTAGTAGCACTTTTAAATGAAACTTGATAAATATTGTCTACTCTTGCTCCTACTAGTACCGTGTCCAAGGTGTCATTTTGTCTAACTAGACATTGACTTGGTTGGAAGTCAATTGTGTAACCCGTGTCACACAATTGACTGACACTTAGGAGATTAAACTTCATCCCCTTGACTAGAAGGACATTTGAGATTCTAAGACATTCGGATATTTGAATGTCTCCTATTCCTATGACCTTAAGACTACCATGTTACCAAATGATACATTACCTCTACTCTTCTTGTGAAGTGTGGTAAACAATAATCTATCCCCGGTCATGTGTTTGGAGCATCACTATCAACGAACCAAGTTGATAGATGCTCCCCTCAATCATAACCTACACAATTCGAAAAATAGAAGTTTTAGGTACCCAAACCTTGGGACCTAAAGCATCAACTAAACATGACTTAGCACCCATGCCTTGACAACTTTCTTTTGAGTCTTGGGTGTCCTAGATTGTCTCATGTCAGTCCTAGACATGAGAGACACAAATGAGGTTCTTAGGGCGGTAACCAATACCGGCCCTATTGTAAACCGCTCTTTGGGCATTTAGGATCATATCTAGGGTCTTAGAGCTATTGAGAATTTCAAGAATTCTTGAGCTTCTCACTTCACTCTTCAATATTGGTTTTCCTCTACTAACAAGTTATCATGCAAACCATTACTTCCCAACCTTAGAGACTTCAAATTACAATTTCATGTTTCAAAGATTTAATTTCATCTCTAGTAATTCAACATGCAAGTCATCAATGTTATCATCCCTAGAAGCTTTCAATTGATCAATTTCTAATTGCAATGCTTTAACTTTATTTGGACTTTCTTAAGCATACTAGTTAAACATGCAATTGCTCTATAAATTTTCAAGCTCGGGAGAAGTTACCTCTTCATCATCCGAAGATGATGAAGCCGCGTTTGAGGAGCTTGAAGATTCATCACTGCTCTCCTCTCCAAGAGCCATGAGAGCCACTTGCCTTGTGCTCTTCTCCTCCTTCTCTTCATCGGATGAGCTAGAGGATGACTCATCCCAAGAGGCCTTCAAGCTTTCTTCTTCTTCTTGGATTTCTCTTCTTTTCTTTTGGATTTCTCCTCCTTCTTAAGCTTTGGACATTCATTCTTGAAATGCCCTTTCCTACCACACTCAAAGCAAGATGCATTATTCTTATCAAGTTTGGATTCACTAGTGTTACCTCTACTTTGAAACGTCGATCCCTCGCATCA
>JAGFNQ010000698.1:129454-193490 GCA_024364735.1 Boesenbergia rotunda | reverse complement strand
AATCCTTCCGAGTTAGAACTTCATCCAACCTAGCCCTCCAAGCTAGACACCTGACCCTCCAAGCCAGGACTTTTCACCTAATTCTCCACGATGGGAATGTAACGCCCCGAAATTTCCATTTTAAGTTCTTAAAGTCCTTAGAACTATTTAAAAAAATGTTTTAGAAATATTCTAGATATTTTTAGGAATTTTTAGAATATTTTTATGGAATTTTCCGAGTCCGTTTAGTATTTTTATTAAAAGAAATAGAGTTTTCGACAAAAAGTTGCCTGGGTGAGTTTTGAACCCGAGACCTCCCATGGGATCAACGACTTAAGTTGGTCGGGTTAACCAGGAGCCCCAGCAGGGGTGTGCTGAAAGAAAATAGAGAAATATTAAGTTAAGTTATAATTGGACTTAAATACCCTAAGTATAAATAGATAATTAAAGAGAGAAATTTTATTTTCTCTCAACTAAACCCTCTCTTCCTCGCCCAAACCTCACGCACGCCGCCCCCTCTCCTCTCTTGGGCGAAAACGCCTCACCACCTCCTCTCCTCTTCTAAGGGGGCGCCGGCCAAGGAAGAACCAAGGGGTGCGGAGCGTTTCGTCCGTCTCGACGAGAAGAACGCGTAGGCGCGAACGGTTCATCGAGATCTCAAGCTTCTCCCGAGCCCTAGACGTCAATTTCGGTTGTAAGTCCAAGGAAATCAATGTAAGTACTGCTCACCTGCAGTAAGAGGCGGTTTTCCGCAAGTTTTTCCCGTTAGAAAGTTAAAATGCAAATTTTTCCTTTAGTTTATGATTTTGCATGTAACTCTAGTTTAATCCATGCTTGTATAAGTTCGATTAAGCACCCTATATGAGGTTAGGGGCTAAGAAAAGTTATGAGAAAAGAAAAGAGAAGATAAAGATAAGAAAAGAAAAGGCCAAGGCCTTAAGAAATCCCCAAAAGTCAAGACTTAGGGATTTGGGCACACAAGGTGCTCGTTAAAATGCCAAGGCATTCAAGATAAGAAAAAGTAAGTATTTTATTTTCTAAGGCCAGTACCCGGCGTCCAAGGGCATCGTTAAAGAAATCCAGGTGTCCAATTCCAAGGTCTGCTCTATTAGGATTGGTGGCTCGCTACCCCAACCTTTTAGGGAACGCGCATAAGATGGTACTTACGTCTTAAGTGGATCCAAGTGAGTTATTATTTTCAAGTATATGTTTTAGCAAAGTTTTTCTAAAGTTAAGAAAGTTTTCTAAGAGCTAAAGAAAGATTTAAAGTTAAAGAATTGCTAAAGTTTCAAGTTAAGCCAAGAACAAGTAAGTTGAGACTTATTAATGCTTGAGTATGCATGTCTTGAGTTATACATGTTTAGTGTTTTCTTTTAAGCATAAAAGTATCTCATGTGATTTCACATTGTTTAAAAAGCATGTTTGCACATTTCGAGATTTTGTGAGCTAGATAGTACTTACTAAGCTTTATGCTTATTAGTTGCATTTCCTCTTGCTGCAGGTAAAGGTAAAGGCAAGCAATTCTGAAGGAAGGCGACAAGGCGGTGCTGAGTGACGTGTGTGTGGTGGCTGACCTTGGAGAGGTCCTTGGGACAAGACGAATAAAAGACTCAAAATACATTTGTTATATAGTCTTAGTTTAAGTTAGATCATATAGAATTTATCCAAGTAATTGTGTTTTAGATATTTTACATGTCTTAAAACCACAAGTAAAGATTCCATGTCATTTCATTTAGCATACCTATCCTTATGATTGCATTGGATGAGTAGGAGTGTGAGTAGTTTTGAATATTGATACTTTGATGGAGCTATTTGATGCATGTGCCAAGATATTGTTAGTTTTCCTTTGAATCAAGTTTTTATTGCTTAAAAATGCTTAGAAAAGTTGCATTCGCATTTCACAATGCTTTAGTAATGTTATAGAACATGTGTTTGGTGTTAAGAATGCATAGGAGTTGAGTTTGGTACAAAACTCTAGTTTAAAGTTCATATGGATTTTCATAACTTAATTACTTCCGCAAAAGTCCTAATTTCGAGTTTATGAAGTTGTTTTGATTGGCTAAAATGTTTAGGAAACTAGTATAGAGTATATAAATGGTGTTATATCTTTGTATGGCTTGAAACTATATGTTTGGTGGACTTTTGAGACAAGGTTTCGAATCTGAATTTCAGATTTTCAGGCGTGCCAGTCGACTGGTTCAGTATCAGTCGACTGCCCTATCGAACGGCAGCTTCTGTTCGATGCATCAGTCGACTGCCAAGAGGCCAGTCGACTGGTGCCGCACCCAGAAACTTTCTGTGGTCGATACCAGTCGACTGGTTAGATCGCAGTCGACTGGTACCATTGCAGGGAAGTTCTATAGATGAAAAGAAGTGTGCTATTGTATCATGCATGACTATTAGAGTTAGAATATCATCTCTAGATAGATTTAAAAGAAAAAAAAGAAGTTCCGTATTCTTAGTCGTGCATTAGAGTCAAGAAGTAGATAAAGTAACGATCCGTCTAAGGTAGAGAAGGCGGGTCGCTACAGTTGGTATCAGAGCAGTTCCCATTCTCCAGCATCACACACACATCAGCATCAACCTTGCCGTCTTCAAGTAAGAAAGCTTTAAGTTTCAGTTTTTCTATTGCTCCTTTACTTAATTGCAGTATAGAGAAATGCTTAAGTACTTACTCATATGTGCATAGAACAAGGAAGCATGTTTAATACCTTAATATCACAGAATCATGTTTAATCCCTAGAATGGATATTAGGTTACTAAGTAAGAAAACAAGTTTATACCTAGAGAGGTAGTAGTAAGTTCTTGTTCCCTTATGCATTATTAGATGGCAAGAAGAGGCCGAGCTCCTAATGCAAGAGACAGAACTCCAGTTCAAGATAACAATGAGCCTGGCACAGAACAGCCAAACCTGATGGCAGTCATTGCTCAAATGCAAGCTCAGATTACAGAACAACAGAAGACCATCGCCACACTGATGGCAAATCAGCACCCAGTGCCCCCTACACCACCCACAGCAGGAGTGGGAACTCCAGTGGTGGCTGAAGTTCCACCAGTCACACAGGAGACCCCTGCCGTGAACCGAAGACAAGAAGCATACCTCGTCCAGTGGCAGAGACTGAAACCTGAAAGCTTCTCAGGCACGACTGAGCCCTGGGATGCCCAGGCTTGGTTCAAGACTTTAGAGAGCACAATGGAGCTTCTTGACTGGCCAGAAGTCGAGAAGGTCAAATGTGCCTCCTTCTGCCTAACTGGAGATGCTCGTATGTGGTGGGAGCGGGTCAAGAGTAAGAGGATAGTCAACCAGATGAGCTGGACAGATTTCGAGCAAGAGTTCTATGAGGAGTTCTTCCATATGCGGGTTACCAACAAGCACTACGAGGACTTCATGGAGTTCAGACAGGGTAACCTACCAGTGGGAGAAGCAGTCGCGAAGTTCAACAGACTAGCTCGCCTCTGCCCAGAGCTAGTCAGCACAGAGAAGGAGCGAGTCAGACTGATGCTCCGCATGCTGAACCCTGAGATAGCACTCAACGTGAACAGCGGGACGCACCGACCCCAGACCAGCGAGGAGTTGGTCAGTAGTGCTCTAATCTCAGAGCACTATCTGAATAGCATCAAGGCACAACAAACACAGCAGAAGCCAGTCCTGATTGAGAACAAGACAACAGGAGGCCAGAAGCCTCAGTCAAATAACCAGAACTGGAAGAACAAGAACCACAAAAGTAAGCAGTGGCCTGGCAGCCAAAAAGGAAACCCAGAGAACAAGTAAGCTATGTATCCACCTTGTCCTAAGTGTGGGAGGACCCATCCAGGAGCATGCCTTTTGGGTGTAACTGGATGCTACTCATGTGGACAAGAGGGACACAGATCCAGAGACTGCCCAAACAAGTTTAAGGTACTTCCTCAGCAGTCCGTACAGTATGGAGGCAAACCTCAGTTACATTACATGCCTACTATACTGGAGGGACCTCAGATCAATCAGGGAGGGTTGGAAGCAGCACCAGTTCCAACCAATGCCAGAGTCTTTTCCCTCACGAAGGAAGAAGCTGCCAGCGCCTCCACGGTCGTAACAGGTCAAATAGTTATTTTTCAGCATTTAGCTACTACACTGTTTGACACTGGGGCGACCCATTCTTTCGTATCAGTACCTTTTGCTAGTAAGTTACAGGTGCCTGCAGAGAGTTGGGAGTCCAGATTCCTGACAACTCTCCCTTCAGGGGAAATCATGGAATCCACCCAGCGGCTCCGGGCTGTGCCAATCAAGATTTCAGACCGAGAGCTATATGTTGGTGCAGAATGCACCCAAGTCAAACCTGTGTTTTGATATTGGCAAAAGGGTTCAAAAGTTAAGGGTTAGTTGTTGTCTAACAAGTTTCTTGAGTGTACAGGAAAAGCCCTAGCGAAGGAATGCTAGGCACTGGCAAAGGAATGACAGCCAGAAGAAAAGCCCTAGCGAAGGACTGCTAGGCTCTGGCGAAGGACTGCCAGAATGGACAAACCCTAGCGAAGGAATGCTAGGCACTGGCAAAGGGCTGCCAGAAGAAAAGACCTAGCGAAGGGCTGCTAGGCACCATGCGAAGGGCTGTGTAGTACTCAAGACCTGGCGAAGGGCTGCCGGGCAAAAGTCCAACTGGAGGAGCCGGTTGGCACCAGGTAAATTCTCCCGAGAGGAGTAGGTGAGGACGCGTTCCCCTTGAGGGAACATTAGGCGTCGGTTCGACCTAGGGCTCCATTTTGGAGACCAAAGTCAGAACCAAGACAGCTGAAGCTGTAGAAATTAAATTAAATATTTGCTTTATTGTGTTTTGGACTAACCCTGGAAGCAGGACCGAAGGAACGTGTGTCTGCAGCTCAGAATGCCTCAAAGGAAAGAGGCAACTGCTGACCAGGGCGCCCGGAGTGTCCCGGGCGCCCCCAAGGTGAACACAAAACACAAAGAAAGCAAATGAACCTCAACAGTACATTCTGAGGGCGCCCCCGCTGTCCCGGGCGCCCCCATGGCAAACCAACTGAAGATTTAAGCTGCTGCCGCGTCTGCACTGCGCATCCAGGGCGCCCCCGCTGTCCCGGGCGCCCCCAGCGCCCAGGGCGCCCCCAGCGCCCAGGGCGCCCCCAGCGCCCAGGGCGCCTCCAGCGCCCAGGGCGCCCCCAGCCTTACCAAGGAGAGCTCTGCGCTGCGGATAAGGCTTGGCCGGGTCAACCAGGGCGCCCCCAGTGTCCAGGGCGCCCCCGTCAAGACCTTATCCCGAGGCTCAAGGGATAAGTCGACGACCGCGCCTCTTGTGGATCTGCTGCCACGTGGGGGGGGGGGGCGCCCCCGTCGACCAGGGCGCCCCCAGGCAATATAAAAAGGGCCTCGACCCTCCTCTTCAAAACACTGCTTTCATTCAACGCATCCAAACGCTCTGACGACTGCGCTCTGCTCCGGAAACTTCCAAACTCAAGAACGAAGCGCCGTCAACCTCCCACTGCACCGAAACTCGATCTACACCGGGAGTTGGTAAAACAAAGTGTATATTTCTATTTACAGTAATTTTGTAATCTCACTCTGTAACCGTTTTTGCGCACTATAGAATTGCCCAAAGTAAACGGTCAACGACCGTGGGCCTTGGAGTAGGAGTCGACCCAGGCTCCGAACCAAGTAAAACCTTGGTGTTTGCGTTGTTTGATTTTATTCCGCCGCGCACTTACTCTTTCTTTTAAATCCGAACATTTTCCGATATTCACCCCCCTCTATCGGTCTTTCTCGATCCAACACTATATGTCGATTTGATAGTCCTTGCGATGCAAGACTTCGACATCATACTAGGCATGGATTTCCTTAGTAAGTACAGCGCTTCAGTGGACTGCCGTGGAAGGAAAGTGGTTTTCAGCCCAGAAGGAGAACCACCATTCGAGTTTCAAGGAGCCCCAAAGAGGAAGACTCAGAAATTCCTCTCAGCCTTGGCAGCCCACCAGATGCTAGAGCAAGGGTGTGCTGGTTTTCTTGCACACGTAGTGGACTCAGAAGCAAAGAAAGAACTCAAGCAGGAGGATGTACGGGTAGTTTGCGAATATCCAGAAGTGTTCCCAGAAGAACTACCTGGACTACCACCCAACAGGGAGGTGGAATTAGAGATTGAGCTGGTGCCAGGTACCGGTCCGGTCTCAAAAGCCCCATATCGTATGTCTCCTGCAGAGCTGAAAGAATTACAAGAGTAACTCCAGGAGCTACTAGACAAGAGCTTCATCCGCCCGAGTCATTCACCCTGGGGAGCTCCTGTACTTTTCGTCAAGAAGAAGGATGGGTCTATGCGTCTGTGCATAGACTACAGAGCTCTGAACAAGGTAACCATCAAGAACAAGTACCCCCTTCCCAGAATAGATGATTTATTTGATCAACTTAAAGGGGCTACAGTGTTCTCGAAGATAGACCTGCGTTCTGGGTATCATCAGCTAAAGGTTAAAGAAAGTGACATCCCCAGGACGGCCTTCAGGACAAGATACGACCACTACGAATTTGTAGTGATGCCTTTTGGAGTAACCAATGCTCCAGCAGTCTTCATGGAGCTGATGAACCACATCTTCAGGGAGTATCTCGATAAATTCGTCATTGTATTTATTGATGATATTCTCATATACTCACAGACTCCAGAGGACCATGCTACACACTTGAGGATAGTGCTGCAGATCCTTCAGCAGGAGAAGCTCTATGCAAAATTCTCAAAGTGTGAGTTTTGGCTAGATCAGGTGACCTTCCTAGGTCACATTGTATCCAAAGAAGGCATTCAGGTTGATCCAGCCAAGATAGAAGCAGTCAGCAACTGGTGTAGACCCAAGAATGCCAGTGAAATCAGAAGCTTCTTGGGCCTGGCAGGATATTACAGAAAATTTGTGGAGGACTTTTCCAGAATAGCCTCTCCACTCACAGCCCTGACCAGAAAGAATCAGAAGTTTAAGTGGTCAGATAAATGCGAGCACAGCTTCCTAGAATTGAAGAAGAGATTGACTAGTGCTCCCATCCTGACTGTTCCAGAGAGTGACAAGGCCTTTGACATCTACAGCGATGCATCCAAGATGGGCCTTGGAGCTGTCCTCATGCAAGACGGTAAAGTAATAGCATATGCTTCTAGACAGCTCAAGGACTATGAGAAGAATTACCCTACACACGACCTTGAGCTAGCAGCTGTGGTTTTTGCACTGAAGCTTTGGAGACACTACCTGTATGGAGTGCAGTGCAGAATCTTCACAGACCATCAGAGTTTGAAGTACTTCTTCACTCAGAAGGATCTGAATATGAGGCAGCGCAGGTGGCTAGAGTTGGTCAAAGATTATGACTGTGAAATCCTCTACCACCCAGGTAAAGCTAATAAAGTGGCAGATGCACTGAGCAGGAAATCCTGCGCAGCACTGATGTCCCTATCATCACTGTCCCTACCACTTCAGAAAGAAATAAAGGATTTTGGAGTCGAGGTAATAATTGGGCAACTTTCTGCATTGACTCTAGAGTCAACCCTGCTTGTGGATATATAAAGAAAGCAAAGTCAAGACCCAGAGATCCAGAAGATCAAGCAGGAGATCCAAGAGGCAGAAAATTCAGAGTTTCGAGTATCAGATAGTGGCATCCTCTATCTTGGAGACCGCCTTTGCGTCCCCAATGATGAGGAACTAAGAAAGAATATTTTAGAAGAAGCTCACAGTACCCCGTACTCTATGCATCCTGGTTCTACCAAGATGTACCAAGATGTAAAGCAAAGATTCTGGTGGTCTGGACTCAAGCGAGACGTGGCCAGATATATCAGTACCTGCCTGACCTGCCAGAGAGTCAAAGCAGAGCACCAGAGACCAGGAGGAGTTCTGCAGCCTCTTCCTATTCCAGAGTGGAAGTGGGAAGAGATATCCATGGATTTTATCACAGGTCTCCCAAGGACCACCCATGGACACGATGCAATATGGGTGATAGTGGATAGATTGACCAAGTCTGCCCACTTCCTAGCCATTAAGTTATCGCATTCGGTAGAGCAGTTAGCACAGCTGTACGTGAAAGAAGTAATCAGGCTTCACGGAGTTCCGAAGTCAATCGTTTCTGACAGAGATGGGCGGTTCATCTCCCATTTTTGGAGGTGTGTTCAGGACGCCCTAGGCACCAGACTTCAGTTCAGCACAGCTTTCCATCCCCAGACAGATGGACAAACAGAGAGAGTAAATCAGATTTTAGAAGACATGCTCAGGGCTTGTGCGTTGGACTTTAAAGGTAGTTGGTGCAAATTTCTGTGCTTAGCTGAGTTTGCCTACAACAATAGCTATCAGGCCACTATCAAAATGGCACCTTATGAAGCATTATATGGCAGAAAATGCAGATTACCCATATGTTGGCAAGAAGCTGGTGAGAAGAAAGAGATGGAGTCAGGACTAGGCAGCCAGACTGAGCTTATAGATGAGACCACTCAGGCTATCCAGACGATCCGCTAGAGGATTGAGACTGCCCAGAGTAGACAGAAAAGTTATGCTGACACGTGCCGTAGGCCACTGGAATTCCAAGTTGGAGATTCAGTATTCCTCAAGGTCGCTCCTATGAAGGGAGTGATGAGATTTGGCAAAAAGGGCAAGCTGAGTCCTCGCTACATAGGACCCTACAAGATTATAAAGAGAGTTGGGAAGGTAGCCTATGAGCTGGACTTGCCAGAGGATATGTCAGCTATCCACAGTACCTTTCATGTCTCTATGCTAAAGAAGTGTATTCACGATCCTAGCCAAGTGATTCAGCCTCAGTCAGTACAGATTCAAGAAGATCTTAACTATGAGAGCAGACCGACACAGATAGTGGACAAAGCAGTTAAAAGATTAAGAAACAAAGAAGTGCCACTAGTGAAGGTCATCTGGCAGAATCAAAAGCATGAGGAGGCTACTTGGGAACGTGAAGACAACATGAGAGAAAAATATCCAGAATTATTTTACGTTCGAGGACGAACTTTTTATAAGGTATGGGGGATTGTAACACCCCGAAATTTCCATTTTAAGTTCTTAAAGTCCTTAGAACTATTTAAAAAAATGTTTTAGAAATATTCTAGATATTTTTAGGAATTTTTAGAATATTTTTATGGAATTTTCCGAGTCCGTTTAGTATTTTTATTAAAAGAAATAGAGTTTTCGGCAAAAAGTTGCCTGGATGAGTTTTGAACCCGAGACCTCCCATGGGATCAACGACTTAAGTTGGTCGGGTTAACCAGGAGCCCCAGCAGGGGTGTGCTGAAAGAAAATAAAGAAATATTAAGTTAAGTTATAATTGGACTTAAATACCCTAAGTATAAATAGATAATTAAAGAGAGAAATTTTATTTTCTCTCAACTAAACCCTCTCTTCCTCGCCCAAACCTCACGCACGCCGCCCCCTCTCCTCTCTTGGGCGAAAACGCCTCACCACCTCCTCTCCTCTTCTAAGGGGGCGCCGGCCAAGGAAGAACCAAGGGGTGCGGAGCGTTTCGTCCGTCTCGACGAGAAGAACGCGTAGGCGCGAACGGTTCATCGAGATCTCAAGCTTCTCCCGAGCCCTAGACGTCAATTTCGGTTGTAAGTCCAAGGAAATCAATGTAAGTACTGCTCACCTGTAGTAAGAGGCGGTTTTCCGCAAGTTTTTCCCGTTAGAAAGTTAAAATGCAAATTTTTCCTTTAGTTTATGATTTTGCATGTAACTCTAGTTTAATCCATGCTTGTATAAGTTCGATTAAGCACCCTATATGAGGTTAGGGGCTAAGAAAAGTTATGAGAAAAGAAAAGAGAAGATAAAGATAAGAAAAGAAAAGGCCAAGGCCTTAAGAAATCCCCAAAAGTCAAGACTTAGGGATTTGGGCACACAAGGTGCTCGTTAAAATGCCAAGGCATTCAAGATAAGAAAAAGTAAGTATTTTATTTTCTAAGGCCAGTACCCGGCGTCCAAGGGCGTCGTTAAAGAAATCCAGGTGTCCAATTCTAAGGTCTTGACCCTGGTAGACCAAGGTCTGCTCTATTAGGATTGGTGGCTCGCTACCCCAACCTTTTAGGGAACGCGCATAAGATGGTACTTACGTCTTAAGTGGATCCAAGTGAGTTATTATTTTCAAGTATATGCTTTAGCAAAGTTTTTCTAATGTTAAGAAAGTTTTCTAAGAGCTAAAGAAAGATTTAAAGTTAAAGAATTGCTAAAGTTTCAAGTTAAGCCAAGAACAAGTAAGTTGAGACTTATTAATGCTTGAGTATGCATGTCTTGAGTTATACATGTTTAGTGTTTTCTTTTAAGCATAAAAGTATCTCATGTGATTTCACATTGTTTAAAAAGCATGTTTGCACATTTCGAGATTTTGTGAGCTAGATAGTACTTACTAAGCTTTATGCTTATTAGTTGCATTTCCTCTTGCTGCAGGTAAAGGTAAAGGCAAGCAATTCTGAAGGAAGGCGACAAGGCGGTGCTGAGTGACGTGTGTGTGGTGGCTGACCTTGGAGAGGTCCTTGGGACAAGACGAATAAAAGACTCAAAATACATTTGTTATAGAGTCTTAGTTTAAGTTAGATCATATAGAATTTATCCAAGTAATTGTGTTTTAGATATTTTACATGTCTTAAATCCACAAGTAAAGATTCCATGTCATTTCATTTAGCATACCTATCCTTATGATTGCATTGGATGAGTAGGAGTGTGAGTAGTTTTGAACATTGATACTTTGATGGAGCTATTTGATGCATGTGCCAAGATATTGTTAGTTTTCCTTTGAATCAAGTTTTTATTGCTTAAAAATGCTTACAAAAGTTGCATTCGCATTTCACAATGCTTTAGTAATGTTATAGAACATGTGTTTGGTGTTAAGAATGCATAGGAGTTGAGGTTGGTACAAAACTCTAGTTTAAAGTTCATATGGATTTTCATAACTTAATTACTTCCGCAAAAGTCCTAATTTCGAGTTTATGAAGTTGTTTTGATTGGCTAAAATGTTTAGGAAACTAGTATAGAGTATATAAATGGTGTTGTGTCTTTGTATGGCTTGAAACTATATGTTTGGTGGACTTTTGAGACAAGGTTTCGAATCTGAATTTCAGATTTTCAGGCGTGCCAGTCGACTGGTTCAGTATCAGTCGACTGCCCTATCGAACGGCAGCTTCTGTTCGATGCATCAGTCGACTGCCAAGAGGCCAGTCGACTGGTGCCGCGCCCAGAAACTTTCTGTGGCCGATACCAGTCGACTGGTTAGATCGCAGTCGACTGGTACCATTGCAGGGAAGTTCTATAGATGAAAAGAAGTGTGCCATTGTATCATACATGACTATTAGAGTTAGAATATCATCTCTAGATAGATTTAAAAGAAAAAAAAAGAAGTTCCGCATTCTTAGTCGTGCATTAGAGTCAAGAAGTAGATAAAGTAACGATCCGTCTAAGGTAGAGAAGGCGGGTCGCTACAGGGAATTTGCACCTAACCCTCCAAGTTAGGACTTTTCATCTAGCCCTCCAAGCTAGGACTTTTCACCCAACCCTTCCGAATTAGGACTTTTCCAACACCTAGCCCTCCAAGCTAGGATTTTTCACACCTAACCCTCCAGGTTAGGATTTTTCCAACACCTAGCCCTCCAGGCTAGGATCCTCCATATCATGCCTAATCCTCGATCAGGACTTAATCATAATCATCATAATCATCATAATCATCAACCTAAACTAAAATCGTTGTCAACACCAAAACACCAATCAGGGCCAGACTGCATCAACAATCTCCCCCTTTTTGTTGTTTGACAACCCGATTTTAAGTTTAGGGATTCTTAATCAAGTTTTCCAAATTTAGAATCATAGGGGAATCCAGATCCTCCCCCTGCAACATGATCATTCTAAACTTAAGCAATCCACACTCTCCCCCTTTGTCGAACACCGAAAAGGGGCTAGAGGGACTGTTAAGATTAAAACAAACTCCCCCTCAACCCTAGGGGTATCCCAAATCAACAAAGATGTGATAGGTTGTAGAATAAACATATGAATACATGTGAAAAAGATAGAGCAAGATATAGCAATCACATGCACCATACGAACAGGAAGTAACAACTCACAAAGCATGTCATGACAGTCATATGTATCAACACGACATGACATTATAAGCATGAACATGGTAATGTAGCAAACATGCAGATAAAACTCATATAAACAATCATGGCATCAACAATATATATACTAATATCAGATAAGCATGTGAGATAAAGTCAGACAAGTCAACGCATAAACATCAGAAAAGTAGCAAGATGCAGAACACATGCATCAAGAGCAAGATACGTGTGGCACAAGGCCACAATAGTCAAGTCGCAGGGCATACAGCCCACAAGTCACATAAATCATCCATACAGACCACAGAGAAAAATAAGAGACATCCAGGCTCAGACAACAGCGGGAGGGTCGTCATCGTCCACGAGATCATCCATCGTGGTATCAGTAGGAGCAACGAACCCTGGTGCAGTACTCGAAGGAGGTGCACCTCCTAGAAATGTGTGGCTGCGCCACTCATCATACCATGTCTGCTGGAGTGTACGGGATCCTGAGACCTCGGTTTCGATCCTGGTCAGGCGGCAATCGAGGGAGCGAAAGCCCGACCGAAACTCCTCACGATCTGTCGCCCCTAACTGAATAACTCCCTGTAGCGTCTGATCCAGCTCTGAGATCTGCCAGCGCAGATCAGGCTCCGGCTCGTCGTCATACTCAGCGTCAGCAGGAGGAGCCTCGTGTGGTGCCTGAAAATGCAGTGCCCCTCCAGGAAGATCACCAAGTCCGCGTCCATCCTTCCACACCAAGACCCCATTGCGCTCACGAATGACAATACCAGACTTTGCAAAAGCCCGCCGACCTAAACGACAATCTTGCTTAACCATGGGCACGGTCCTGCCCTTGGTGACATCAACACCAACTGACATAAGCCAATCAGTGATGATATGACCAAAAGGCATATAAACCGTGCGACGGCTAGGCTCACGGTAGGATAGGATAGACTGAAAAATGCTCTCCATGATATCAAAGTCCATCCGACAATGCATGTCGTAGAGCATAAGGCAGTGATAGTGTCGGATCTCGGCCAAAGGCTTTGAAGTAATGGGTAAGATGCAATTTGTAATGATCTTGAAAAGGACGTAGTCAGCTGGAGCAAGTCGAAGAGCTGCAAAAGTAGGAAAAACTGCACCCAACTCATCAAGCCCGGCAGGGCGAGGATGACCGAAGAAGTGCTGATAGATAGAGTCAGGGGTAACATCTGCGAACGGTGCTAGCAGAGGATCAGGAAGTTCAGGATAGATCGAATAAAGATTCGGTGATCGTCAACCACCCAAGTATTCTGCCAAAATCTCATATGAAAAATCAAGGTTCATCTTCCCGACACGAGTAGTGAACTCGAATCCCCCTTGAGGACCTTGTTGTAGGTTGTTGTAGAATTCAGAGACTAGGTCATAATTTATGGTCCGTTCCAAGGAAAGAAGAAAACCCAGATTGTAGTAAGTGACAATCTCCATGACAGAGGGACAGAACTCAGTCAGGAAAGGAACATCAATGGATCGACAGGTTAATAGTTTGAATGTCCTTGCTTGAAAGGCCTGTTCACAGGTCGCATTTGGGAACCTGGAGCTAGAAGAAGGCTGTGACCTTCTGGAAGGGGCAGAGGTGGAAGAGGCTTTCCCCCTCGTGCTGCCCTCAGTAGCTTCCTTGCCTTTGGAAGACTTTCTAAAGGAGTTGAATTGGTCATACACACATAAGACCCAATCAGTTAATGCAAGGTAACACAAAAGGGAAAGAATGATTTGATCATAGAAGATGACACCCAATCAAAGAGTTAGAAAATGAAATGATAGAGAGGGAAGGTCACGGCAAGTACAATAAGGTCACAGTACAACAACAAGAACAAGAGCCAAAACATGGTTAGCTTCACAAACAAATACTATAGACTGATTTGAATGAAAAACCAAAGCAAGAACTTACTTTGGTGCCATTGAAGAGATTCTTGGATCGGAAGAACAAGCTTGCGCAAAGAGGGACTCGGCGCAAGAGATGATCACAGAGTGTTTTTGCGAGATAGGAACGCGCACAGGACTCCGAGAGTCCTTCACACTCATGCTCACGCGAGGAAGAAGAGCAAGAGGAGAGCCTTCTTGCACACACAGGGTCGTGCAAGGGGTTTTTCGGCGCTAGGGTTCGTGAGTTGAAGGTATTTCGCGAAGTTAATCGGTTGGTGGATCGGTCCACCAACCAGAATTTAATGCGTTTGAACGGATCACCGCTCGATCTGGTCGCGTCCAGACCGATCAGGCTATAGCCTGATCGGACTGGCCTGGTCCTAATCGGTCTAGTGACCGATCAGGAAGGATCCTGATCGATCGGATGACCGATCAGGGAGGGGACAGTAGAATCGGATGATTTTCGAAGAACCCTCCTGATCGGTCTGTGGACCGATCCAGCAGAGTGCCAGATCTGTCTGGAGACCGATTCAGCCTAGGTCAGAACACTTGGTCAAGATTCCGGAAGATCACTACTTGCTTCGCTGATCAGTCGGTGGACCGATCACCAAAGGGAGGAGCCAGATCGGTCTGGAGACCGATCAGTCATATTCCTGATCGGTCCGGTGACCGATCAGGGTTCCTGATACACCCTGATACGAACTGAAATATTCAGTTTCAGAATTTCTGAAACTTTCCAACGAGATCTGGTGAAGTTTATTGAACTTGGACATGATCTCATGACTAGAATTGATCCCTGAACAAGAATCAAAAGTCCTTATAGGTTCAACAATCACTTTGATCCATCTAAATGGAGTCAAACTCAATCAACAAACATTCAAGCAATTACTATTAAGTTTGAACCAAATTCAATGTTCCAATCAAGTTTCTTTGATTGGAATGTCCAAGTATGATCATATGACCAAATACACATATGTTATGCATTGGTTTTCCCCATACTTGGTCACCACCGTGATCATTATCTCGTCAACTTAACTTCTCAAGAGATGCATTGACATTTTGAGAAATTTAGTTGAACCTAACATCTCACCCCATATCTAGCAAACAAAAACGTTTTGGTACCCCTTATAATTTGTGTGAGATGTTCCCAAAGTTACCCAATTGTTCCCCAACAATTTGAAATAATCATGGAGGGTTTTAATGCAACTCTATCCTATGAAGCACGACACATTCCCAACTCCCGTCTTAGGAAACTAAATTCATTCTCGGGGAGTGGTTTAGTGAAAATGTCGGCTAGGTTGGACTTGGACTCTACGTGAGAGAGTACAATATCTCCCCTAGCTACATGATCCCTAATGAAATGGTGTCTTACTTCAATATGTTTAGTCCTAGAATGATGGACTGGATTCTTGGTTAGATTAATTGTGCTAATGTTATCACATAACACTTGCACACCCTTGTAACTCAATCCATAGTCCTCTAAGGTATAAATCATCCACAGCAATTGCGATACACTCTCTCCCATGGCGATATATTCTGCCTCGGTAGTGGAAAGAGCAACACAATGTTGCTTCCGACTCGACCAACTTACTAAGGACGAACCTAAGAATTGGCAACCCCCACTTGTGCTTTTCCGATCCAACTTACATCCAACGTAGTCGGAATCCGTATAGCCCATCAAATCAAATGATTCGATACGGGGATACCAAAGACCTACACCAATTGTGCCCTTGAGATATCTCAAAATTCGCTTAACAGCAATTAAATGAGATTCCTTGGCACAGACTTAATACCTAGCGCACATATCCACAGCAAATAAGATATCTGGTCGACTAGCTGTGAGATATAGCAAACTACCTATCATGCTTCGATATTGAGTTAGGTCAACGGGTTTACCACTCTCATCATTATCTAATCTTATGTTTGTAGCCATGGGAGTGGTTACCTCTTTTGAATCACTCATACTGAATTTTCGAAGCATTTCTTGTGTATACTTTGATTGGTGCACATGGATACCATCGCGAGTTTGCTTGATTTCAAGTCCAAGGAAGAAAGTCAACTCTCCCACTAGACTCATTTCAAACTCACTCTCCATGTGTCCAATGAACTCATTTAAATAGCCCTTATTGTTGGAGCCACAAATTATGTCATCATTATATACTTGGGCTACAAAAATGTTGTCACTATCTCTTCGTAGAAACAGTGTAGGGTCTATTTGACCTCTAACGAAGCCCTTTTCAATTAAAAATGTCGACAATCGCTCATACCAAGCCCGGGGTGCTTGTTTAAGGCCATAAAGCGCCTTTTTGAGCTTAAACACGTGGTTTGGGAATTTGGTACTCTCAAACCCCGGAGGTTGTTCAACATAGACCTCTTCTCTAATCAAACCATTTAGGAAGGCCGATTTGACATCCATTTGGTATAATTTGAAGCCACGATGTGCTGCAAATGCGAGCATCAATCGGATGGACTCTAATCGTGCCACGGGAGCATAAGTCTCATCATAATCAAGGCCTTCAACTTGACTGTAGCCCTTGGCTACCAAGCGTGCCTTGTTTCTAATGATTTCTCCCTTATGGTTTAATTTGTTTTTGAAGACCCATTTGGTTCCAATAATGGTGGTCCTCTTAGGTCTAGGGACTAAGTCCCAAACCTGACTCCTCTCAAATTGACCTAGTTCATCTTGCATTGCGATAATCCAATCGGGATCATTTAATGCTTCATCAATTTTTCTAGGTTCAATTTCGGAAATGAGAGCAACTTCATTAGCCTCATTCCGGAAGAATGATCTAGTCCTAACCCCTTGATGGATGTCTCCAACAATTTGGTCTTGGGGATGACTAGAGGCTAATCTCGTTTGCCTTGGTGTTGGTGGTGCTTCTTGAACGGGTTCACTAGACACAAGTTCAGCCTCAGGATCCGGCTGATCAATGGGTTGTCTGGGTTCACCGTCATCAGACTCATCACCATCAACAACACTTGGAATTTCATACAATCTAAGTCCCCTTAGTTCGAGTTGAACTCCTTCTATATTTTCTGACTGGTCAATTGATTTCGGAATTTCTTCAAAAACCACATCAGAAGACTCTTCAACTAATCTAGTTTTCTTGTTGTAGACTCGGTAGGCTTTACTAACGAGGGAGTACCCGACTAGTATCCCTTCATCAGCCTTTGCCGTGAACTTTCCAAGGTGATCCTTGGTGTTTAGGATGAACACCTTACAACCAAACACCCTAAGGTGTTTAACCGTAGGTGGTTTCCCAAACCAAAGTTCATGGGGAGTCTTTCCTAAAAACCTATGGATGAGGACTCGATTTTGCACATAGCAAGCTGTATTTACAGCTTCAGCCCATAAGTAACTCGGGAGTGAGTACTCATTAAGCATGCTTCGTGCAGCCTCTTGAAGTACACGGTTCTTCCTCTCTACAACACCATTTTGTTGTGGTGTTCTAGGAGTAGAGAACTCATGCTTATAACCTTTATCTTGACAAAATTCTAAAAACCTTTGGTTTTGAAATTCACCTCCATGATCACTTCTAATTGTCTTAATGGTTAATGATTTTTCATTTTCAACTCTTCTACAAAAGGAAATGAAAGTATCTAAGGTTTGGTCCTTATATTTCAAAAAGTATGTCCATGTGTATCTAGTGAAATCATCAATAATCACAAAGCAATACCTACTTCCATTCAATGATATGATAGTACTACAATCAAATAGATCCATGTGAAGTAAATCTAAAGCATTGGAAGTACTTACAGTGCTTTTACCTTTATGTGCAGATTTAGTTTGCTTACCCATTTGACATGCATCACAAAGTTTATCTTTTTCATACTTGATGCTTGGTAAGCCTCGGACTAGTCCCTTGTTGGCCAACTTCCGGATGTTCTTCATGTTCACATGTGCTAGCCTCCGGTGCCAAAGAGTGGACTCTTCTTCTTTTGACATGAAACACTTAGCAAAAGCATTAGTAGCACTTTTAAATGAAACTTGATAAATATTGTCTACTCTTGCTCCTACTAGTACCGTGTCCAAGGTGTCATTTTGTCTAACTAGACATTGACTTGGTTGGAAGTCAATTGTGTAACCCGTGTCACACAATTGACTGACACTTAGGAGATTAAACTTCATCCCCTTGACTAGAAGGACATTTGAGATTCTAAGACATTCGGATATTTGAATGTCTCCTATTCCTATGACCTTAAGACTACCATTGTTACCAAATGATACATTACCTCTACTCTTCTTGTGAAGTGTGGTAAACAATGATCTATCCCCGGTCATGTGTTTGGAGCATCCACTATCAACGAACCAAGTTGATAGATGCTCCCCCTCAATCATAACCTACACAATTCGAAAAATAGAAGTTTTAGGTACCCAAACCTTGGGACCTAAAGCATCAACTAAACATGACTTAGGCACCCATGCCTTGACAACTTTCTTTTGAGTCTTGGGTGTCCTAGATTGTCTCATGTCAGTCCTAGACATGAGAGACACAAATGAGGGTTCCTTAGGGCGGTAACCAATACCGGCCCTATTGTAAACCGCTCTTTGGGCATTTAAGATCATATCTAGGGTCTTAGAGCTAGTTGAGAATTTTCCAAGAATATTCTTGAGCTTCTCAACTTCACTCTTCAAAGATTGGTTTTCCTCTACTAACAAGTTATCATGCAAACCATTGACTTCCTCAACCTTAGAGGACTTCAACTTGGCAATTTCATGTTTCAAAGATTTAATTTCATCTTCTAGCAATTCAACATGCAAATCATCAATGTTATCATCCCTAGAAGCTTTCAATTAATCAATTTCTAATTGCAATGCTTTAACTTTAATTTTTACTTCTTAAGCATACTAGTTAAACATGCAATTGCTCTATAACATTTTTCTAGCTTGGGAGAAGTTACCTCTTCATCATCTGAAGACGATGAAGCCGCGTTTGAGGAGCTTGATGATTCATCACGGCTCTCCTCTCCAAGAGCCATGAGTGTCACTTGCCTTGTGCTCTTCTCCTCCTTTTCTTCATCGGATGAGCTAGAGGATGACTCATCCCAAGAGGTCTTCAAAGCTTTCTTCTTCTTCTTGAATTTCTCTTCTTTTCGTTTGAATTTCTCCTCCTTCTTCTTAAGCTTTGGACATTCATTCTTGAAATGCCCTTTCCTACCACACTCAAAGCAGGATGCATTATTCTTATCAAGTTTAGATTCACTAGTTTTACCTCTACTTTTGAAACGTCGATCCCTTCGCATCATTCTCCTCACAAAGTTTGCCATCTCAGATGAAGAGGAGCCACTGCCATCTTCCTCAGAATTAGACTCGGATTCGGAAGAAGATGAAGATGATGAAACTTCCTTCTCCTTCTTCTTCTCCTTCTTCTTCTTGTTGGTACGGTCCCCTGCAACTAAGGCAATCCCCTTCTCCTTGGGGCCTTTGTTAGCCATCTCATGCAATTCCATCTCACAAAATAAATTATCTAATTTTACAATAGATAAATCCTTGGATACTTTGTAGGCATCCACCATGGATGACCACAAAGCATTCCTTGGAAATGCTTTCAACACATACCTTACAAGGTCGCGGTTCTCGACCTTTTCATCAATTGAATGAAGCCCATTGAGGACTTCCTTGAAACGACTATGGAGCTCACTTACCGACTCATTCTCCTTCATGGAGAGGTTTTGGAGTTGATTGAGGAACAAATCCCTCTTGGCAATCCTTGAGTCCCGGGTGCCTTCATGAAGCTCGATGAGTTTGTTCCACAAGTCCTTGGCACTTGTGAAAGGACCAACCTTGATGAGCTGATCTTTGTTCATGCCACATTGTAAAGTGACAACCGCCTTCGCGTCGGCTTCACTCTTTCGAGTTTGTTCGACAGTCCACCGTGAAGACTCGAGTTCTTTGCCTTCGTCATCCTTAGGAGGGATGAATCCCTCCTTCATCGCGAACCAAGTGTGGATATCCATCTTCAAATAGTATTCCATCTTTGATCTCCAATATTGAAAGTCGGCGCCATCAAAGAATGGAGGTCGGGTGGTGGAGAAGCCTTCTCTCAACGCCATCTTGTCGAAAACTCTCGGATGTTAAGCCGTGTATAGAGCCCCAAGCTCTGATACCACTTGTTGGAGACGAGATGGCTAGAGAGGGGGGGGGTGAATATAGCCAACACTTTTTCTTTGAGAACTTAGCAAGTTTTCTGCACTTAACTTATCAGTAGCACAGCGGAAGAAACAAAGGAAAAACAAAGCAGTGCAGTAAACTAAAAACAGAGATGAAAGCTAACAATGACAGCTACCAAGATCGCTAACAAGAGGGTTTACAAGGTTCGGGGATAACTTGCCCCTACTCCTTGGCGTGCCCTTAAGGTGGGCGATCCCTTGATCGTCGGCAGATCAAGCCCCGGTGATCACCGGATATAAAGCAACCTCCTTCTCGGTGGAGAAACCTCTCCACAGCGTTTCAATCACAGATAAATGTTTAAGCTCAATGAAACAACAAGAAGGATCTTACTCAAGCACTCAGCAAGGACAAGAACACAGCAAGCTTCCCTGAGCTCCACCCAGTGGCGATCTCACGCAAGAACCCTTCTTCGTGTCTTCCCACTGTCGGACTCCAAGCTCCTTGTTCCCTCCTTCAAGGCTCAAGTAAAGGATGATTGCTTCTCGATCGCTTGCTTAGAATGATGGAAACTTCAAGAACACAGCAAGCTTGATGTGGAGAACTCAAGGCACAGGAACTCAAGAACACAAGCTGTAAACTCGAACTCTGGAACTCTGCTTCACCGAAGCTGTCTCTCGTTCCTTTTGTTTCTCCACTAAGCATCAAGTGACCTCATCTCCAGCAGCCTCTAGCTGCCTCACTACCAACGCCAGCTACACTGAACCCTTACTGAACTTCCTGAGCTCCCTCAGCCAAGCTTCAGTCAGCGGCTTCAGTCCTGCAGCTCCAGCCGTTGCAACCTGAGTTGAGAAATGGACAAACCTGCTCCAAGGAAAGCCCCCTTTGACTTCTCCTTGAGTGTTTGAATCCTCCCCTGTCACCTGCAGCTTAATCAGACTGTTAGAGCAGTATATCACACAGTGAATCAAATATCAGAGGTAAGTGGCAGCAAATATCAGATGTTCAGACGCGATCAGAGCGTCTGACAGTGC
This sequence comes from Boesenbergia rotunda, assembly GCA_024364735.1. Lineage (NCBI taxonomy): Eukaryota > Viridiplantae > Streptophyta > Magnoliopsida > Zingiberales > Zingiberaceae > Boesenbergia > Boesenbergia rotunda. Next base: position 172,446 of record JAGFNQ010000698.1, on the reverse strand, counting down.
AATTTGAATTAAAGTGATCGGTCACCGGACCGATCAGAGAGCCTCCTGATCGATCACCAGACCGATCAGGCTCCGTCCTGATCGATCCCCAACGCTCAATCAGAAATCACGATTTCTTTGAGATTCTCCTGGACCGATCACCAGACCGATCCCAGGTCGTGGATCGTTCACCTGACCGATCCACCCTTATATCGGGCGATTTCTGAGTTTCGCAGGCTAAGCCTTCTGATCGGTCAACTGACCGATCGGGGTGTCACCTGATCGGTCAACAGTCCGATCAGGTCATCACCAGACCGATCAGGAACCGTCCTGATCGATCTTAGTGAGAAGCCCGCGAAGCTGGATCGTTCACCAGAACGATCTGCACAGTGATCCTGATCGGTCATCAGACCGATCAGGAGCAGTTCAGCAAGGGAACTCAACCTCACTGCTCGCTCCCTGATCGGTCACCAGACCGATCAGGAGCCAGTCAATGGGTGAAACGCATACTCCCTGATCGGTCACCAGATCGATCAGGAGCAGCACAGTAGGTTCCCAACCTCACTGTGTGCTCCCTGATCGGTCACCCGACCGATCAGTCATCGTTGGATCGGTCACCAGACCGATCCAGGGACTCAAACTTAGCCCTCCAAGCTAAGTTTCCATCCACCTTAGCCCTCCAAGCCAAGGATTTTTCCATCTAACTCTCCAAGTTGGGAATTTGCACCTAACCCTCCAAGTTAGGACTTTTCACCTAGCCCTCCAAGCTAGGACTTTTCACCTAGCCCTCCAAGCTAGGACTTTTCACCCAACCCTTCCGAGTTAGAACTTCATCCAACCTAGCCCTCCAAGCTAGGCACCTGACCCTCCAAGCCAGGACTTTTCACCTAATTCTCCAGGATGGGAATTTGCACCTAACCCTCCAAGTTAGGACTTTTCACCTAGCCCTCCAAGCTAGGACTTTTCACCCAACCCTTCCGAATTAGGACTTTTCCAACACCTAGCCCTCCAAGCTAGGATTTTTCACACCTAACCCTCCAGGTTAGGATTTTTCCAACACCTAGCCCTCCAGGCTAGGATCCTCCATATCATGCCTAATCCTCGATCAGGACTTAATCATAATCATCATAATCATCATAATCATCAACCTAAACTAAAATCGTTGTCAACACCAAAACACCAATCAGGGCCAAACTGCATCAACACATTTTTGAAAAATATAAGTACTTTTTGAAAAAATATTATGCATTTTGAAACCATAATATTTTACTTGAATAGGTTTCATTTCTAGTCTGACACAATCCTAGGAACCCTTGTTAACTACAATGACATTATCCTAAGTGTCCTGGAAATTCTCAAAACTCAAGCAAATATTATTTCAAAAGGTATTTCAAAAATAATTTTATAAGCCAAAAAAACATTTTAAAATAATAATATTTTGTAAGACAAATTACTTATGTTTTCGCCACAATTTTGAAAATATAGTGTATGGAAACATATTATTTAGAAATGTTTAATAACTCTTTTAATTTGACCTCCCCCTAAACTTGACACAGTCCTTGGAAGCTTGTTGACAACAAGTATTCTTCCTCTGAGTTCTTAGGGTTCAGTTCAGAAAAGATTTATTTAATAATATCAAAGATAATTGACAAAGAAAATACTTGTTAGAAATAATTTCTTTTGGTTTAGATTCTCCCTAAATTTGACACATCCTAGGAGTCCTTATAGATCATGAAGTGGACCTTCCTCTGTGTCTTTAGGGTTTATTAAAAATCAAAAGAATAGTTTTGAATAACAGTATGGTATAACAGTATGGTAATATAATTTTAGAAAATTCAATTTGAAATGAAGATAATTTTAAAGCATAAGCCCCGTTTTTGAAAAACATTTTGAAATGATAATGATTTTTGTAAAGCACAACTTTTGAAAAATATAGTGATTATTTGAAGGCATAGTATTTTTTTTTAACTTTTTCTTTTAATTTGAACTCCCCCTAAATCTGACACAGTCCTAGGAGGCTTGTTGACCACAAGTTAATCCTCCTTTTAGTCTTAGGATTTGTCAAAATTAAAGGAACAATTTTGAACATGCCTTTTGAGTATGATAATTTACGAGGAGATAGATTTTTGAAAACACAATTTGGTATGATAGCACAGTTTTCGAAAACCATTTTGGAATGATAATAATTTTGCAAAGATATTTTGAAAGAAAATTAAAAAGAATAAACCACTCCCCCTGTACCGTTTAACTCAATCTAATGTCCTAGGGGACTTCAGTGATATCCATGTTTGACTATGTTGACTAGGGTTGACTGTGTTGACCAGGTTTGACTCAGTTGACTATGTTTGACCAATCAAATAACTAAATCAAACAAACCCTAAATTCTATTTAAAACGAGTCTATTGTGATATTTAACATGAAATTCAATATTTTGAAAAAAATGTTAGAGATGAAAAAGTGGGGTATAGTAAACTAAATTAGTTTAAAAAAATAGAGATAATTTTGAATAACTTTTGAAAGCACTTTGAGTTTTATTTAAAAGGATAGTGGCATATATTCTTAGATCCTAGATATCTCACCCAGTTTTACGTGAGCAAACATATTAACCTTATGGGTTTTGTGAGATAACCATTTTAATTTAAAAAATAGTTAAGTTTATTAATTTTGAAAACATTTGTTATGAATCTAAGATTTACTTAAAATTTGTGTTAGATTCAAATCTGATAATAGTAAAGTGAATTTGATTTTCTATAATTGGCTTCCAGGTCTTGGCGAGGCACTAGGCCTTCTTTGACCGTAGCCTTATTGGATCATCAACCCTTTCCTTGACAAAGCCTTTTATAGAAAATTCATCTTCAAGTTACTCCTTGAAAGATTTTGGTCTAACTAGTTTGGGTCTTGGATCGGTAGCTTCAGCTAGTTTCACCAGTCTAAAGAGACCAAGTAGTGTATACTTGACCTTATTAGAAAAGGCTTCCCTAACGTACTATCATCTCACCACCACCCAATACTAGGTTTTCAAGTTTTAAGTAACTCTTTAGTCCTTAAACTAGTCAATCCTAATTCTAAGCAAAAAAAAACAAAAATTAAAATAAAAAGAAACACACAATTAAAGCAAACAATTATCTAAGTAAGGTCACAATTGGAGTAATACTCCGGATTTTCGAAATCAGCAAGATTATGAATTAAATTTTCTAACATATTGACCTTATGTTTTAGGGTTTCATTTTCTTGTTTCAATTTTCTAAAATTTGCCTTAATTACTTTACATGAATCAATCACATTATTCAAGGTAAATAACGGATTTTCAAATACTGTAAATTTACCTTTATCGATTGTTTGTCCGACATTCTTGGTAGCTCTTTTATCTGTGCATTCACTTTTGTAATGCCCGAACTCCTGGCACTTGAAGCATTGAATGCGACTTTTGTCCTTTCGTGCTTTTGGAACTGGTTCCTTTGTCGTCGTAGGTGGTGTCGTTCGAATCTTACGAGTAGGACTCTCACTTTGGTAGTGCCCTCTCTCCCTGCATGTGTAACAAATTACATGATTTTTAAAATCTGAATTTACACTTTTACCTTTTGATTTCTTATTGGGAATCTCCCCCTTTATTCTCGTTGTCTCGGATCTCGGCTCATTTTCTAATTCTGTGTCTGAGTCGGACTCGGGTACTGGTTGAAGCTCCTTCTTTGGTGGTTCTTTAGGAGTTTTCCCTGCAATAGAATTTACACCTTCCTCGACCATTACAGTATCTGTTTGATTATTTAATTCTAATTTCGAAAAGAATTCGAAATCAGTTACCGTCTCAGTCAATTCGTCGTCTGATTCTGGTTCGACTTTGGATTCGGGTTCAGACTCTGACTCGGCTGTTTGTGCTTGGACCGAAAGGGCAAGATAATTTACCTGATCTTCTTCTTCATCTGAGATCTCTTGATAAAGTTTAATCAACTTTTCCCAGATTTCTCTAGCACATCTACATGGACCTACTAACACGAGTTGCTCCTTGGTTAGGCCACATTGTAGAATTGCAGTTGCCATTGCATCGGTCTCGATTTGGCTGAGAGTTCGTTCATCCAATTTATCCTACTCGATTGATAAATCATCTTCTACGGGAAAAGAGAATCCCGTTTGGATGATCAGCCATAGGTCCATGTGGGCTTTCAGAAGGGACTCCATTTGACTTCTCCAAAAATTGAAGTTCTTGCCGGAGAATAGCGGTGGACGGGCACTGTTCCACTCTTGGTTGACCATTTAGTTTTAACCTTGCACACAAGAGAAATAACAGAAATGTACCAAGACTTGGTCTTGGATTAGTAGTGCGGGAGAGAAAAGATATAGCCCAACGAAAATATTACACGAATTTCGAGGTAAAATAATAAAAAAAAGTTATGACAAATTTTTAAAAATGTTGATGTTATCACTTCTGATTAATGATGAAAAAGTAAGAAGTCAATGTTTGAAAAAAAACTTTGCTCGAATTAGGGTAGCACGAATTTCGAGAAAAAATATTAAAATAAAAAAAAATTATGACAAATTTTCAAAAATTGATCGTTTTAACAATTCTAACTTATGGTGAAAAAATGAGAATTCAAAATTGAAAAAGGAAAAAAAATTCGAAAAAATCTCAAACTGGTGGTTGCACCAAATTTGAGCTTCCCCGCTCTGATACCACTTGTTGGATCGAGAGAAAACGATAGAGGGGGGGGGTGAATATCGTAAGTCGTTTCGGATTGAAAAAGAGAATACGCAGCGAAAAAATTAAAACAGAGCAACACACAAACACCAAGATTTTACTTGGTTCGGAGTCGCGGTCGGCTCCTACTCCAAGGCCCACGGTCGTTGACCGTTTACTCCGGGCAATTCTATATGTGTGCAAAAAGGTTTACAGAAAGATGTTACAGTAGTACAGTAAACTTAAAAGGACAGCTCTTCGTTACCGACGTCCGGTGTGGAATGTATCTCGGAGCAGAGGGACATCGTCGGCGCTTGTATCTCGAGTTGGGAGGTTTCCGGAGTAGAGCGCTTGAGTAGAAGAGCGTATTGGCGTTGGAAGAAGTGATGCTTGAAGCCTTGGGGTCGAGAGGCTATTTATAGCCTCCTGGAGGGGCGCCCTGAACGTTGGGGGCGCCTCCCCACATGTCAGCCGATCCGAGCAAGTCTCGGTCAGCCCTTATCCCACTTGAATAGGGCTGAGAGTTGACTGTGGGGGCGCCCGGGACGCTGGGGGCGCCCGGGTTGACTCGATCCACTGGCTTCTCGCTGGCTTGACTCTATCCGCTTCGTTGGCTCGCGCCCGGGGCGCCCGAGGCATCCGGGGCGCCCGGGAGCACGGGGGCGCCCCGCTCAGTGAGCTTCCGAAGCGTACTTTTGCTGAACTCATGTTTGGCTTGTACTTAGGGTGTCCGGGTCCTTCCGGGCGCCCAACCCAGCTGCTGCCTCACTCCTTTGAGGCTTTCTGAGCTGCAGACACTCGTTCCTTTGGTCCTGCATCCAGGGTTAGTACCAAACAAGATAGAGCAAATATGTTAGTGAGTCTTACAGTCGTAGATATCTTGGTTATGACTTTGGGTCTCCAAAATCGAACCCTAGGTCGAATCGACGCCTACTGTTCCCTCGACGGGGAACGCGTCCTCACCTACTCCTCTCAGGAGAATTTACCTGTTGCCAACCGGCTCCTCCGGTTGGACTTTTGCCCAGCAGTCCTTCGCCAGGTGCTTAGCTGTCCTTCGCCAGGTCTTTAGTACCAGGCAGTCCTTCGCCTGGTGCCCTGCAGTCCTTCGCCAGGTCTTCGGTTCCAAGCAGTCCCTCGCCTGGTGCCTAGCAGTCCTTCGCCAAGTCTTAGATTCCTAGCAGCCCTTCGCCAGGTGCCTAGCAGTCCTTCGCTAGGTCTTTGTTTCCTGGCAGTCCTTCGCCAGGTGCCTAGCAGTCCTTCGCTAGGTCTTTGTTTCCTGACAGTCCTTCGCCAGGTGCCTAGCAGCCCTTCGCTAGGACTTTGTTTCCTGGCAGTCCTTCGCCAGGTGCGTAGCAGCCCTTCGCTAGGACTTTTCCTGCACACTCGAGTAACATTGTTAGATCACCAATAATACTTAACTATGAACCCTTTGTCAATATCAAAACAAGGTTCGATATGGTGCTTCCAGCACCAACAGATTGGAGTAGTAGCTTATTCTCTAGCACTACCACCATCCCTTGCTGACGTTCATGATGTGTTCCACGTGTCCATGCCGAGGAAGTATATTCCAGATCCTTCCCATATCTTGTCAGAGGTACCAAGCACACTTCGGCCAGACACAACCTATGAGGAGGTATCTGTGTGGATTTTAGAAAGCAAGGAGCATCGCTTGAGGAACAAGACAATTTGGTTGGTCAAGGTCAGTTGGCTGCACCATTCTAATAAGGAGATGACTTGGGAGCTCGAGGACACGATCAGAGCTTGCTACACTCATTTACTTACCTGAGGTTGAGGTGCGTATGGTTTGTTTCGTTTAGTACCATGTTTTTTGGTTGATAGTCTTAGAGATGGTGAGAAATTTGGGGGACCAAATTCTTGTTAGGGGGAGAATACTAAATATTCAAAATTTGGAGGGTTGTTTTGTAAAAATGCTTCACAATATACCTACAAATGGTTTTTTTTTCTTTTTCAGAAAACCCCTACAATTCCTTCAGAAAGCTTTTCATTGCAACTGCTGAACGAGCGACGCCACACCGCCTCGGGTTGACTTCTCCATGCACGGAACTATGTAGGATGGCGCGTCCCAACCAGCGGAACACCCCTCCTCGATCGGCGGTGAAACCACCTCCCGACGAGAAATTACAGCGCGATGCCCCCCCCAACTCAGCTTCTTCCCGACTCCGCCCACCGCGAACTCTGGTCGCGCAAGGGTTTGTGCGATCACCTCCTCCATGCGCGAGATCACAACACCGAGTGGACGGTCTTCTTCTTAATTGATTCATAAACTAATTAATTAGATAGTGTGATTAATTGTAATAGGTCTAACAAACGAATAGTTAACATGTTACTATTGTGTACTTGATCGATTAATTAATTATTTAATATTAAGAATTAAAATGTAATTTGTATATGTTGAGTAAACGCGATTATTTGAAATCGATCTAGCTAATGAGTAAATTACAAGTAGGCAACATGTAATCGATTGACGAATTAATTAATGAATTAATTAAGTACTGATCTTGATGAATGGACAATTAATGAATTAATGGTGAACAAATCTTTAAGTTGAATATGAATTAATTAATAAGTTTATTAATTAAATCATAGACTGGAAGTAATTTTCTGAGTGAATGTTAGAGTTTGGTGACCCAAATTCTGTTCATATAAATCATGTATAGGACTTTGGGTCACCAAACTCTAATAGTTAATTCGAAAATTAACCTAAGGACATAATTGTGACAGTTAGGTTATAAAGAAACATATTGTGATTTGTGAATTAATTAAATATATATATCATAGTAAGATTTATCGTAATCATGTGGAGTATCTTATTTAGCTAATTTAGTAATCTTTTATAAATAGCTAAACTATGTCCTTGATACAGGACTTTGACTCACGCCATCGATCCTGGGAGATTCTTTTCGCCTACGTACTTCTCCATTTATGCCGAGTATTCTTTATTTGTTTCTATAGCTCACTTGATCTTTAAATGTATGGTTAATTTACCATCTGTGTAGGATTATTTATTTTAAAATTTATTAGGCTTGTTTTCTCTAAATTATTAATTATACAATCTCAACTTTCAATTCTGTTCTAAAGAGTATCGCTGGTACACATGAGCTTTAGAATTCTCATGTAACCTATCTAGGGGTTGGTTGATATTAGATAAGTTCTACCCAGTAGTTTTGTGCATGTTTAATTACTCTGGTGTTGATTGGATATTTATGTCACTTATTGATTGCATAAATGATCGACTTGATTGGGTTGATGTATATTGGTATCATGCACATATTGTAGTATCATAGGGTAGAAGTCACACTCCCATTTGTTCCTAGAGTAAAGGTATACTCCTCCTGGCAAGGGCGGAGCCACCCTTGGGCTAGGGTGGGCTCCAGCCCCACCCCCTTTTCTTAAAAAAAATTTAATAATTTTGATTATTTTTTCATTTTTGTTTGGTTAGTTAATCACAAATATATTAATGGGTAAAACATCAAATTAAAAATAAAATATCAAATAAGAATGATAAAATTTATAAAAATCATTATATTTATAAATTAATAAATATATTAATTCTAATTTATTTAATAATTTTATCCTAAATTTGTCGATAGTAAAGTCTCTTTTCCTCTCCGCAATACTATTTCTTTTCCTTTAATTTTACTCTAATATATTAATTCCGTCGTTGACAAAGAGCCAACAAACGTTGGCCGCTCAAGAAATGGTCGACAAGGTGCTCGTGAGGAGGGCACTGCCTCACCAGGCGGTCAGAAACTGCTTCGTGTGCGACCACCCGCGAAGCGACCGCACGCGAGGTGAACGCTGCCTCCCGAGGCAACTAGCAACAGCTTCGCGTGCAATCACTTTGCGAGTAGTCGCACGTGAGGTGACCACTGCTTTGTCAGGTAATGAGCGACATAAGTCTAAGTATGCAAATATACATTATATCTTATAATTTTATTTAACATAAATTAATATACCAAATCTATTTCTTTTTCATCCTATAGAAAATCTTATGCAAAGATGGTCACTTATTTAATTTTTCTTGTTTGCTCACAATTCTTGATACTTCAACTCTCAAGGTTCTCAATTCTGTCAGCCCTAGGTAATTTTAAATTCTAGCTACGCCACTGCCTCCTGGGATCTTTGTTATGGAGTGGTTGTGCTTTTCTTTTTTCTAGTGGTTCATGATTGAGGTAATTCTCGTGTAGGATTGAGGAAATTCTCCGAGCACCTTGTCTGCTCTTCCTTTTTTTTGGGGTTCAGGATTGAGGTGATTCTCTTATGGGATTGAGGTGATTCTCCCAGGGATTGAGGTGATTCTCCTAGTATTTCTTGCCACAGCTCTTGCCCGATCGGCCTCGCAGATGTATGTGATGGTTATAGACTGGTGGTGTATAGGGGTGACACATATTATTGCATCATATGCATACGTTGCATCCTGTATTTGTTTGAACTATGATTGTTACATTTGATTGACATGCATATACGTATTTGATTTGCATCGGATATTTAACCTGAATTTGCTCAGTAGTGCGAGCAACCTATCAACTTGGTATGGGGGTTTTTTGATCAGGCTCCGCAAGTATGCTTCCGCATTTGTTGTGTACTCTACTTTACGGAGACGCACTACAAGAAAATTATGATTTCACAATACTTGAAAGACAATATTTTTTTTAAAAAGCGTTGTCTTTTTTTTTTAACAACGCTTTTAGTGAAAACCGTTGTCTATGTTTTTTTATTTCTTATTAAAGACAACGCTTTCAAATACGCATTGTCTATTGGCCTTTTTTTTTAGATCAAAGACAACGCTTTTCAAAAAGCGTTGTGTTTGAGTATTTTTTTAGTATATAACTTTAGCAAGTTTTGTCTATGTAAAATACAGTGTAAAAAAAATAAAATAAACTTCGGTACTAACCGTTTTTTTTTAAGTAATCGTAACACTTCTTCTCCCCAATATACTCGAGCCGAGCCCTAACTATACAACTCCTCATCTTCTCCCGACAACCCGCCGCCCCCTTTTGCCCGACGACGCGCCTCCGTCCCCTCTTCGCCGCGCTTGCATCTCCCCCTCCCCTCGACGCACATCTTCAACCACGTGCTCACTAGGTTCCATTGGCGTTTTCATCTTCTTTTCCTTTCAGTTTTCTTCCCTCTCCCACTCTCTTCTTTCCTTTCCTTGCAGCGCCGCTAGTTTTCTTCGTCTTTGAGGTTTCCTGGCCACGAGAAGAAAAGGCAAGGTTTCTTGGCCTCGACGCATATCCCTGTTTGGCTGTTCAATGTCTTTTGTTAATTACTTTTAATGCTTGTGATTCTATTTAGGTCCATGCTTGTTAATTACTTTTAAATCTTGTGATTCTATTTAGCTTGTGATTCTAGTTATCAAATGAAATTGATAAGTTAGGTCCATGCTTTCTTCTGACTTTTTTTTTTTTGCATAACAGAAAACATACTTCTGTTATCAGATTGAAGGATTTTCCAAGTTCTCATTGTTATCAGATGATTTTCCACTTTCATTGCCAGCATTTTGATCCTCAGAGATATTTCTAATTTTGATTCGAGTGCCTCCTCATTAGACTTTGAATCTTCCTTTTCTTCAGCATCATTTTTGACACTATCCAAGGCATGTTCGTCAAGGAATTTGACTGCGTCTATTGATTCTTTGTCTGTTGACACTTCACTTTCTTCTTCAGGAAGGGATATGCGTCCATCATGTGTGTTTGCAATGTCTTCAGGAAGGGATATAGTTCTCTACACTGTATGTGGTCCTTTTTGCCCAGTTTAATGTTTAAGATTTTGCATAAGTTACAGCCTCTCCTATATTTCAGGTAGTTCAAAGAATTGTTTGTTCTTTACACATAGTTTATCTTCTTTTTTGACATACTTATCTGGATTGTCAGGTAGTAGATTTAGTCACTAGCATCACATATACAAGAGGCTTGTGAATTTTCTAACATGTATACATACATTGAATATAGAGTCATGATTTTTCATTCAAAATCATTGACTTTTTTAATTGCATCCTACAGTCAGCATCATCAACTTTCCCTCAATTTAGGGTTTATATCTGCAATATAACTGTGCTTGCAATGCCAACATGGTATGCTCTGTATATTTTAGATTTTGCAAACAGCCTTCCTACTTTTAAATTTCAAGTTTCTGGACCACATACATCATTTTTTTTTTGTGAATCTCTCACTACTTTTCTTAGATGAGATAGGCTGATATTTTAGTGTGAGGATACGCTTGATGGAACTCGAGATGTGCTGTCCATGTGCTTGATAAAATTTTCCCAAAGGTAAATGGCAGAACACTATATGTTTGAGATAATTTCCAAAAGGCCTGCTTACAATGTGTGTCAAAAGGATCTAGGTAATATTAATTCTTTACTTTGTGTTGTCCGTAATACTACTTTACTTTTTTTCCCTTCTCCTCTATGACTTTATCAGTGATCAAACTACCTGCTCATACTAGATGCTGCATCAGGAATATGAATTTGACTGTATCAAGGTTCAACCTTGTCTGCTTTGCTAACTTCCATTATCCTCTGAATCTTAGCAACTTGATTAATTGTTTTAGGAGAGCTTTTTTTTCATGTTACATCTTAGACATTGTATGCTACTATGCTTTAAAAACTCAAGAAGAAATTGATGAGGTGCGATCCGAGTTGGCGGAATGTATACAAGATCATATTTATGAGTAGGTATGTAATGATGGTTGCCATAATTCTATTTAGATTTAAGTTTATGGAATGATGACCATCATTTTCACATTCATTTAAGGCAAACATATGAATTGCGAAATGTATGATGTTACATGTTTCATTTTGAGATCCATGTTTCATAAATCCTTTTCTATTTTATTAGTTACAAGTTTATACTTGCTATAGTGTTGATTTTTTTTTCCTTGCTCAGATGATGTTCATCCAATATTGAAGAAGCCATCAGCAAAGTTCACCACGGATCGAAAAGTAAGTACCTTTGACGACTATTTCACCACGGATCCAACATTTAACTTGCTTATGGATTTTATCGATGTCGTTTATCTCATTCACACAGAATCTCTAACACGAATTTTTATTTTGATGCAGTGTTAAATCATAGTTAAAGAGCTTGAGAAGTTGAGGCCAAAGAAAAGTGTCATAGCTACCGGTGAAGGATGTTTTGATGATGATCTTGTTAAACTTAATATGGATATAAAGTTAATTTGAGAATTGCGCGACCATATATATTTTTTGTTTGAATAATATGAAGTTGTATCTTTTGTTAAATAGTTATATTTTAAAAAGGATTGCGGATGCTTTTATTTTTTGTTTGTGGATATTCATATTTACTGTTTGTGGATATTTTTTTGTATGTTTTGGTAAAATATTTATGTTTTAAAAAACAAATACTTTTTATCTATTTAAAAAACATGTTATTTGTTAAAAAAGGCAACGCTTTTTAAGCATGGTAAAAACTTTGACCTTGTAGTAAATGACAACGCTTTTTAAGCGTTGTAAAAGCTTTGTCCTGGAAAAAATGACAACGCTTTATAAACCTTGCAAAAGTGTGGTCTTTGTAAAAAACAACAACGCTTTTTAACCATTACAAAAGCGCTGTCTTTGCACAAATTGACAACGCTTTTTAAGTGTTGTCTTTGAACAGACTTTTAACAACAGTGCTTTTAACAACGCTTTTTAAGTCACATAGACAACGCGAAAAATGCGTTGTTGTTTAGCTTTTTTCTTGTAGTGACGGTATACCTTGTTTTTATATGCTTTAATTACCTTGTTGGTGTCATGTATTTATCTGTTCACTATGTCCACAGAGTTCGAATTCGGACTCATCACCGCCTATTTTTCTTCTTCTCTCAGATAGTAGATAGCCGCGTCTAGTGTTGCTAGGAGATGATTCATCTGTTGTCCCTTTAGTGTCGAGTATTTCTGGTTTGAGTTTGCTTATTATTTTCTAAAGATGTTATTTTTGTTCTGTAGTAGACGTGTCGATATTTTGTCGTTCGTTTGTGGTCTTGTACTTATGTCGTGAACTTCTGGTATATTTGCATTTACTTTTCAGAGTTTAAGTTATTTATTATTTATTAACTGGATGTTGATAAACTGCGAGGATGTGCTGTCTAATTCCTTTTGATGTCAGCCATATGTGGCTGCGCTTATTATATATGTGGGATGATGTAGTGTAAGTTTCATGTTGTCCGCTGTACAAGGAAGATACTGTTCGATTTTTAAATAAGCATGGTCCTTTAAGACGTGACACATTATTAGGATTTGATCTTATATCTTATGATGATAAAAGAGGATACACATTTATTTTATTAGGATTTGATCCTTATATCTTATAGCTATGATATTTCATATATTGATCTTCCTTCCATCCCATAAAGAACTGTTAATTAATATTGGATTGATAGCCAAATTACAAAAATTCTTCAATTTTTGAATCTAAATAAATTTGACAATGCAAGTCAATTTTAATTTGACCCTAATTCCTAATATAATATTTTAAAACTCTCCCTTACTAAAAAGAGCCTCGTATAATTTCGAATTATTAAAATGTTGAATTAATTTAATGATGTCATCAATTTTAATTTAATTGTTGAAAATTAAATTGTATTCAATTTGCCACTAATAAATGGGATCGTTAATAAATTTTTTCCCCCCTACATTCCCACAACTGTCCTAGCCACGGGTGAGATCGGTCATCTCAGGTTGGAGGTTACCAATCTAATTAATAAATTTTTCTAATAAAATTTAAAAAATTTATCTAAAAACTAAATTAACAAACATAATCTTGATCAACAATTTTAGACAATCAATTGGGTCCTAGGAACTAGAGAACATCTAATCGTGGTTGAGTTGACTTCAAATGGATTCAATGGTAAGACCAGATTGGTGGCCAATATGGAAAGCAGAAAGGAGCTTTGATAATAATTGGATACGAGGACTAGTTGACTGATTATGATAGATTAATCAACTAATGGCCGATAAATAGACTTACGATAGAAATTTGAATCAGTTTATGGACCGTCCATCAATACTTCTCGATTTATTAACAAAAATTTCTATAAAATTAAATACAAAAATTTCTATAAAATTAAATCGATTGTTCCAGATTGACATTCATTAATTATTTTTTTAAGACTATAAAATGAAGATATTGGAATGGCTTTGAACTCGACAAAATAGGATTCAAACACTATTATCTGTAATCTTCTCCCTAGTAATCCTTTTGCAATCCTGAGATTATATTAGGTATTTTCACATCTAGTAGTTAACCAAGAAGGAAAAAAGTAATCTACTTATGGATCATAGGTCTTGCCGTCAAAGCCTAAAAATGTTAAATACAGAACTTTAGGGTTGAATTTCTAATTACTCATATTTAGAGAGTTAATTGGCAAAATGCTCGTCCCCATTACAAATTTCCGTTCATCTTTCTCCTCTTCATAGACTGCGCCGCAAACTCTGATGAGACACGTCAGTGTAGAGTACGAACCTATCCTCTCCAGAAGGTAACCCCAAAAAGGTGCAAACACCAATCGCTTCTTCAGTTCCTAAAAATTGGTCTCGCAAGCCTGTAACCAAACAAACTTTACACTCTTTCTAGTCAGACGTGTCAATGATGTGACAATGCAAGAAAATCCTTCGACAAAGCGTCGATAATAACCAGTCAAGCCCAGAAAACTGCGCACCTCCTGAACTGACATCAGCTACTCTCAATTGGTGACAGTCTCGATCTTTTGGGGGGACTACAGAGATGTCTCTGCTGAAAACTACGTGTCCAAGAAAACCAATAGAAGGCAACTAGAAAACACATTTGCTGAGCTTCGTATATAGTTGTTCCTGTTAGAGAATCTTCAGGACGATGCGAAGATGACATGCATGTTCAGGACGATGCGAAGATGGCACGCATATTCCTCCTCTGAATAGGAGTAAAACAAAATGTTGTCAATGAAGAATATGATTAACTGATCTAGATACTTCAAAAATACTGGTTTATCAGATCCATAAACACTGCTTAGCCATTTGTAAGCCTAAATGATATCACCAAAAACTTGTAGTATCCATAATGAGTGTGGAACGCTGCCTTCTAAATATCTAAGCCTTTGACCCTCAACTGATGATATCCAGATCGCAAATCAATCTTGAAATACACTGATGTATTCTTAAGTTGATTGAATAAATTCTCAATTTGTGATAGAGGTACTTATTCTTGATAGTCACTGCATTCAACTGTTTATAGTCGATGCACAATTTTAGAGATTCATCCTTTTTCACAAAAAATACCGACGAACCTCAGGAGAAACACTAGGACGGATGAATCCCCTTTCTAACAACTCATGGAGTAGGACTTTTAGCTCATCCAACTCCTTTGGTATCGTCCGATACGATGCTTTTGATGTTGTTGTTGTCCCCAAAATCAACTTGATCATGAATTCAACTTGCCTTCTGAGAGGCAAACTAGGACGCTCCTCCGGAAATATGTCTGAAAATTCTCGGATCATTGAAATGCCCGAGAGTTGAGAGCTACTGTTGTCATCATTACTAATCAATGATAATAGAAAACCCTGATATCCGTGTGACATAAGCCTCTGAGCCTGAAGCGCAAAGATAATCAAAATTTCATCATCTCTGGTGCTAATGAAATCCCACGAGAGTTAGTCTAGAGGTCGGAACGTGACCACCATCGCTTGACAATCGACTGTGGTATGATAGACCGCCAACGAGTCCATGCCCAGAATCATGTCAAACTCTACCATCTTGAGAATCGATAAATCTACGGTGAGGGTACAATCTCCGAAATCCAATGGACATCCTTGACTTCCTATGTGATATCCAACACCTCACCATATGGTATAGACACCAACAGACTTTGTGATCTAAGGGTAGATAATCCACTAAACTTCCCCATGAACAACCGAGATATGAAAGAATGAGAACTACTAGTATCAACAAGTAATTCAGTAGGAAATACGTAAATCAAAATCATACAATGGAAGACTGATCCCTCGGCCCGCTATGCCTCCTCTCTGGTGACTATATATACCCGGTCAATCTCAAAAGCTGAGGGTTGCAACGCAGGAATCTACTAAGGCTGACGTACTGAAGGTTCAACCTACTACTGAGGTTGATAAACCGAAGCTTCAACCTACTACTATGGCTGATAAACTACAGGCTGATATGCTGAGTATGACTGATGATGAGACCCCGTCACAGAATACTGAGATACTGCTGGTGCGGAGGCATGATCATGCCTAGGCATATAGTAGATCTAAACAAGTGGAGGTACTGTCTGATGTTGTTGGAACGATGTCTGAGTCGTTCAGCCTCCCCTCTATGATCTATGCTGTCCAAATCGACTTCCTTGGTACGTAACTGTGGTAGACATATGCTGAGCCTTCAGGGTACACCCTCAACCCTCATGCCCCGGAACCTTATAGTAATAACATACGGGGTGCTTTAGAGGGCAATCTGATCCTGTGGTCTCTAGATCCGTACTGAAAATAGTGAACCCCATTGGTAGCATACTTTCGGGTCTACTAGGAGATATGAGATGATCTGGCTGAAAATCGTCCAGATTTCTAGGGTTGAAAGTGAGCCCTAGAAATATCTTGTGTACTCTAACTCTTGCCACTGCACTTTTGTTTGGTGATCTGCTATCTCTGAGTTTCCACTGAATCCTAAGTTAGTTGCTTGTCTTTCTTCTTATCACCGTACACTCGCTGTTGAGTCATCTATATGAGTAGTGCTGGGTCCAAGGCCTCCTGATAAGAAGTCGTAACCAATCCAGACATCACTATCTGAATATATCCAGCAAGGTCCTATATACTGCATCATCCACTCACTATCATTGGCCACTAATTGAGAACAGAACTCCCCTAGGCAGTTGAATTCTACATCATACTCTAGAACAATGCACTCTCCTTGCTGAGGGCCAAGATACTCCTAGCATCGAGCCATGCGGAATGCAGTAGAATAATACTTCTTCTCAAAATCCTCCTAAAATGAAGCCCAAGTAATGTGTTGCTGCCCAATAATGGTTTTCTGTATGTTCCACCAAGTGACGACCTGATCCCGAAATGAGTAAGTAGCTAACTCAGTTTTCTCTAAGTCTGTAAGAGTTATGTAACTGAATGTACCCTCCAATGTCTCCAGCCAAGTATGAGCAACACACAGATCTGGTCCTCCGTGAAATAATGTGAAATGGTCCTTCATGGACGCCACCAATATTGGAATTCTTGTTCTATCTAGAATCCAGCCCATAGGGGTGGTGGGTACCACTGGTGGCACTACTAGAATTGTTGTCGGATATGATAGAGGTACTCTCGGTGGCGGAGGTCTATGCTCACCCAAAATGTCCTGGTGAGCCTGTTTCCGGCTAGCCGGCTGCACCTTGGTGGGTCTCTTTGGAAACCCTACCTCATGACTGGAGTCCCTTACTACTCCACTGTCCTCGCCCGTGATTGTCGTCCACGACCCTGTCTACGACGCAGAGATAACTCAATACGATGAGACATACCTATTACAAGTACTAACATGCATTACTTAGATATATATTTACTAGAATTACACCAACTTACTTTGTAATTTTCGAGAGATGTCTTATCCTGTCAAGTCCCAAAACATAACCACATCGAGAAAATGACTTCGCCAAATATATAAAAATCCGTAAAACTCAAATAAACCTCGTAAAACTAGCGCTCTGATAATCTACCAAAAATAACTCCGTAAAATCCACAGATACCTAAATTACCTCATAAAACTTGGTTTTGATACGAAAATTATCATACCCCAGTGAGCCGCATGTCGGATAGCTCCTCCCCTATACGACTGACAATTTGAAATATTTATAATCACAATACATATATATAACACAACCCACACGGCTAGCAATCATGCAAAATAAAGTACGTAACTCTGAATAAAATCATAAATCGATCGACAAACATACCAAGTCCATAAATACATAACCCCAACTCAAAATCCACTAAAATAATACTAGTCTACTAAAATAAATACCAGTCTAATAATGAAAATATGAAATGACTAAAATACTAGACGCTGAGAGACTAGCAAATGGATCCTGTAATGGCTCCATGAAATGCAAGTATCAACTACCTGAAATAGAATTAAGCATAAGGGGTGGTGAGTCCGGGCGAATTCTGTGTGTATAAAAATAGATAATTGCATGACATAAAAGGATACAATAAACAGGTAGAAACAATGGTATACAGGATGCTGGGGAGCCAACTACTCCAATACCCTATACCCTAAACCCTAGTCACCAATAGTTTTACTATCCTATAAACAACAGAAAGAGTATCAACTGCTTGCCTACAACTCCAACATCTAGTACCCATAAGTGGTCGAGTGTGGTATAATGGAATGGCTGCTTGCACTCTAACAACTACCACTATCCCAAGTGATTAAGTGGGTAGAAAATTATATAACTGACGAGGGACTTAACCACAAGGGACCAATGATCGCCAACATACAACTATACAAATATGGTGCATATTACTAATATGCACAACCTCAACCAAGTCAACAACCATGTAATAATCGTGATACACATGTATCCAACCAATAATACAATCAATAAACATGCAACTAATCTATTATGTAGAGTATATTTAATGTTAACTAATCTTGGATATGTTTAATGATCATTTCTAGTTATTCACGTACAAACAGTATTTTACAGATTAGAAAAATAACAGATGAGACTATATATATATGATTTTGATCAACTCAAAGATCAAGTAACAAAAATATCAAAGAACGATATCAAATAAAATAGAATAAGATAAATCAACCTACTTAAATAAAAAGTAGTCCTACATTTAAATTTAATAAACTACTAAATATAGAGAAGAAATACCCGCCATACATATATTCAACTATGTGGCCCGGCTTGCTGCTCCTGTCATAATGAATTTCTAACGGATCAATCCGTCTCAGCACGAATTAATCCGCTTGACAATACTATAGGTATAACTACCACCTACAATTATGAACCGCCTTAAGAAAAATGCACACACATAACTACCAGTAAAACTTTTGAAGTTAATTAAGAAAAATGTGTAGGCACACAAAAGTCTATCATCATCATCACAATTTGAAAATGTGAAGTGTATCAAGCTGGCAAAAAAAAAAAGTGAAGTGTATAAAAAAAAATGATCAACCAGAATTTTTCAACCAACCTCGGGCGACCGGTCCGGCCACACGAAAATTTCTCACCGGCCGCCATCAAGAAACATACACTGTAGGCTATTTCAATCAATGATTACTCAATTAATGTATCTATTATACTTTTGAGAAGCAGCAAAATTACAAGCTTTAGAGAGAATCACTTCCCGCATAAACTTCATTTTAGTAATGCATGGGATAAAATTTAAACAAACAAAATATCTTGAAATGGTGGGACTAAAATTTCATTCACAATGTTTATTTTTTTCTCTCTTTCTCCATTCACCTGAAATTGAAGTGCCTTACGAAAATGCATACACAGAAAAATGCACATAACTAAATGTACACACAACTACCACCTAAATAAAATGCACAAACACAACTATCACTTGAAATATAAAATACCTCGATGATACCGACCTAGCTTATGCATGACCCGGTCAGTCAGTATGGCGATAAGTCATTGCCATAGGAGATCCGATAACCCGGTGTGGCAGGGCATGAAGCGTTGCTGATTTACCATGGGCTTGAGTTCCACTCGGGTCGGATGTCCCGATCGGATAGTTGGTCGGGTCCAGTTTGAATTAGCCCCATTGGGGGACACCAAGTGAGCAACCTAACGACAGCAGATCAACATACTCCCTATGTCCTAATTCTGTTTTCCAAAGAATGAGTCAGTTGAATTAGGTTCGAGCACCCCACGGTTTGATACATCACATATGTTCCGATCAGTATGTCATTAGCCCCACAGCTAGGTTTCTCTTGAGGTAGCTGATCAGTGCACCCTTTTGGGGCGCTTTGGCTCAGAAGTTGTCATTATCCACAGCAATACCTACCCCCTGATATAATGTTGATAAAGGTAGTAACAGAGTCGGCGCAGGCTAGCTCGGACTTGACACCACTCGTGTCTGAATCGCGAATATCTAGCTGACGCAGTACATGCCTGACAAACTCTGGCAGCCCGTACCACGGCGCCCCCTGCGTATGTTAGGATGAGGTGGCGCCGGTCGGCGAGCTGACAGTGGTCCCTAAGCCTGCCCCCGTATAAGACAAAAGTGGGACAGAAGTGGGACAGAGTTTGTCGGCTCTCCCAGCTATATAAGGTCTTCCTTCCTTCATCTACAGATATGCGTAATACATTTTATAGCTACAGTCATTCCTTATCCAGTTTCATTTCTCCACCGGATTCTGACTTGACCGTCGGAGGGCCTTATCGAGAAACTCTCCCGGTGGATTGCTGATGGTCATCTTTTTCGCAGGAAAGGTGATACATGGAGCCATTCTCAGTGTCACTCATCCTCCTCCATCGACAAGCTAGTCTCGTCATCAAGTTGGGAGTCCATTTCGCTCTTTGACAGGATCACTTGAGAAAGATGCATACTGCATACACACAAAATTGTGAAGTAACTCGAGAAAATTGTACACACATACAACCTAACTCCAATAAGTAACTATATAAAATCTCAAGAATAAACATTGACTTTCCATGTCACGACCCCAGAGACACATGCTTACTCGAAAATCGGGCAGCATCTCCCCTGTACGGCGGACAAGATGGGGCAAATATACATACACTCCAAACTTAAAAGATGGCTCAGCCATCATAACAGAAATAAAACATCACTACGCAGTTATAAATAAGATAACGGGTGGCTTAGCCACCTTAAACATAAATGAAACTACAATCCAAAGAGAACTCAAATGTCTCTGATAATGACAAAACCTGATAACAAATAAAATACAACTTTACCAAGTACTGAAAACAAAACAACTAAACCAAATACGGAAAAAAATTACTCAACTCTGGGGACTGGCAACTAGATCCTCTCTTGGCTCCAAGAAATGCAACTACCTGCTATCTGAAACAAAAAGAGAAAGCAGGGGTGGTGAGTCCGGGCGGACTCTGCGGGTATATGAGTAGACAATAAGCATGACATAACAAAAGATATAATAAGTAGTGAACCAACAGGGTACAGTCCATAAGGAATATAGGAATACCTAAACATACATAACTTACAGCAGATTTCTGATTAGCTATAATAGAAATTTGCAGAAAGTGACATGTGGTGTTTTGAGTGGAAGAGATTTAGAACATGCGGTGGCTTATTGTCATTTTTACCGGACAAAAATTTTGAAGACTAGGGAGTGAAGGACATGCGGTGGAGCATTGATGTTGGGAATATAATTCATAAAAGAGGTTTTGATATTCGATACAGCAAATTTTCTTCAAAAATCTATGGTTTTGAGCTACAACTTGTAAATCATATTGAGTCTTTGTAATACTATATTAGAAGGTCAGGTTTGGCCCCCTTCTAATATGGATTTTCTCTCTTTTTGAAATAAGATCTTTCTGTTTGCTAAAAAAAACATGTTATAAAACCGAATAACAACTAAGCAGGTATAAAATAACGCGACAATAATAAATCCAACAATCATAGCTCATAGAAATGCATCAAACACAAGAAAATGCATAAATAAAATACGTATGCATATGATGCAATGACATGTGTCACCCCTGACGCCAATCAAGCAGCCAACACATCTCATCTGTGTGGCCGAGTGGGTAGGGTTGTGACAACTGTACACACTCCAATAAATACCACAGAAAGGTGTGGTTGAGTGGACAGGATGTTGGGGAGCCAACTACTCCAAAACCCCCGATACATAGGGGGAGCCACCAACAGCTCTAATATCCCTCGAAAATAACGGTGGGGGTGTCACTGTTTGCCTATAGCTGCAACATGTGTGGAATAACAGGACAGTTGCTCGCACTCTAGCAACTACCATGACAACAGGTGGTTGAGTGAACTGAGCAACTAAATGTCTAACGATGGCTTAACCATATGGAAGCCCAACAGTCGTTAGTATGCAACGTGCAGATATGGTGCATGCTACAAGATGCACGAACAACCGGAGAAACAACGATGCAACAAAATCCAACAAGTAAACGATGCATCGATACAACCAACCAGAAATCAAAAACCAACGATTATGCACCTACACTACTAGGTAGGATATTTCTAATGTCAAATAAACCTAATTTTGTTTCATGGGCTTCTAAGTACTCGCGTACAAGCGGCACTTTATAGAATAGAAAATAATAGGAGACTGTACGGATATGAATTTTGAATACTCGAAGATCAACGAAGAAAAAGTATCAACGACGATGTTAAAATAACAAACAATAAGGAATATGGTCAAGCAACCTATTAGACATAAAACAGCCATGCTTTAAGGTAAAAGGAACTACACGAGTACAAAGGAGAAGTACCCGCCTTATAATTGTAGAAGTCCGTAAACGAGAACTTTCCACGATCAACTGAACGAGTCCGAATCAAGGTCTTGTATCAAAGGATACGATGTTTAGCTATTTACAATATTAATAATTAACTAAACAAGGTTAAGCTTAATTGTCGTAATCACTTAATTAAGCTAAAGTAAACGACTAATTATAAATTGCCCCTAAGTTTCGAATTTTACCTATTCAACCCTAAAAATTCAGTATTTAACATTCTCCCCTACTAACAAAAATTTGGTCCCCAAATTTATCCAATAATCACAATATGTACTAGTCAACCACAATAGGTACTAGTCAACAACCAGAGAAATCAACAACCCATATATAATATGAATACGAAATGAAAAACAACCATACGCACCTCAAGTAAATATATGAGGATA
Organism: Boesenbergia rotunda; assembly: GCA_024364735.1. Classification (NCBI taxonomy): domain Eukaryota; kingdom Viridiplantae; phylum Streptophyta; class Magnoliopsida; order Zingiberales; family Zingiberaceae; genus Boesenbergia; species Boesenbergia rotunda. The sequence goes on along the minus strand of JAGFNQ010000698.1, from coordinate 149,932 downwards.
GCAAGCTTTGATCGTATCTTTGAGCTCCCAAGTAGCTTTCTCATCAGAATGGTGATGCCAACCAACTTTGACCAACCGAACTGTCTTGTTCCTCAACCAATGCTCCTTACGGTCCAGAATCTACATAGGTACCCCCTCATAAGTCGCGTCTGGCTGTAGTGTGGCCGGCACCTCCGATAACATATGTGTAGGATCTGGTACATATTTCCTCAGCATGGAAACATGAAACACATAGTGAACTCCAGCCAATGACAGTGGTAACGCCAGACGATAAGCGACGGCTCCAATCCGCTCCAAAATTTGGAAAGGTCCAATGTAGCGTGGACCTAGCTTACCTCGCAACCGAAACCTCTTCACCCCTTTCGTGGATGACACTTGCAAGAATACATGATTGCTCACGGAGAACTCCAAGGGTCTGCATCTCCGATCTGCATAACTCTTTTGACGATCCTGAGCCTCTGACAGCCTGCGTCTGATAATGCGGACTAGCTCTGCATCATGTTGAATACTCTGAGGACCTAGCAACTGAGATTCCCCAATCTCCTCCCAGAGGGTGGGTGTTCTGCAAGCTCTACCATACAACGCCTCGAAAGGTACCATCAGAATAGCCGAATGATGGCTATTATTATAGGCAAACTCAACCAAATGCAGGTGATCCTCCCAGTTACCTCCAAAGTCCATAACGTAAGACCTGAACAAATCCTCCAGTGTCTGATACCAAAAATTGTCACGAGTTCGAATCCTAGTGACTATCCACTGGCCAGGGGTGGAAAGGCCTAGTGAGTAATGACACGGCCGATGGTCGTCGACATCGGTTGTTGGTCGACGACATAAGGGGCCAGGTTGTTGGGCCGCCAAATATTGATTTGACCGTCAGGTTGTTGGGCCGCCAGTTGGGCCGCCAAAGGGGCCAAGGGGTCGGGTCGTTACATTCCAACTATTCTCACTTCATAAAGATTCAGTAACTCAAATGTTAAATACCGAGTTTCAGGGGGGCTAAATGGAAAATTTTGAAATATAAAGGCTTAATTGTAATTTTTTGAACTGGGAGGGTTTAATTTCAAGATGGCAAAAACAAATATAAACCCTAAATCCCCCTTTTTCTTTCCCGTCTCAGTTTCTTCCTCGCCTCACGCCGAACGAGCGGTTTCGCCCTCCCGACGCCGAGCCTGTCTCTACTTCTCTTCTTCTTCTTCCTCCTTCTTCTCTTTGTCTTCTTCGGTCGAATGAGACGACGAGCGGTCGTTTTCCTTATCGTGTCACCGCCCTCGCGCGAGACAGCCATCGCCGTGGACCTGTTCTCTGACCGATTCTTGCTGTGTGTCGGCGAGTAGCGTCACCTAGCACTGGTGGCACCTCCTCTTCGCGCAAGTGAGCCGTCAGTGATCGTTCTCTCCTCTTTTGATCCCTGCCAGACGGACTTCACAGTAGGTAAGGTTTGGTTAGGGATTTGTATAGATTTTCTGTGGATGTTTTGATTTGGTTGTTGCCGAGAGATCATGTTGGTGATTTTGTTTTGTTTGCGTTACGGTTGGGTCTTCTTTGGCTTCTTATGTTCTGATGAACTTGGGTTGTGGATGACAAATGGGTTCTGATATCTTTTGTAAAGAGGAGAAATTCTATTCATTTTCTTTGTGAGTTCATCTTGCTTGGATGAAGGTGGCTCAGGAATTGATTGTAAATCTAGGCAGTCTGGACAGCTTCTTTGTTGGAAGGGGTTTTGCACTAACGTGTGTTCATTTGGGTTGTAATCCAAGCTATCTTGAGAGTTGGATTGATTGAAGGTTAATGGGAATAGATTAAGGTGGTTAATCAGTAGATTAAGAAACAAATTGTGATATTTGGGAATTTATTTGTTAGCTAGTTAATTAATTGTAAATAGCTAAACATAGTATCCTTTTATACAGGATCTTGACTTTGGACACGCACGGTTGATCGAGAGAGATTTTCTGCTTGGATACGTTCTACAATAAAGGCGGGTACTTCTCCTTTGTACTCGAGTAGTTTCTTTTACCTTAAAGCATGACTATTGTATGTCTAATAGGTTGCTTGACCTTATTCCTTGTTGTTTGTTATTTTCACATCGCCGTTGATACTTATTCTTCGTTGATCTTCGAGTATTCAAAATTTGTATCCGTACAGTCCCCTGTTGGTTTTCTGTTCTGTAAAGTGCCGCTTGTACGCGAGTACTTAGAAGTCCATTAAATACAATTAGGTTTAGTTGGTATTAAAAATATCCTACCTAGTCGTGTAGGTGCATAATCTTTGGTTTTCGATTTCTAGTTGGTTGTATTGATGCATCGTTGACTTGTTGGATTTTTGATGCATTATTGTTTTTTCGGTTGTTCGTGCATCTTGTAGCATGCACCATATCTCTGTTGGGATCTTCAGGCGACATAAACACAAAAATGCAGCGGAAACAAGATCCCTCGAGCGATCAATGCGAAAGAAAAACTCGTACGAAATCATCTATCTAATAGATTTATCTAATGCGTATACCTTTGGAGCGTGCCCTTACGTTTATCCCGCTCGTCCAAGCGCCGCCTGATCTCTTGCACGTTCAAGTGTCCATGCCTCTATTCGTATCCACACGAACACGATATCTCTACTTCGGAGAAGAACTACCTTAGTTGTGCTAGCAACTTGAGGTAGTTCACAAAACACCAAGAACCCAAGATGTGAGTTTCGGCCAAGATGGAGAAGAGAAGGAAGAGGGGAAAGAAAATTACAAGTTGTCATCTAAATGACAAGGGAAAAACTCTTTTATACTCATATCATGAGGAGTTTTTGCCTTTTAAACTTCCCTTCATTAAATATTTTAATGTAACTCTCTAACTTTTCATGTAACACTCTAATGGTGAGAAACTCTCTATCTTCCTCTCTTATTAATTCATTAAACATTTTAATGAATTAATATTTCATCCAAATGTGGTTGAGTCTAATCTAAATGAGTTTAACTCAAATTAGATCTCAATCCATAATCCAATTGGATTCACTTGAGTCTAACTCAATTAATCCAATTCCAATTAAATCTTAGCCAAATCAAGATCAATTAATCTTCGAAGCATCGTGTCCTTAGTGTATGACCCAATAGGCTCTCGTAACATTGGCAATGTGTCTAAACCAATTTAGACACAAAAGCAATGAGCGGCATCTAGCAATGCATCAATGCTACCCAAGTAACAAGAAAGTCGAGATCCGACTTAACCTCCGTGACTATGGCAATGTATGACCTTGTCCTTCTATCCTTGATATCTAGATTGACCAATGAGACATAGACCATGTCATCCTCAATCAATCTAGTGTTTCTTGATCCCCGAGTAGACTCACTCAAACAAATGAGCTCAATATCTCATATTGACTCATTTGAGCATGACCATGCCTTTTAGCAGTCCTACTCGATCAAGGGGCCCACAGATATCACTCCCGTCATATGGGAGGGATAGATCCCATCTACATCACTCACATCCCTCCGCATAATTCATTACATACCCAGTGATCGCCTTTATAGTCCACCCTATTACGGGTGACGTTTGACGATACCAAAGTACATAACTACTTATGTAGGGAACCGTAGTGAATTCAGGTCTAAGGACTATTCATACCAATAGTCACATGAGAAAGTTTATGACACTCATATGACAATCTATGAAACTTTCTCATGGCGGGTCATTCAGTACACATTCTCCAATGTATACCCATGTGTCAACTTGATATCACATATCCATGACTTGTGAGCTCAAGTCATCAGTTGACCTACATGCTAGTCTCCATGTATTAATATTGTCCTTGAATATTAATACTTGACTAGGAATGATTTAGAGTAGTGTTCTCTACATTATCTCACTATCGATTCAACCAATCGATATAATGTAGATAAGAACCTACTACCCAAGGACATTATTATACTTAGTTATTTGACACAAATACAAAGTAAGTATAATAACCAAACATGCCAATATTAATGATAGAATATGATACAAAAATGTCACCAGTCAATCATCACATAATTGGCTGTAGGGCTCCTACTAACAATCTCCCACTAGCACTAGTGCCAATCACTGCAATATCTAATACCAGTGACCTGGTATGACCATCATGCTTCTTTTGTGCCAAGGTCTTGGTCAAAGGATCTGCGATGTTAGAATCAGTGTGTACTCTGCATATCCTCACATCTCCTCTATCGATGATCTCTCGAATGAGATGGAAGCGCCGTAGTATGTGTTTGGTCCGCTGATGAGAGCGAGGTTCCTTAGCCTGCGCAATAGCCCCATTGTTGTCACAATAGAGGTCTATCGGGTCTGCTATGCTAGGAATCACACCAAGCTCTGTAATGAACTTTCGGTGCCAAACAGCCTCTTTTGCCGCCTCTGACGCGGCAATATACTCGGCCTCTATTGTAGAATCTGCGACTATGTCCTGCTTCGAACTCTTCCAGCTCACAGCGCCACCATTCAGGCAAAATACATACCCTGACTGCGATCTATAGTCATCCCTGTCTGTTTGGAAGCTTGCGTCACTGTAACCCTTTACAGCTAGCTCCTCATCGCCTCCAAATATCAAGAAATATTCTTTCGTCCTTCTTAAGTACTTAAGAATATTCTTGATAGCAGTCCAGTGACTTTCACCTGGATCTGACTGGTACCTGCTCGTCATGCTCAAAGCATACGAGACATCTGGACGAGTACAAAGCATGGCGTACATGATAGACCCTATAGCGGATGCATAAGAGATCTGATCCATACGGTTTCTCTCCTCTGTAGAAGAGGGACATTGAGTCTTTGAAAGACTCACACCATGTGACTTCGGCAGAAATCCCTTCTTGGAATTCTGCATGGAAAAATGATTAAGCACCTTGTCAATATATGTACTCTGACTCAAGCCAAGCAATCTCTTAGATCTATCTCTATAGATCTTAATGCCTAGGATATAGGCTGCTTCACCTAAGTCCTTCATTGAGAAGCAATTCCCAAGCCACATCTTCACAGACTGTAGTGAAGGGATATCATTCCCAATGAGGAGTATGTCATCTACATACAAGATCAGGAAGATAACTGTGCTCCCACTAACCCTCTTGTAGACACAAGGTTCATCTTCATTCTTGATGAAACCAAACTCTTTGATTGCATCATCGAATCGAAGATTCCAGCTTCGAGAAGCTTGCTTTAGCCCATAAATGGACCTTTGCAACTTACATACCTTTCCAGCATGCTCTGGATCTACAAAACCCTCAGGTTGTGTCATGTACACATCCTCGAGTAGATTCCCATTTAGGAATGTGGTTTTGACAACCATCTGCCAGATCTCGTAATCATGGTAAGCTGCAATAGCAAGCATGATCCGAATAGACTTAAACATCGCCACTGGTGAAAAGGTTTCATCATAGTCGATACCATGAATCTGCTTGAAACCTTTAGCTACCAATCGCCCTTTATAGATATGCATAAGACCATCCATGTCAGTCTTTCTTTTAAAGACCCACTTACACCCAATGGGTTTAATCCCCTCAGGAGGATCAACCAAAGTCCATACTTGGTTAGTGTACATGGATTCCATTTCGGACCTCATGGCTTCTAGCCATTTCTCATAATCTAGGCTCATCACAGCTTCTTGATAGGATGTAGGCTCGTTTAACTCAAGAAGCGTAACGTCATCATGGTCGGACAAGAGAAATGAGTATCTCTCAGGCTGACGACATATCCTATCAGATCTGCGAAGGGTTAGTCTACTTGAACAGCTTGTTGTTCCACAACTTCTTGTGCAACAATCTCATGATCCACAACACCTTGTGGTGCCTGTTCAATGTCCATCAAGGCCTCAGTACCATTTGCATCTTGAACTTCTTCAAGATGGATTTTACTCCCACTAATTCTTCTAGAAATAAACTCTCTTTCTAGAAAAACGCCATTTCTAGCGACAAACACTTTGCCTAGTGTGGGATTGAAGAAGTAATATCCCTTCGTTTCCTTGGGATATCCTATAAAATAGCACTTGTCAGATTTGGGTCCTAGTTTATCTGAGACTTGACGTCGAACGTAAGCCTCACAACCGCAAATCTTCATAAAAGACATCGTGGGACTCCTCCCAGTCCATATCGTATATGGTGTCTTTATAACAACCTTTGATGGAGCTCGGTTAAGTGTGAAAAGAGTTGTCTCTAGAGCGAAACCCCAGAAGGAAGTAGGAAGGTTTGTCTGACTCATCATCGATCATACCGTATCTAATAGAGTACGATTTCTCCGCTCGGACACACCATTCCATTGTGGTGTTCCAGGTGGAGTGAGTTGGGATATGATCCCATACTCTGCTAGATAGTCACGAAACTCTTGGCTAAGGTATTCACCATCTCGATCTGATCGAAGCATCTTAATACTTTTGCCAAGTTGGTTTTGTACTTCACTCTTGAATTCTTTGAACTTTTCAAAGGATTCTGACTTGTGTTTCATGAGATACACATAGCCATACCTACTGATATCATCAGTGAAAGTGATGAAGTACTGATAGCCTCCTCTAGCTACGACATTGAAAGGGCCACATACATCAGTATGTACGAGTCCTAACAACTCTGTCGCTCTTTCGCTGTGTCCACTAAATGGAGTCTTGGTCATCTTGCCTAAAAGACAAGATTCACATGTCTCATATGATTCAAAATCAAATGAGTCCAGTAATCCATCTTTATGGAGCTGTGATATGCGACTCTCATTTATATGTCCCAAGCGACAATGCTAGAGATATGCTTGGTTCAAATCATTTGGTTTGAACCGTTTGGTATTTATGTTATAGATTGGGTTCTCTAGATCTAGAAGATAGAGTCCATTTTACAACGGTGCATTACAATAGAACATGTCATTTAGCATTATAGAACAACATTTGTCCTTTGTGATAAATGAAAAGTCTTTCTTGTCCAAACAAGATACTGAAATAATGTTCTTAGTTAATGCAGGTACATAAAAGCACTCCTCTAGTTCTAAGATAAGCCCGGTGGGCAAAGACAAGAAATATGTTCCTACAGCAATAGCAGCAACTCTTGCTCTATTGCCTACTCGTAGGTCCACTTCGCCCTTTGTCAATGATCTAGCTCTTCGAAGGCCCTACACATTAGTACAAATGTGACATGCACAACCGGTATCTAATACCCAAGAAGAAGAAATAGATAGATTGACTTAACAAAAATACATGAGGCAGAAGTCTCACTTCTTTTCTTCTTGACTTCCTCCAGGTAGAGTTTGTAGTTCCTCTTCCAATGTCCGGTCTCACCACAGTGGAAGCAGGTCCCTTCCTTAGGCGCCCCGCTTTTGGCCTTGGGTGCAGTAGAGTTGGCCTTGCCTTGGGCTTGGGTCTTACCCTTGCCTTTAGGCTTCCATTTGCCTTTGCCCTTTTGCACCATCAGTACATTACTGGTCTTGGTTTTCTTGAGATTGGGTTCAGCAGTTCTCAACATGCTGAGCATCTCAGGCAAAGGCTTGTCAATTTCATTAATGTTATAGTTCATGACAAATTGATTGTACCCTTCCAGAAACGATTGCAGGATAAGGTCAGTGGCCAATTCTTGTCCCAGTGGAAATCCTAGCCTTTCAAGGTTCTCGACATACCCAATCATCTTGAGTACGTGAGTTCCGACAGGAGTTCCTTCTTGCATCTTGCATGCAAATAGGGATTTTGACACCTCAAACCGCTCATGCCTAGCTTGCCCTTGATATAGTTGTTTTAGGTGCTCAACCATATCATGTGCATCCATGTTCTCATGTTGCTTCTGAAGCTCAGAGTTCATGGTAGCAAGCATGAGGCATGATACATCGAGTGCATCATCCTGATGCTTCTTGTAAGCGTCTTTTTCGGCACGGGTGGCGGTAGTGATGGGTGCTTCTGGAAGAGGTTGCTCTAGGACGTACAATTTTCGTTCTTGTTTGAGGACGATCCTCAGGTTTCTGTACCAGTCTAGGAAATTAGCTCCATTGAGCTTGTCCTTCTCAAGGACGGATCGTAGAGAGAGAGTATTTGACGTGTTAGATGATATGGTGATCTACAACAGTAAAACATGCAGAAATAAGTATCATATCTAGTTCATTTAATTAGGCCTTTAATTAATGCTATGTTTACCTAAAAGAGTGGATGATAGATGGATTAAATAAACTTAGGGGCATGGAAAGAGAATGGAAAGAAAAAGAAATCATTCCTTTACATGCTTGTTTACCATGATTGAAGAAGGTGGGTACATGCGGTATAATTTTATTAATGCAAAAGGGTACATGCGCCATTTTTTTGGTATATGGTGTAATTTTATGAATTAAAAAGGGTACATGCGTTATTTTTTTTGTTTATGATGTAATTTTGTAAATGAAAAGGGGTACATGCGTCATTTTTTTATCCATCCGTTGCTTTCCGTCCGATTTTGAGTTGATCGATTTTGGCTCCAAAACTATCCGCGGATGGATTATATTTCCCTTCCTTCTTTAAATTTTAATGAAGTAAACAATGAAAAAATTTCCACTGCGGAAACTTTTCCTTAGTTTTACTTTCCGCTCTCTCAAGTAAACAGAGCATAAATGATACTCCCACTCAATCATAGAGTTTTGGTAGGGGCTAGTCATGGATGTTGGCAAACTCAATTTGCCTATACTACTAGCTCCAAACTAAATAGCGACTATATTCATGTGGGACAAGATCCATATTATACCTCATCTTGAGTTAGCTTTGGCTAATTGCCCAAGACTCGGTATAATTAGGTAGGCAATATTATACCAATTACATCTTATGCAACTCTTAGAAACAAAGGGTCAAGATCCACATTACACATCATCTTGAGTTAGCTTTGGCTAATCGCCCAAGACTTAGTGTAATTGTTTTCTTACCCAATTTCCTCAACTTTTGGGATATGCCTCTAAGTATCTCAATCTGATTGATTGGACTCAGTTAAGTCTCACCCAATGTTTGATAGCGGGACATCACAATTGTCCTCTCGTACTCTACCAAGATGAAATGTGTCGCTTTGCTTTGGCAAACCCAACAACAAATAATCGAGGTAGTTTATGAGTACCAAACATTGGTAGGCATATCGAGTTGACTTAATTAAGATAAATATTTATCTAATCATGCATCACATACACATATTGCATATATCAACATATAAGCGGTAAAATGTGACATGGTTATGGCCCATATACTACGATCATCTCAAGCCAATGAGAAGATCGATGGTCAACCTAGGGATAACATCTTCTCCAAGTGCATCCTTCGGCCGTCATGTGTCATTGGCATCCTTCTTGTAACTTCATTCTTTAATGGACACTCCACTACTCATTTTGTACATTACAATTTAAGAAAACTCGAGTTACATTCGAGTCTAAATCTATTTTACAATTAGAGGAAAAATAGAGATAAGGCACGACGCGCAGGCCGTATTATGAATTACATTACAACATGCACATACACACATATACATCCAATCATATTGGGGTTAAGGCCATAACCATGCACCATGTCATCAATCATACACAATAGATCTAGGACATCAATTTCATTATGAGTACAATATAAAAATCGCTCAAGAGTAGAAACTCTGTTGGTGCATTCTTGCGACAAAAAATGCACAATCTGTTCACAACATATTGACGCAACTTCATCAACATTAACACCAAAGGTTATAATATTTTGTCAAGAGCGATCGGACTATAGCACGCTATCATATGAATGATGATGTTATAGCCTTTTAGTTTGATCAACACAAACTTTTGCGTAATGACAAAATATTCACACTATTATATGCAACCCATAAAGAAAAACATTTGTCCTACTTCTATATCACATATAAAAGTGCATAAAACTTCATACGATCTTTCGCAAGTGGCTTTGATACCACTGTTGGGATCTTCAGGCGACATAAACACAAAAACGCAGCGGAAACAAGATCCCTCGAGCGATCCATGCGAAAGAAAAACTCGTACGAAATCATCTATCTAATAGATCTATCTAAAGCGTATACCTTTGGAGCGTGCCCTTACGTTTATCCCGCTCGTCCAAGCGCCGCCAGATCTCTTGCACGTTCAAGTGTTCGTGCCTCTATTCGTATCCACACGAACACGATATCTCTACATCGGAGAAGAACTACCTTAGTTGTGCTAGCAACTTGAGATAGTTCACAAAACACCAAGAACCCAAGATGTGGGTTTCGGCCAAGATGGAGAAGAGAAGGAAGAGCGGAAAGAAAATGACAAGTTGTCATCCAAATGACAAGGGAAAAACTCTTTTACACTCATATCATGAGTGTTGGAAACGGGATGGCTAGAGAGGGGGGGTGAATATAGTCAATCACTTTTGTCTTTGGCAAGTAACAAGTTTCTGCACTTAATCTTATCAGTAGCACAGCGGAAGAAATAAAAACAACAAAGCAGTGCAGTAAACCAAACCAGAAACCGAGAACAAACAATCACAGCTAGCAAGATTGCTAACAAGGAGGTTTTACAAGGTTCGGGGATAACTTGCCCCTACTCCTTGGCGTGCCCTTAAAGTGGGTGATCCCTTGATCGTCGGCAGATCAAGCCCCGGTTAGCACCGGATATGAAGCAACCTCCTTCTTGGTGGAGAAACCTCTCCACAGCGTTTCAATCACAGATAAATGTTTAAGCTCAATGAAACAACAAGAAGATCTTACTCAAGCACTCAGCAAGGACAAGAACACAGCAAGCTTCCCTGAGCTCCACCCAGTGGCGATCTCACGCAAGAACCCTTCTTCGTGTCTTCCCACTGTCGGACTCCCATCTCCTTGTTCTCTCCTTCAAGCACTCAAATAATGGATGATTGCTTCTCGAAAATTAGTAGCTTGCTCAAGGTGATGGAACTTCAAGAACGCAGCAAGCTTATTGTGGAGAACTCAAAGCGCAGCAAGAAGACATTATTCGAACTCTGTTTCCCCGAAGCCAGCTTCCGCGCTTTTGATCTTCCACACAGCACCAGGTGACAACATCCTCCGTAGCCTCTAGCTACCACACAGCCAACGCCAGCTACCACTGAGCCCTCTCTGGTCTTCCTGAGATCCCCTCAACCAAGCCCCAGTCTCGGCTCCAGTCTGCAGCTCGGCCGTTGCAACCTGAAATGGAGAATCGGACAAACCTGCTCCAAGGAAAGCCTCCTTTGACCTCTCCTTGAGTGTTTGAATCCTCCCCTGTCACCTGCAGCTTAATCAGAGTGTTAGAGCAGCGTATCACATAGTAAATCAAATATCAGATGTAAGTGGCAGCAAATCGGATACGTTCAGACGCGATCAGAGCGTCTGATAGTGCATTTGAATTAAAGTGATCGGTCACCGGACCGATTAGAGCGACCCCTGATCGGTCACCAGACCGATCAGGCTAGGTCCAGATCGATCAGGCTCCGTCCTGATCGATCCCCAACGCTCGATTAGAAATCGCGATTTTTTTGTGACTTCTCCTGGATCGATCACCAGACCGATCCCAGGTTGTGGATCGTTCACCCGATCGATCCACCTCTTTCTTGGGCGATTTCTGAGCTTCGTAGTCCAGACCTCCTGATCGGTCACCGGACCGATCAGGCAGCCTCCTGATCGGTCACCAGATCGATCAGATCATGACCAGACCAATCAGGCTCCGTCCTGATCGATCATAGAGAGGAACCTGCGACGCTGGATCGTTCTCCGGAACGATCTGCACAGTGATCCTGATCGGTCACCAGACCGATCAGGTGCAAATCAGCAAGGGAACTCAACCTCACTGTTCGCTCCCTGATCGGTCACCAGACCGATCAGGAGCCAAGCAGTGGGTGAAACACACACACTCCCTGATCGGTCACCGGATCGATCAGGAGCAGTACAGTAGGTTCCCAACCTCACTGTGTGCTCCCTGATCGGTCACCAGACCGATCAGTCGTTGCTGGATCGGTCACCAGACCGATCCACAACAGGGCAGCGTGCCAGCTTCCCTGATCGATCACCAGACCGATCCAGGGACTTAAACTTAGCACTCCAAGCTAAGTTCTCTTCCACCTTAGCCCTCCAAGCTAAAGATTTTTCACCTAACCCTCCAAGTTGGGAATTTGCACCTAACCCTCCAAGTTAGGACTTTTCACCTAGCCCTCCAAGCTAGGACTTTTCACTTAGCCCTCCAAGCTAGGACTTTTCACCCAACTCTTCTGGATTAGGACTTTCCAAACCTAGCCCTCCAAGCTAGGACCTGACCCTTCAAGCTAGGACTTTTTCACCTAATTCTCCAAGATGGGAATTTGCACCTAACCCTCCAAGTTAGGACTTTTCACCTAGCCCTCCAAGCTAGGACTTTTCACCCACCTCTTCCGAATTAGGACTTTTCACATACCTAGCCCTCCAAGCTAGGATTTTCAACACCTAACCCTCCAGGTTAGAATTTTCCAGCACCTAGGCTCCAGACTAGGATTTTCAACACCTAACCCTCCAGGTTAGGATTTTCCAACACCTAGCCCTCCAGACTAGGATTTTCCATACCATGTCTGATCCCCGATCAGGACTTAATCATAATCAATAATCATCCACCTAAACTTAAATCGGTGTCAACACCAAAACAACAATCAGGGCCAGACTGCATCAACAATCTCCCCCTTTTTGTTGTTTGACAACCCGATCTAAGTTTAGGGATTCTCAATCCATTTCCTCAACTCCAGAATCATAGGGGAATCAAGATCCTCTCCCTACAATATGATCAACCTAAACTTAACCAACCAACACTCTCCCCCTTTGTCGAACACCGAAAAGGGGCTAGAAGGGCTGATAAGTTTAAACCATACTCCCCCTCAACCCTAGGGGTATCTCAAATCAACAAGAATATGATTGAATATTGATAAGCATACGATCACATATGGCAAAAAGATATCAAATGGCTAAACAGGCATATGTATCATGTGAGCACGGTAGCATAGACATGAACATAGCTATGGATAAAAAATGCAGATAATATAGCATAGCATCAACAAGAAGCATATCATCATGAGATAATGCATGCATTAGCGTCATAATCATCAAGCGAACATTGCATCAAAAGCATAATCGTGGCAATGTAGCAAGAATGCAAATAGTAGTCATCATAGCATCAACAATAAGTAGGATAAAACATGCATCAGCATCATAAAGAGCAGGTCAAAAAATATCCTAAGACATAACACGATACAAGTCACAGGCATCGAAATCCAGAGACGTGTGGCACACGGCCACAATAAGCAAGTCAAAGGGCATACAGCCCAACAGTCAAACAGACCAAACACGGTCAAGTGCACAAATCATGAAAAGAGACAACAAACATCCAAGCTCAACGATCAGCGGGGGGATCGTCATCGTGCATAAGGTCATCCATCGTCGCATCAGTAGGAGCAAAGGACCCTGGTGCAGTACTCGATGAAGGTGCACCTCCTGGAAATATGTGGCAGCGCCACTCATCATACCATGTCTGCTGGAGGTCGGTCTCAATCGCTGTCAATCTGCGCTCAATAGAGCTGAACCGTGATCGGGTCTCCTCGCTGTAAGCCTCTCGCAACTGAAAATCCTGCTGGAAGGTCTGATCCAGCTCCGCGATCTGCCAGCGAAGATCTGGCTCGGGCTCATCGTCAGACTCAGCGTCAGCAGCAGGAGCCTCATGAGGTGCCTGAAAATGTGGTGCTCCGCCAGGCAGCTCACCAAGTCCGCGCCCATCCTTCCACACCAAAACCCCATCTCGCTCACTAATGATAATACCAGACTTTGCAAAAGCTCGCCGACCCAACCGACAATCTTGCTTACCATGGGCACGGTCCTGCCTTTGGTGACGTCAACACCAACTGACATAAGCCAATCAGTGATGACATGACCAAAATGCATATAAACTGTGCGACGACTCGGCTCACGGTAGGATAGGATAGAATGAAAGATGCTCTCCATGATATCGAAGTCCATCCGGCAATGCATGCCGTAGAGCATGAGGCAGTGGTAGGGTCGGATCTCGGCCAACGACTTTGAAGTGATGGGTAAGATGCAATTTGTGATTATCTTGAAAAGGACATAGTCAGCTGGAGCAAGGCGGAGGGCTGCAAAAGTAGGAAAAACTGGACCCAACTCATCAAGCCCGGCAGGGCGAGGATGACCAAAGAAGTGCTGATAGATAGAGTCGGGGGTAACATCTGCGAACGGGGCCAGCAGAGGATCAGGGAGCTCTGGATAAATCGAATAGAGGTTAGATGATCGTCGACCACCTAAGTATTCGGCTAAAATCTCATATGAAAAATCAAGGTTCATTTTCCCGACACGAGTAGTGAACTCGAAACCCCCTTGAGGACCTTGTTGTAGGTTATTGTAAAACTCCGAGACAAGGTCATAGTTGATGGTTCTTTGCAAGGAAAGAAGAAACCCCAGATTGTAATAAGTGACAATCTCCATAACAGAGGGGCAGTACTCAGTTAGGAAGGGAACATCAATGGATCGACAAGGTAATACTTTGAAGGTCCTTGCTTGAAAGGCCTGTTCACAGGCCGCATTTGGGAATCGAGAGCTGGAAGAAGGCTGAGGCCTTCTCGAGGGCGCAGATGAAGAGGGGGCTTTCCCCCTCGAGCTGCCCTCAACAACATCCTTCCCTTTAGACGATCTTCTAAAGATTGAAATGGTCATACAATCATGATTCAATTAGGGAAGTGATCACACATGGTTTGAGTTGATGACCATAAGTTGAACCACAAGTTTAAGAATTGATCATCATAGATAAGACCCAATCAGTTAATGCAAGGTAACACATTTGATCAAAAACAAAAGGGAAAGAATGATTTGATCATTTTGGTGAGAAAGTAAGGTCACGGCACATATAAGAAGGACACGGCACCACAACAACAAACCATACTCGGTTAGCTTCCAAAACATAGTTTATGAATTGTTTGAATAGAAAAATGAAGCCAAACACTTACTTCGGTGCCATTGAAGAGATTCCTGAAGTTTTGAGGGGAAAAAGGTTGCGAAGAAGAAGCCTCGGCGCAAGACAGAGATCGTAAGCCCCTTCAGCGAGAGAGCGTCGCAGGAAGTAGAAAGAGCTTGGAGGAGCCCCTTAGGATCGCACGCTCACACTTACGAGAAGAAGATGAGGTCACAGGGAACGCTCTCGCACAACCAATGTCGCGCAAATGGGAGGTTTCGGCGCTAGGGTTCAGCGCTGAAGAGTTTTTCGTGAAGTTAATCAGTTGGTGGATCGGTCCACCAACCAGAATTTAATGCGTCTGAACGGATCACCGTTCGATCTGATCGCGCCCAGACCGATCAGGCTCTAGCCTGATCGGACTGGCCTGGTCCTGATCGGTCGGATGACCGATCAGACGCGCTCCTGATCGGTCGGTTGACCGATCAGGACACGAACAGTAGGGTCCGGAGGAAAACTGCTAGGCTCCCTGATCGGTCTGTAGACCGATCACCATAGGGTGCCAGATCGGTCCGGGGACCGATCCAGGCTAGCTCAGTACACGTAGTCAAATTTTTGGAAGGTCACTGCTGCCCCTTTGATCGGTCTGTGGACTGATCGTGACAGGATGGAGCCAGATCGGTTCGGAGACTGGTCAGCCGTAGGCCTGATCGGTCCGGTGACCGATTAGGGTTCCTGATCCAATCTGAATTGACCTGAAATATTCAGTTTCAGAATTTCTGAATCTCCCCAAGAAGATCTGATGAAGTTTATCGACCTTGGACATGATCTCATGACTAAAATTGATCCCTGAACGAGGATCAAAGGTCCTTATAGGTTCAACAATCACTTTGATCCATCTAAATGGAGTCAAACTCAAACAACAATCATTCAAGCAATTTCAACTAAGTTTGTATCAAATCCAATGTTCCAATAAAGTTTCCTTGATTGGAATGTCCAAGTATGATCATAGAGTCATATACACATATGTTATGCAATGGTTTTCCCTATACTTGGTCACCACAGTGATTATTATCTCGTCAACTTAATTTCTCAAGGGATGCAATGATATTTTGAGAAATTGAGTTGATCCTAACATCTCACCCCATTTCTAGCAAACAAAAACGTTTTGGTAAACCTTATAGTTTGTGTGAGATGTTCCCAAAGTTACCCAATTGTTTCCCAACAATTTCGATATAATCATGAAGGGATGCAATTCAACCCTATGAAGCACGACACATTCCCAACTCCCTTCTTAAGAAACTAAACTCATTTTCGGGGAGTGGTTTAGTGAAAATGTCAGCTAGGTTTGACTTGGACTCTACATGTGAGAGTACAATATCTCCCCTAGCTACATGATCCCTAATGAAGTGGTGACGTACTTCAATATGTTTTGTCCTAGAATGATGGACTGGATTTTTGGTTAGATTGATTGTGCTAATGTTATCACATAACACTTGCACACTCTTGTAACTCAATCCATAGTCCTCTAAGGTATGTATCATCCACAACAGTTGTGATACACTCTCTCCCATGGCGATATATTCTGCCTCGGTCGTGGAGAGAGCAACACAATGTTGCTTCCGACTTGACCAACTTACTAAGGACGAACCTAAGAATTGGCAACCCCCACTTGTGCTCTTCCGGTCCAACTTACATCCAGCGTAGTCGGAATCCGTATAGCCAATCAAATCAAAAGATTCGGTACGGAGGTACCAAAGACTTACACCAATTGTACCCTTGAGATATCTCAAAATTCGCTTAACAGCAATTAAATGAGATTCCTTGGCACAAACTTGATACCTAGCGCACATACCTACAGCAAATAGTATATCAGGTCGACTGGCTGTAAGGTATAGCAAACTACCTATCATACTTCGATATTGAGTTAAATCAACGGGTTTACTACTCTCATCATTGTCTAATCTTGTGTTTGTCGCCATGGGAGTGGTTACCTCTTTTGAATCACTCATATTGAATTTTTGAAGCATTTCTTGTGTATACTTTGATTGGTGCACATGGATACCATCGCGAGTTTTCTTGATTTCAAGTCCAAGGAAGAAAGTCAACTCTCCCACTAGACTCATCTCAAACTCATTTTCCATGTGTCCAATAAATTCATTCAAATAGCCCTTATTGTTTGAGCTACAAATATATTATCACTATCCCTTCGTAGAAATAGTGTAGGGTCTATTTGGCCTCTAACGAAGCCCTTCTCAATTAGGAATGTCGACAACCGCTCATACCAAGCTCGGGGTGCTTGTTTAAGACCATAAAGTGCCTTTTTGAGCTTGAACACGTGGTTTGGAAATTCGGTACTCTCAAACCCCAGAGGTTGTTCGACATAGACCTCTTCCCTAATCAGACCATTTAGAAAGACCGATTTAACGTCCATTTGATATAATTTGAAGCCACGATGAGCTGCAAATGCTATCATCAATCGGATGGACTCTAATCGTGCCACGGGAGCATAGGTCTCATCATAATCAAAGCCTTCAACTTGACTGTAGCCCTTGGCTACCAAGCGTGCCTTGTTTCTAATGATTTCTCCCTTATGGTTCAATTTGTTCTTGAAGACCCATTTGGTTCCAATAATGGAGGTCTTCTTGGGTCTAGGGACTAAGTCCTAAACTTAACTTCTCTCAAATTGACCTAGTTCATCTTGCATTGCAATGATCCAGTCGGGATCAATTAATGCTTCATCAATTTTCCTAGGTTCAATTTCGGAAATTAGGGCAACTTCATTAGCCTCATTCCGGAAGAATGATCTAGTTCTAACCCCCTGATGGATGTCTCCAACAATTTGATCTTGGGGATGACTAGAGGCTAATCTAGTTTGCCTAGGAGTTGGTGGTGCTTCTTGAATGGGTTCACTAGACACAAGTTCAGCCTCAGGATCCGGCTGATCAACAGGTTGTCTAGGTTCACCGTCATCCGATTCATCACCATCAACAACACTCGGAGCTCCATTCAAACTTAGTCTCCTAAGTTCGAGCTGAACTCCTTCTACATTTTCTGATTGGTCACTTGATTTTGGAACTTCTTCAAAGACCACATCAGAAGACTCTTCAACTAATCTAGACTTCTTGTTGTAGACTCGATAGGCTTTGCTAACGAGGGAGTACCCGACTAGTATCCCTTCATCAGCCTTTGCCGTGAACTTTCCAAGGTGGTCCTTGGTGTTTAGAATGAACACCTTACAACCAAACACCCTAAGGTGTTTAACCGTAGGTGGTTTCCCAAACCAAAGTTCATGGGGAGTCTTTCCTAGAAACCTATGAATGAGGACTCTGTTTTGCACATAGCAAGCTGTATTTACAGCTTCGGCCCATAAGTAACTCGGGAGTGAGTACTCATTAAGCATGCTTCGTGCGACCTCTTGAAGTACACGGTTCTTCCTCTCTACAACACCATTTTGTTGTGGTGTTCTAGGAGTAGAGAACTCATGCTTATAACCTCTATCTTGACAAAACTCTAAAAACCTTTGGTTTTGAAATTCACCTCCATGATCACTTCTAATTGTCTTAATGGTTGATGATTTTTCATTTTCAACTCTTCTACAAAAAGAAATGAAAACATCTAAGGTTTGGTCCTTATATTTTAAAATGTAAGTCCATATATATCTAGTGAAATCATCAATGATCACAAAGCAATATCTACTTCCATTCAATGATATGATGGTACTACAATCAAATAGATCCATATGAAGTAAATCTAATGCATTGGAAGTACTTACAGCGCTTTTACCTTTATGTGCAGATTTTGTTTGCTTACCCATTTGACATGCATCATAAAGTTTGTCTTTTTCATACTTGATGCTTGGTAAGCCACGGACTAATCCCTTGTTGGCCAACTTCCGGATGTTCTTCATGTTCACATGTGCTAGCCTCCGGTGCCAAAGGGTGGACTCTTCTTCTTTTGACATGAAACACTTAGCAGAAACATTAGTAGCACTTTTAAATGAATCTTGATAAATATTGTTTACTCTTGTTCCTACTAGTACTGTGTCCAAGGTGTCATTGTGTCTAACTAGACATTGACTTGGTTGGAAGTCAATTGTGTAACCCGTGTCACACAATTGACTCACACTTAGGAGATTAAATTTCATCCCCTTGACTAGAAGGACATTTGAAATTCTAACACATTCGGATATTTGAATGTCTCCTATCCCTATGACCTTAAGACTACCATTGTTACCAAATGATACATTACCTCTACTTTTCTTGTGAAGTATGGTAAACAATGATCTATCCCCGGTCATGTGTTTGGAGCATCCACTATTAACGAACCAAGTTGATAGATGCTCCCCCTCAATCATAACCTACACAATTCGAAAAATAGAAGTTTTAGGTACCCAAACCTTGGGACCTAAAGCATCAACTAAACATGACTTAGGCATCCATGCCTTGACAACTTTCTTTTGAGTTTGGTGTCCTAGATTGTCTCATGTCAGTCCTAGATCTCTCAGTAACAAATTCCGAGACTCTGCACATGCTTTTTCAGACTTTTATTTTAAAATAATATATTATGGAATCGACACTAAAAAACGTAAGGTAAAAATCAAAAAAATATTTCAGTTAAAAAATATCTCATCCAAGTGATTTAAAAATATAAATAAATGATTTTTTATATTTGATTAGTAGAAATTAATATATTAAATAATATTTAATAAATATATTAATATATAAAAAAATTGAAATCAACAGACAACGTGGGCCTGAAATCAATAGATTCCAGGCCCACGCTGGGCCTGAAATATTTTTATTTCAGGCCCAACGTGGGCCTGAAATTTTTTATTTCAGGCCCACGTTGGGCCTGAAATCTTTTGATTCAGGCCCGACGTGACTCAAATTTTTTTTCTATTTTAAAAATATATTAATATATAAAAAACCTATCAAAACACGTAATTTCAGATTAAAACGCAGGGTCTGAAGTCACGCTAGAGGGCCTGAACACAGATGTGTTCAGGCCCTCCAGCCTAAGGAATGTTCAGGCCCTCCTTGGGCCTGAACACAATCTTGGATAAATATAAGTAAATTAAATAAAAATATCAATAGTTCTAGTTAGAGTTGAGCTAGGAGATGGTATTTTTGGTGTCCAAACTTCTAATGATTATAAATTATGTTGCAATAGGAGATTTTTAGGTCTATCAGTGGGTTTTCACCAAAACCCACTGATGGACCTAGGATATTTGGATTTCTCAAAATCCAATATCAATAGTTAGAGTTGAGCTAGGAGATGGTATTTTTGGTGTCCAAACTTCTAATGATTATAAATTATGTTGCAATAGGAGATTTTTAGGTCTATCAGTGGGTTTTCACCAAAACCCACTGATGGACCTAGGATATTTGGATTTCTCAAAATCCAATATCAATAGTTAGAGTTGAGCTAGGAGATGGTATTTTTGGTGTCCAAACTTCTAATGATTATAAATTATGTTGCAATGGGAGATTTTTAGGTCTATCAGTGAGTTTTCACCAAAACCCACTGATGGACCTAGGATATTTGGATTTCTCAAAATCCAATATCAATAGTTAGAGTTGAGCTAGGAGATGGTATTTTTGGTGTCCAAACTTCTAATGATTAT
>JAGFNQ010000698.1:84373-124301 GCA_024364735.1 Boesenbergia rotunda | reverse complement strand
TTACGTTTTTTAGTGTCGATTCCATAATATATTATTTTAAAATAGAAGTCTGAAAAAGCATGTGCAGATGTCTCGGAATTTGTTACTGAGAGAGAAAGAGAAAGACAGTAGTTAGCAGGAGGGGTATAAAAGAAAGTTCATTAAAATGAATGCGTCCTTTGGTGAAAATGAAACCATAGTACGCCTCTTCGTAAATACAAATTCTTGGATACGCCTTTTGGTAAAAAGCCGTTATTTTTTTCTCTCTTTCTCCATCCATCTGAAATTGAAGTGCCTTACGAAAATGCATACACAGAAAAATGCACATAACTAAATGTACACACAACTACCACCTAAATAAAAATGCACAAACACAGCTATCACTTGAAATATAAAATACCTCGATGATACCAACCTAGCTTATGCATGACCCGGTCAGTCAGTATAGCGATATGTCATTGCCATAGGAGCTCCGATAACCCGGCGTGGCAGGGCATGAAGCGTTGCTGATTTACCATGGGCTTGAGTTCCACTCGGGTCGGATGTCCCGATCGGATAGTTGGTCGGGTCCAGTTTGAATTAGCCCCATTGGGGGACATCGAGTGAGCAACCTAACGACAGCCGATCAACATACTCCCTATGTCCTAATTCTGTTTTTCAAAGAATGAGTCAGTTGAGTTAGGTCCGAGCACCCCACGGTTCGATACGTCACATATGTTCTGATCGGTATATCATTAGCCCCACAGCTAGGTTTCTCTTAAGGTAGCTGATTGGTGCACCCTTTTGGGGCGCTTTCGCTCGGAAGTTGTCATTATCCACAACAATACCTACCCCCTGACATAACGCTGATAAAGGTAGTACCAGAGTCGGCGCAGGCCGGCTCGGACTTGACACCACTCGTGTCCGAATCGCGGATATCTAGCTGACGCAGTACATGCCTAACAAACTCTGGCAACCCGTACCACGGCGCCTCCTGTGTATGTTAGGATGAGGCGGCGCCGGTCGGTGAGCTGACAGTGGTCCCTAAGCCTGCCCCCGTATAAGACAAAAGTGGGACAGAAGTGGGACAGAGATTGTCGGCTTTCCCAGCTATATAAGGTCTTCCTTCCTTCATCTACAGATATGCACAATACATTTAATAGCTACAGTCATTCCTTATCCGACCAGTTTCATTTCTCCACCGGATTCTGACGTGACCGTCGGAGGGCCTTACCGAGAAACTCTCCCGGAGGGTTACTGACGGTCATCTTTTTCGCAGGAAAGGTGATACATGGAGTCATTCTCAGTGTCACTCATCCTCCTCCATCGACAAGCTAGTCTCATCATCAAGTTGGGAGTCTACTTCGCTCTTTGACAGGATCACTTGAGAAAGATGCATACTGCATACACACAAAATTGTGAAGTAACTCGAGAAAATTGTACACACATACAGCCTAACTCCAATGAGTAACTATATACAATCTCAAGAATAAACATTGACTTTCCAACTATTCTCACTCCATAAAGATTCACTAACTCAAATCATGTGCTGATTGACTAAGTTTAGACCCATACACCACCAATTTATTCTTAATCTTAAGTTAAAAGTTGGCATACTTTACTATAAACAAATAATGAAGTATACATATGCAACTTGTTCAGCAAATTTTTCAATATATTACAAAACACCAGGATGAAGCCATAAGCAGACATAATCCCGGCTATTTGTTAGTCAACTGCTGGGATTGAATCCGCCGCCGTCCCTCTCGGCATCGTTTTATTTATTTATATATATTATTTCTGTTCTTAAAAACCTACTTGCGTTCTTGAACGAGAGCCTCGACCCTCTATTATGGTCACCAGGTGAGAGAAAGCAGGCAATACAATCTTCTCTTGTGCAAACAAATTCCGGAAATTTTGAGTGTTTATCTTCTTTCTGTCAGTAACCAGTTATCGCTTTCTGTTGATTTCTTTTTGCTGCTAGCTGTTCTATTCAATCTCCATATTCAAGCTTGTTAGAGACACGATCAAAAGCCAATTAATGGATCCTATTTCGATAACCCTCACGATAGTAGGATGGCTGGCGATTCCATTGATTACTCGGTTGATAAACTCGGTCCGTCCTCTTCGGAACCAGTGCATGTCCATGAAGTTGAATTTGCTAAAGCAAAGTCTTTATGCTATCGGAAAAATCGCCGAAAATGCCCAAATCGCTAACTGGCAGCATGACGTCCCTTATTTTAGAGGCTGGTTGCGGCGTTTCAAGGATGCTATTTACGATGCTGAGGATGCCACTTACAGTCAAAAGCTTGACGAGAGACAGGTTAGTAAATATACATACAATTTCAATTATTCAAACTATGCAAATATAGCCAAGTCTTCTTATCTAATCTCAGATGTTAAAAAAAAACAGATAGATGAGATTCTTGAGAAATTTCAACTACTCACTAATGAGATTAAAGATTCCCTTCAAGGGTTGAACCAGAGACAAGAAATCCCAACTTGGCGGAAAACCACCTATCTCATGTCCAGATCGATCAGAGGAAGAACAATTGAGATAAACAAACTGAAAAAGTGGCTACTAAGTGATCAATCTAATGGCCCTGGAAAAAAGTTCTCTATTCTATCTATTATTGGCACAGGAGGCATTGGCAAGACAGTTCTTTCTCAACTAGTCTTCAACAATCCAGAGGTGAGACAAAAATTTGATGTCACGGCATGGGTTCTACTGAGCAAACCTACTACGCCCAACATTAAAATTAAGAATGATGATAGGGAGAGTGAATTTGGGAGAGTGAATGGGAGAGTGAATGACGTGGCAATTATTGTATACACGTCCGATCGACGATCGGACACCACCGACGGCCTTCGGCCGCCGCCCCGAACCAAACTATACCCTGGGGGGCACGGTGAACCCGTCGGGGATCGCCACAATTGTGATCTCGCATCATTGACCGTCGATTTCGATGGGTTCACCGTTGCCGGCGATCCTGACGAGTTCACCGTCCTCCCAAGGTATAGTTTGATTCGGGACGACAATCAGAGGCCGTCGGTGGTGTCCGATCGTCGATCGAATATGTACACATTAGCTAAACGTCATTCACTCTCCCATTCACTCTCTCAAATTCACTCTATCAATCATTACTCTAAAATTAAACTCAACTCCCTCTCATTATATCAAAGAATTATCTCTTTCTTTCGAAGAATTATCTCTTTCTTTCGAACATATGATCTTACTAACCCTCCAGAGATTCTTGATGAGTTCGAAAACAAATTTGCAAGCAGAATGAAGGGCAAACGGTTTTTTATCGTGTTAGATGACGTGCGGGAGCTCTCAACCTACTGGGATAATTTCTATTGGCCTCTGTTTAACTGCGGAAAAGAGGGAAGCAAAATTATTGTAACTACTCAGCTTGAAGGAATAGCAAATATGATAGACTCAGACTTGCTAATAAATCTTGACGTCCTAGAGCAAGATCAATATTGGGAATTATTTAAAGAGTGTGCATTCGGCCACAATAGTCGGCCCAGCCATTGCTCAGTTTTGGAAGATGTAGGCCGAAATATATCTAACAGGTTTGGGTGCTCGCCCTTGGCTGCAGTGGAGGTTGGACGTGAGTTGAAGTGTTCTTTAAATAAAAAACGCTGGAAATCAATTTCTCATAACAAATTTTGCATAGTCGATCGGAAGGATGGCGACATCATATCGATTCTGGGATTATGTTATGAACAATTACCTGAGCGTCTTAAGCAATGTTATCTTTCTTGTGCTCTATTTCCTAGGAACTATCCGTTTGAGGAGCAGGAATTGAATTTGATTTGGATTGGTCTGGGCTTTTTGCATTTTGAATCTAGGACAGCAAACTACGTTGATGATTTCTCAAAAAGGTCATTTCTCGTGAATGCAACTAGAACAAATGGTAGATACGTGTTCCATCATGTGTTGCATGAGCTTGCAGAATACATATCAGATGGCGAATTTCTTAGACTCGAACAGACAATTGAGAGAGATGAGCAAGTAGACATCCCAATACACACTCGTCATGTGTATATTGACGCTGATAATTTTCTTGAGGCTTCAGAAGCTTTGGGAAAGAATAATAAAATCCGCAGCCTTGTAATTGTGGGTGGCTTATCAATCCCCGATCATGAAAGGACCTTCTTGAAATCTCTTAAGGTAGTACTGAAAAAATTAAAACTTCTGCGATTCTTGGTGCTTCCGGTGCCTCAAAAGAATTTATCAAAGACAGTTGGTAATTTAAAATATCTGCGGTACCTTCAGTTCCCAAAAGGCAATCAGCAGAAGTCGCCTGAGCTAGCCAATTCAATTTCGGGCAAATACAAATTAAAATTATGGAATGGCTGTAAGTATTTGTTGGTGGGCAATGACATCGATAAATTGATCAAACTGTACTGCAGCTCTGCAAATATTGAAGATGTAACCATCTGATCTAGTACCGCAACTGATGAATCTGCTCTATGGTGCACCACCTGAGTCAGCTACTTCGCCACTTTCCTCATTTAGCTGGGTGTCGTTTTGCTCTTCACGGTTCTATTAATTCCTGTTCTATGCTCTCCTGTTAAATGTGGTGTGAGTTATTGAAATTTCTATGCTATATCTTGCATGCTGAAAACACTACAGGATGATGCCAGTTATGCCTTTTTGTTACTTTCTGTTCGAGTTCTTGTTATAATCGCTTAGTTTCCCATATTGCTGAAGTGTGTTCGTATTGGTTTTGTTCTGCTTTGTGATTTATTGATTCACTATTGCTGTGTCTTAGATTCTATCTTTTTGTATCAATCCAATTTATTTTAAAAATTTGAGTGATGGGGTTTATGTTGTTGCCGTAAGAACCAATTATGAGATAATTGATATGAGACTTATGTATTATATTTAGTTTATTATATTTACTTCATATCCATACAAATTTAAGTAAATATAATAATGCCTAGAGTGGTAGGTTCTCTTCTATAACATATCAATTATTAATTTAAATTGATAATGAAAGACTATATATATATATATATATATATATATATATATATATATATATATATATATATATATATATATATATATATATATATATATATATATATATATATATATATATATATAGAACAATACTCTTAGTTATTCCTAATCAAGTATTAATATATAAGGACAATATTGATATATTAAGACTAATGTACATTGATCCAGGCCTTGCCTACGGGTAGGAGCATAGGCCGGGCCCGCAGGCCAGCCTGGCGCCACGAGGGCGCGGTAGACAGGTCAACTACTCCTATCAGCGAATAGGACCCCGCGCCCAGAGAGCCTTCCACAGGGAAAGGGGGGGGGGACAGCTCCATCAGATCCGCTGAAAGGGCGGCTGGGCCGCCTCCCAACCAGTCAACTCTGTAAAAGACCCAGTCACTCACGTTAGTTCACTCTTGACCCATAGAGGAATTTAAACACCCTCGGTAAGGTCGGGTCGCGTGATAACCCCCGACTCAGGGCGTACCCTGCGCTCCCTTTCCTCTCCCAACCAGTCGGGCGCGTGGCAGACCACGCCCCCTGATCTTTACCCGACTCGGTCCCCGACACACGGACGCACCAGTCGGCGCTCAGGGCCCGGGGCGCCCCACCCGCGCGCCCCTTCACATCCTTATTTCCGGAGTACGACCCTGTTAACAGGGTTCCTCACGTCTCACCTACCTCTGACATCCCCACGCGGCCAGGCCGCGCATCCAGTACGCTCGTACTGCGCTTCCAGTACTCTCGTACTGCGCACTCAGTACTCACGTACTGCCGGAGCACCCCGCACCGTGTCGCGCCCCTCCTCCGTGCTCCATGCGGGCTGACAGTCATCATACCCCGGTCCCATCTGTGCGGACAAGAGTTGTCAGCTCCCCGCGGTTATAAAAGCTCGGCACTCCCCCTACCGCAGGTACACGCGCGCGAGTTCTCGCATCCCCTACCTCATTTCAATTCAGTTTCCGTTCATCTGCCCTCGGAAATACTTATAAAGGCATTTCATAGGGTTAGGAATAGTTAAATGACCTAAACTTGGCTTAATAGACCGGAATCAGATCACTTAAACCAAAAATAGGATTTCTAATCGATTGATTTCAGTTACCAATCGATTACCGCTTATTCAAATTGATTGAAGTTGGGTTTCAATCGATTATAATCATCCTATCATCCTAATTGATTAGTTGATTTTTTCCGTAAGCTTCTATGCTCATGAAAATTCACTATTAATCGATTGGTGTGTGGTTAATCGATTACGATTATTGAATTCCTGGTTTCAATTTCAGATTGAAATTCATAAATTCATAAATAATTCTATGATTTTTGAAAAATCATAAAATTTTGTGTAGATATTATTTAGGTAATATACTTTCATGAAAAAAATAGTTTTCTATGAAAACTCTTTCCATTTTCAAAGATTGACAGAAAATTTAAAACTATTAAAAACTTCAACATTTTTCTCTATTTTATATCTAACTCCTCAATGATGAATTCTATCAAAGATAGACTTCACCAAGATTTTTCAAAGTGATTTTAAAAAATAATTTTCAACTATATTCTTTGGGCTAAATGTTCATTACTTGTATATTGGCTTTCCTAATGATTGAAGTTCACATAATCATTTGTCTTGATGAATCTAAACCTCAAATAGATGTATTAAATCAATATCTTGAGTTTTGTTCATCCACCTAATATCTCACTTATATCTAATATGTCTCAATACAAATACAAGTCAACCTTATGGTTTTTGTGAGATTTAAATAAGGTTTTCCCTAATATAAGAGTTAATGCATTTTTAACTATATATTTTAAACTTTGATTATCCAACCTAGGATGTCAATTCATATCAATGTTCTTAAGTTCAATAAATTAAAATAATGCATGATAGTGATCATGTCATACATCAAATACATTTTTTTAAAGAAAAAAAATTATCATAGCTACATGATGCATACATGACATAACATATGATATTTTTTATAATGAAATATGAATGTTAAAACATGATGTTATGACATATGACGGAGCATACAAAATATGATATTTTAGTTTTAAATAAAATACCTAGATTCTCTAACTAAGTATTATTAACTAATCACTAAGCCAAAATTAATCTTAATTTGACCTCTACTCCATAGAAAATGCTAAAATCCTAACTTGGAATTTTCTTTAAATTTTATCCTAATTGTGCCAATTTGATCAAGTTCAAATCTTCGAAAAATATAATTTGACACAAGTTTACTCTTCAAGAGTAAATACTCTAACCTTCTCATTTTCAAGAGTCACAATTCCTTGAAAATGTCTCAAAGTTCCAACTTCATCACGGTTGGGTTAACTATCCTTCCAATTAGAGTTGGCACTCTCTAAACCCATCTAAGATGTAGAGAACACACTTTTAGGAATCCAAAATCTATTGGTACTTCTTTAGTGTTCTTGGTACTCACTAGGGATAACTTCCCTCGATACCTTCCTAATAACTTTTCTAGGCTTCTTAGAAGCCTTAGTCATTCTAGTCTCATCTAGGTCAACTTTAGGAATATCTTTCCTTGTAGTCTTGACTTGACTCCTAGACCTAGATTTAGTTCCATAACAATATAAAACTCTATGATATGAGGACACTTTATCCTTGGAGTTGGATTTGCATCCCAACCCCTTCTTGTCCATAGATGACCTTTGTTTTCCTAATCCTAGGTTTTGCTCTTTTGATCTCTTAAACAAATTTTCAATACTTTTAACCTACTTTTCTAATTTATTAAGTTATGACCTCAAAACTTGATTCTCAATTCTTTCCTCAAACTCGAATGGTCTATTTTTGCCTTGAGTGTTTTTATTTTTAGGCCTAGATTTTATAGGTCTATCATTTAATATCCTAAAATTTTCCCTAACCTTAGGTGTGGTAGTCTTGGCAAGAAATGCTTTATAATTTTTCATAGGTTTTTCATGTTTTCTATTTTCATGATAAAATAGCATTGAAATGATAAAAATTAATTTTAGCATGCATTATATCATGATTTAAATAAGTACTATTAACTAATGGTACCTTAGTCTTGACCTTGGAATCTCCCCCTTGACTTGAGCTTCCTCCTTGAGTTTTTCTTTGAAACTTCCCTTTTGGGCATTGATTTTGGTAGTGCCCCTTTTGATTATAAAGGAAATACACAATGTGCTCCTTGCCTTTGCGTATCATAGGTAAGGCTTCCTTTGATTTTTTTTTCTTTGCCTTGGGTTCCACTTGCCCCTTCTTCTTGGTCAATTTTGGGCACTTGGTCTTGTAGTGTCTATTCTCCCTACATTCAAAATAAATAATATGATCTTTACTTTTACAAATTGAAACTTTTGTACCTTTGCTTGTAGGGGCGGCACATTACCTTCACTTAATATGGATGTAGAGGCTTCTTCTTGTTCCGGTGTTAGTGAATTGAATTCACTCCTCCTCAATCCTTGAGGTGGATGACTCTTCAACTTTATTCTTTGTATATTGACCATCTCTCAACCTCTGAATCCTCATGCATAGAGTTTCTCTTTTTGCCTTTATCCTTGCATTCCATTGAGGATGAATCTTCATGAAACTTTACCAACTTTTTCCAAAGCTCCTAGGCATCTTGAAATTCTCCAATTTTGCACAACATGGTGCTTAGCAATAAACTAACCAATAATTTGGTTACTTTGTCACCTTGTATCTCTTGATTTACTCCTCGGTCCATTTGTCTTTCTTGAGGAGCTTTCCTTTGCTATTTGTTGGAGTTTCAAAACCCTCAATTAGAGCAAACCATTGCAATATCTCCATCATGAAGTAATTTTTTATCATTAACTTCCAAATATCAAAGCTTCTAATTTCGAATGGTGGAGGTGCCTGAGTGTCATAGTCAAACTTTTTTTGAAATTGAACTCCCTTAATCTTGACTTCTTGAAATTAGGGCTTCAAGATTCAGCTTCTTCTTCCTCTAGCTCTTTGCTATTTCAGCGATTAGTTCAAAGAGAGTGACCTCACTCTGATACTACTTGTTGAGACACATCGAGAGCTAGAGGGGAGACGATGAATAGATTTCTTGGCTCATTGTAGATTTGTTGCAGTGGAATACTTGAAGTTGTTGATGCAGTCTGGCCCGATTGTTGTTTTGATGTTGACAACGATTTAAGTTTGGTTTAATGAATTTGGATTAAGTCCTGGTCAGGGACTGGGCATGAAACCCTTGTGAGTGAAGCCAGGTCCTAGCTTGGGAAGCTAGGTTGATGAAAGCCTAGTGAGTGAAGCCATGTCCTAACTTGGGAAGCTAGGTTGATGAAAGCCTGGTGAGTGAAGTCAGGTCCTAGCTTGGGAAGCTAGGTTGGATGAAAGTCTGGTGAGTGAAGTCAGGTCATAGCTGGGGAAGCTAGGTTGGATGAAATCCTGGTGAGTGAAGCCAGGTCCTGGTAAGTAAAGCCAGGTGATTGAAATCCTAGTGACTGAAGCTAGGTTGAAATCTCGGTGAGTGAAGGCGGGTCCTGGTGAGTAAAGCCAGGTGATTGAAATCCTAGTGAGTGAAGCTAGGTTGAAATCCCGGTGAGTGAAGCCGGGTCCTGGTGAGTGAAGCCAGGTGATTGAAATCCTAGTGAGTGAAGCTAGGTTGAAATCCCGGTGAGTGAAGCCGGGTCCCGGTGAGTGAAACCAGGTGACCGAAACCCTGGTGAGTGAAGCCAGATCCTAGTGAGTGAAGCTAGGTTGAATGAAGTCCCGGTGAGTGAAGCTGGGCATGAAGTCTTGGCCCAGGGGACCAAGATGAGTCAGAGAAGGCTAGGGAGGTCGTTCTCTTGACTTAGAGTTGACATGGGAGTCCCTGGATCGGTCTGGTGACCGATCAGGGAGATTGGCACGAACTCTTATTGTGGATCGGTCTGGTGACCGATCCAGACAAGGCTGATCGGTCTGGTGACCGATCAGGGAGCAAATAGAAACTTGGGAATGTTTCTGTTCGGCTCCTGATCGGTCTGGTGACCGATCAGGGAGACTCTCAGATCGTTCTGGTGAACGATCAAGTGTCGCGAGCTCCTCACTATAACCGATCAGGCTGGAGCCTGATCGGTCAGGGAGTGTCCTGATCAGGCTGGAGCCTAATCGGACTGGACCCGTCCTGATCGGTCACGAGAAGTCGCGATTTCGGCTTTCTCACTGGGGACCGATCAGGTTGGAGCCTGATCGAACTGGACCCGTCCTGATCGGTCTGGTGACCGATCAGGAGTCACTCTGATAAGTCTGGTGATCGGTCAGGAGCTGACAGCTTTAATTCAAAACTGCTGGCAGGTGTCTAATTGTGTTCTGATTTCTACTGATACACTACTGATCTCTGTTCTGAGTCTTCTGATATTTGATCCTCTGTTGATTTACTGTGCTAATGAGCTGCTAAGTGTACAGGTGGATCAGGTTTACTCAAGGAGAGTCAAATTGAGGCTTTTGCTACTTCAGGTTTAGCAGTTTTCCATCTCAGGCTGCAACGGACGATGGCGCTGCTGGAAGCTGACCTGGGGCTCGACTAGGGCTCGGCTGAGGAGAGCTCAGGGAGTCCAGGAGAGGTCAGAGTAGCTGGGTGGTTGATAACTACTATTTTGTTGATAAATTTATGCTTCAAATCCATGTTTGATCCACATTTTATATGCTTAAGTTTGCATTTACATTAGGTTTCATGAAGTATCTCTATTTTAGCTTTTAATGCATATCATTATATATTTGAGATACTTTGGCACTAATTTGAATATCAATTTTTGTAGGTTTCAATTGATCATGGACCTAGATCAGATTGGGTTAGACTTGAGTCAGAATTGGATCCGGATCAAAGTGATCAAGCTTGGATTAATCTGAGCCATCCGATATAGAAACGGCTGGATCAACTTTTGGTCAACCATCGGTTTACCATCGGTCAACTTTTGGTCAATCCGAGTTCAAGGTAGAGTCCATCATGACCACTGATCAAGATCTGAAAATTTTATCCAAATCAGAAGCAATTTGACCGTTGGATCAAGCTAAAGGTGTTCTAGACCATCCATTCAAAAGAAGGGAAGATCTGGGCCATCCGCTACAGATCTGGTTGATCCGATCTAAGGACAGGTAGATCAGAGCCACAGATCAAGATCTGGGGAGTTTGGTTCTGATCGGATCAGATCCGACCGTTGGATGAGATCGGGACAATCTCAGCCATTGAATATAAAAAGGAATACGTTTAAATCAAAATTTTCTCTTCCTTCTCTGAGGTCGTCGTGTCGCAGATGTAACGCCCGAAAATTCTCAAACCTAATTTTAGAAATATCCTAGAATTAATTCTGAATTTATGGATATTTTTATAGAATTTTTCCATGGACAAATAAGGCAAAAATAAATAAAAATAGAATGCGTAGTAAAAAATTTTAAGTGGGATTTGAACCCTAGACCTGTACATAAGAAGAGAATAGACATACCAAGTGGGCTAATCTATTTTAATTAGAATAGGCTAGAGGGAAATATAGATAAGGTATAGTTAGTTAAATTTTTCCATAAGTATAAAAGGGAAACTTAGGATTTTTATATTCATTCTTTTCCCTCACATCTTCTCACCGCCGACTCCCACTCCTTCTCCCGATTTTTCTTCCTCTTCTCCTCTTCTCTTGCCGCCCAAGACAAAGGGGAAGCAAAGGGAAGGTCTCAAGAGGCCCTATTCTCTACGGGGACCCTCGTAGACGCGAGAAGAACGCCAAGAAGTAAGAAGAACGTTGTAGTTCGACGTTCCCTCAAGAATTTCATATTTTTATTCGTAAGAAAACCTAGCGCAGGATGTAAGTACCCCTCACCTGCAGTATAAGTAGTTTCGGTCGATTTTCCGTATGCTTTATCTCCTTATATGTATGTTCTACGATTAAAAATTGTAAATTATGAACAAGCACGCACGTTAGGTGTTTGTTAAAATGTTCAGTTCAGTTAATGCTATAGAAAGCATTAAAGAATAGAAATAATTGCTTCAGTTTATGATTGGGACCAAGGTCCAACGGGATGGGCTCCTAGTTGCCCCTAGGGTTTAGATAACCTAGTAAAAGCAAGAATCAGAAAAGGAAAGAAAAGTATAAAGGACTATTTTATTTTCAGTTGGCATTGTACCGGACTTCGGTCCAGGGATAGGCTCCAAGTTGCCTCTAGGTTTAGATAACCTAGTATGGGATGGGCTCCTAGTTGCCCCTAGGTTTAGATAACCTAGTAGAACCCTAATGGATTCGGGATTTGCTACCTCGGGTTTATTAGGGATGCGCGCACAGTTGGTACATTGCCGGACCCACAGCAGTTGATTATTACTTTCACCTACTATATGTATTTAGTTTTCAGAAATTCATATTAGCATGTGGTGAATTTAATAATTAGTTTTATGCTAGTTGGTTTCAGTTTCAGTTCAGATATGTATGCCATGCTATAGCGTAGTTTTCAGCTTCAGTTCAGTATATGTCATGTCTCAGTTATTTGCCATGACATTTTATGACATGTTTTTTTAGCATGAGCATAACATGATTGTTGATGAACATGAGCGTGTATTTGCATAGCATGTTTCGAAAAGCATAATCCGAGATTTTATAGTTTTGTGAGGCTAGATGGTACTTACTAAGCTTTATGCTTATTAGTTTGCATTTCCTTATACTGCAGATACAGGTAAAGGAAAGCACTAGTAGCGGAGGCGGCGGGCTTAATGTAAAGTGTGTGTGATGGTGGAGTTGGAATAAAAGTCTTCGGAACTTGCAAAGCATAGAAATAATCTTTTTTATGCTTCTTTAGTTATTCCGCAATATATTATGTGAACCATGTATGAACTTAATTAGACTTGTATTTGTGGTGCCTAGTATGCTTGAAGTAGTTTACTTACCTGACTTAATAGTGGTTTTGTGAATGCTTGAATGTCATGAGTCATTTACTTGTGATAGGGTAATTTAGACCCATGTTTACGCTTTAGGAGTAAGAACTTAATACTTTTGATCCACATGCTAAATACTTAAGATATGCTTATTCTAATTAATGCACCATATGGAATGACATGTAGTAGCTAAGGATGCCTTTAGAT
The DNA here is from genome assembly GCA_024364735.1 of Boesenbergia rotunda. NCBI lineage: Eukaryota > Viridiplantae > Streptophyta > Magnoliopsida > Zingiberales > Zingiberaceae > Boesenbergia > Boesenbergia rotunda. The sequence continues at coordinate 111,281 of JAGFNQ010000698.1, read as the reverse complement.
AGGAATACTGAATAGTTTCAATAAGAAGTTGATACGAACTTGGCACATTCATGTTATGCTTCTACATGTCGTTTTTGTGATTTCTAAGTTGCTATACGTGCTAGAAACCCTCCGAAAACATGTAATAAATGCCCTAGAATAGTTGTGGAACTTTATTTATGTCATTCTGCTTGTTAGATATGATTTTGGTACATTGTGGCTCAAGTTTGATAAATTCTGGAAATCTGAAAGCTGGAATTTCAGATCTACCAGTCAACTGGAAAAATACCAGTCGACTAGTATCAGGCACAGAAACATTATGTGGCCCGACCAGTCGACTGGCATATAGCAGTCGACTGGTACTGTGTAAAATTGAAGTGACATAGAGCAGCTGGTTGGTGCTTTAGCCATGCAATGTAGAAGTTGGGGATCAAATCCTGCCAAGATAATAAAAATAAAAGTTTTGCTTTATTTTGGACTAGTTAGTACTTTCAACATGATTATGAATTGTTAGTTCAGTAAATAGCGAAATAAGAATTTTCGAAATTCTCCCAGTTGGTTTAGCATTATCAGAAATCACTAATTAGTTAGCCAGCCAATTAGTTAGTAGTGATCCGCCTTACAGCTTAGTACCAGAAGGTGGGTCGTTACAGAGTGGTATCAGAGCAAGTTCCATCTTTCCTCCCCACACATATCAGCATCAGACCTGCAGTTTCCAAGTAAGAGTATCTCTCACATTACCATATTTTCTTGCTTCCAGATTTGTAGTATTTTCATGTTATTCATGCTATCTGTGTTCTAGTCAGTTCTTGTTTACAGTTAACTGAAGCATGTTTATAAGTCATGATACTTTAATATAGTTATAGTAAATATGTATGTCCTCTGTTAGTTAGATAATGGCTAGAGGTCGCCCAACTAGAAGGGCACTAGCTACTGAGCCTCAATAGGAGGCAACTGACATAGTGACTCCACCTAATCTCGTGGAGATAGTGGCTCAGCCCTAGAGACAGATAGCTGAGCAACAGCAGGAGATAGCCACTTTAAGGGCTAATCAGCAAACCACACCTATTGCTACGCCAGGACCAAATGTGGAAACCCCAATAGTGACAGAGGTTCCACCTAGAGCACCAATCCACCAATAGCACCAGAAGCCCCAACAGTAGGAGCTAGAAGAGAAGCATATCTGGTTCAGTGGCAGAAACTCAAACTAGAGACCTTTTCAGGCATTAGTGAACCATGGGATGCACAAGCCTGGTTCAAAACCCTGGAGAGTACCATGGAGCTTCTGGGCTGGCCAGAACATGAGAAAGTCAAGTGTGCCTCCTTCTGCCTAGTAGGAGATGCTAGAATGTGGTGGGAAAGGGTGAAGGCCAAGCGAGACATAAATCAGATTACGTGGGCCAGCTTTGAAGCAAAGTTCTTCAAAGAATTCTTTCATATGCGGGTTACTAACCGGCATTATGATGAATTCACTGAATTTCGACACGGTAACCTATCAGTGGAGGAAGCCGTGAAGAGATTCAACAGACTGGCTCGCCTGTGCCCTGAACTGGTCAGCACTGAACGAGAGAGAGTCAGGCTAATGCTCAAGATGCTAAGGCCAGAAATAGCATTGAATGTGGCCAGCGACGTCCATAGGTCGCAAACCTTAGAAGAACTAGTTAGCAGTGCTCTGATCACCGAGCACTACCTGAACAGCATGCAACAGCAGAAGTCAGTCATGATAGAAAGTAAAGGCCAAGGCAGTTCAGGAACTCAGAAAACCCAGGGCGTTCGCAGAAAAGTTAACTATACCTCCAGATGTACTCAGTGGCCAATTCTTAACCACCTTACCTTCAGGAGAGATTATGGCGTCCACGCACTGGCTCCGTGCAGTGCTAGTCAGTATAGCAGGTAGAGAGCTTTACGGTGATCTGATAGTGCTGGATATGACTGATTATGATGTTATTTTTGGAATGGACTTCCTAATCAAGTACGGTGCCTCCATAGAATGCCATAAAAGGAAAGTCATATTCTAACCTGAAGAAGGAGTGCAGTTTGAATACATCGGAGAACCGAAGAAGAAGGCCAGAAAATTTCTCTCAGCCATGAAAGCACAGAAACTGCTGAATACGGGATGTACTGGATTTCTAGCACATGTAGTCAATACCACGCAAGAGAAGGACCAAAAGCTTGTAGAGGTCCGAGTGGTATGCGACTACCCAGCAGTTTTCCCTGATGAGCTACCAGGCCTAGCACCAGACAGAGAGATTGAATTTGAGATCGAACTCGTTCCGGGTACAAATCCGATCTCGAAAGCACCATACCGTATGGCTCCAGCAGAATTGAAAGAACTTCAGGAGCAACTACAGGAGTTACTCGACAAGGGCTTCATCCGCCCTAGTCATTCACCATGAGGAGCTCCAGTGTTGTTCGTGAAGAAGAAAGATGGGTCCATGCGCTTGTGTATAGATTACTGAGCTTTGAATCAAGTCACCATTAAGAACCGGTACCCTCTACCCAGGATCGATGATTTGTTCGATCAGCTAAAGGGATCCACAGTCTTCTCAAAGATAGATTTGAGATCCGGCTATCACCAGGTCAAAGTCAGAGAGGGTGATATCCCCAAGACAGCTTTTAGAACCAGATATGGGCACTACTGTTGGAGCAATCGACCCTAAGATGGTCTGGAGTGACCATAGGTTTTGATGTTTGGGCAAAGGGTTTAAGTTAGGTTTTCCCTTGTTATCTCATATGTGTATGTTGAGTGTGCAGGTTGTACATGTTACACATATGGACTTGACTGGACGACCTCGGTATGGTGAAGGGTGGCATGGAGACAAGATGGAGGCTTGTGTACACCCGAGGGACCTTGGAGAGCAGGGACGATGAGCTGATGGGCGCGGACTTCGATGTATGCGTGAAAGATGGCATGGAGGCAAGCTGGAGGCTTGCGTGCATCCGAGGGACGGGAGCCGAAGATGAAGAGGGCGCGAAGGCAACAGTCGAGGCTGCTGTGGAGGAGTCAGTCGAGTCGTGAGGGTACGAGTGCGAGTGAAATGTACTCGGGAAGGGAAATCCTAGGTGAGTGAGTAGGGCAGTCGACTGCCCTTGGGGCAGTCGACTGATAAAACTCACAGAAGGGTTCTGGCCTGGGACCAGTCGACTGCCCTGGGGGCAGTCGACTGGTAGGTGGCTGGTGAGCTGGCAAATTCGAACGTTGGGTGTGTCAACGGTCGAATTTGGCTGGCACCAGTCGACTGCCCTGGGGGCAGTCTACTGGTAGCGAGAAATCAACCCCGAGTCCTATTTAAAGAGAACTTCGTGGTGGCTGAGTTTCTTGACGAAACTTGTCTTGGTTAAGGGCAAGTTAGTAGTCTTCGTGTCCAGAGCTTTGGTTGGTGTTGTGGTGAGGTTTCTCCACCCACAAGGAGCGACACGTGATAGCCGGAGGTTATCCGGGAAGTGATCCACCGACGGATTGTTGGATTAGTCACCCGACCGGGGTGGATACCAACTAAATACGGTTTGTTAGCATTGTTTTATTGTGTTATTTGTATTTCCGCTGCGCTAACAATCTTGTAGGAAGAAGGGGTTCGACAAATTGCTATTCACCCCCCTCTAGCAAGGCATATCGATCCTAACAACTACGAGTTTGTAGTCATGCCTTTTGGGGTCACAAATGCTCCAGCGACACTTATGGACCTCATGAACAGAGTATTCAGGGAGTACTTAGATAAGTTTGTCATCGTCTTCATTGATGACATTCTTATCTACTCAGGAACTCAGGAGGAACATGCTGAACATCTCAGGACAGTGTTGCAGATTCTTTAGCAGAGCCAGCTGTATGCAAAATTCTCAAAGTGTGAGTTTTGGCTCGATCAGGTGTCTTTTCTAGGTCACATCATCTCCAAGGAAGGGGTGATGGTTGACGGGCCCAAACTATGTGTCACGAATGTGGGCCTCAAATTTAGAATTTATAAATGAATGCTGGAAACCCTTTTACAATCAAAAGTATGAAAATGTAATGTAGGGGCCACAGGTCGTATTTTTTTCTCGGGGCTAGTTGTCGTGCTTGATTCAAACTTGTAGTTAGGTGTCGTTTTTGGGTTTCGAACAAGTAAACGGATTTGGGTTTGTAATTGAAAATGGAATTGCAATGGAAAAATAGAAACCTTGATTTAATAAACTAAACAAGAAAATTGGAACTAAAAAGCTCAACTAAGGGAAAACCAAATCAAAACACTTACAAAGTTTTTGATAACTGTTTTCTGATTTCAAACACAAAATGGAATGCTATGCAATGAAATAAAAGCAAGGATGGGAGTTTTCGAAAATCAATAGGCTGAGTTCAATTAATAGCATGCGAGATTAGGACTCACCCAAGCAATTGCAAGTCAACTAGCTAAAATGTTTTGGAACCCAACCACTGCCTACAAGATTCGGATATGAGTTAGTGCAAGTTTATTGAATTCAAACACAACTTATGCCATAAAACCCAGTTAAAATTTGGATGCAATTGAACCCAAGGTCAGTTGGCACGCAAGGGACAATTCCTTGTGCCAAAAACCAATTCAAATCAAGAAATGAGTGATCTTTCAACTCAACCTTCTAAAACTACTTGGTTCGTTTGTGAAACAAAGGTATTAGGAAGGAACTAAGCAAGATTCTGAAAGGGAATTCAAACTAAAACCAGAACTAACAAAACAAAAGAAATCAGAAGCTGGAAATGCAGTAATTCAAATTCAATGTGCAGAATTCAGCTCTAGCTAAACTAAAAACCCGGAATGAATTGCAAGAAATTGGAACTAAGCTCTAAGTTAACTAAGGAAACCTATACTTAACTCGAATGCAGGAATTAACAACTAAGAAACAAGAAATCTGATCTGATGCAAATTCAGAAACCGAAGGGAAGAAAACAAAACAGATTCAACTTGGCACGCAAACAACACAACTTGGCACGCTAGCAAATTAAACTAAAATAAACTGAAATTTGATCTTGTTGGTTGCTAAACAAGTTCCTAAATTACTCTACTTGCAGAATTGAAGCTAAATTATGGCTAACAACTTAAAAATCAAAATATTCAGTAACTAAACAGAAATTCAGAACAGAACTGCAACAAACTTGAAACTACAGCTATAAAACTTACAAATTAAGGATCTAAACTACTCCTCGATTCCTTCCAGAGCTCAGATACTCCTTGGTTGTCAAGCAAGGGAGAGCCTCGGACCCGCAAGCTCAGCAAATCATGGGGAAAACTTCATCCGCGATTGAATACAGTCCGAACTGCCCATTTCTGAATTTTCCATACGAATTCTTCATTTCAGCTGTGTCTGCGTGAATTGGTGAGTGGATGATGATCAAAGCTACTCAGGGAACCCCTCTGGATAGCTTAGGTGGAAGGTGGTAGAGCGCAGCCGATCCGAAGGGTGTCGATTGGACAGAGCTGTAGAAACCTCTCACAAACTCTGTTCTTGGGCAATTTCGATCCGGAAACAAGACTGATGGCCTCCCCAATGACCTAGCACGTGAATTCAGCAAGAAAATCGAGTGGTCGCGCCTTGGATTGAAGGAAACAAGCTAAGAATGAAGGAAGAACACGAAGAACGGGATTTGCGGCGAAGAACTCTGAAGACGCGACGACTGCTGAAGGTAGGAAATTTTTGATTAAATACTTAAGCATGGACGGTCCAGATTGATCCACTTATATCCAACGGCTGATCTTGCTCTGATTTGAGCCAAACTTTTACGATGATGATCTGGGGTCAGGATCTGCCTTGTGGTAGCTCAGATCCTCCAGATATGCAACGGATAGTCCAGATCAACTCTATCTGTGATTGGACGCTCTAGAGCCCTCCAAGCTTGATCCAATGGTTGATTGAGCTCTGATTGTGATGAAACCTTCAGATCTTGATCAGGGTGCTTGATCAACCCTAGCCCTAGCTCAGATGGCTTCAGATCATCCCGGATGGCTCAGATCTAGCCGCTTTCGAATCGAACGACCCAGATTTAATCGTAATCTTGATAATCTGATCCGGGTCACTTCCGACTCGAGTTTGACCCAATATGCTCTAGATCCTTGAACCTTGATGCCTACAAAAATAGATCAAGAATTTAGTGGCCAAAATAATCCAAAAATTTGCATATTTGCAATTAAGTCCAAAATAAAGGTAAGTTCTAAAACCTAGGGCAATTTCATAATTTTGACAATAAAAACATAGATCAAACATGGATTTTAGCAGCTCAAATAATCAATAAAATAGTATTTATCAATGGTAGACCCCAGCAAAATAGAAACAGTAAGTAACTGGATCAGACCGAAGAATGCCAGTGAGATCAAAAGTATTCTGGGTCTAGCCGGTTACAACAGGAAGTTCGTAGAGAATTTCTCCAGAATAGCCTCCCCACTGACAGATCTTACCAGAAAGAACAGAAAGTTTCAGTGGACAGAGGACTGCGAGAATAGTTTTACAGAATTAAAGAGAAGATTGACTAGTGCTCCCATCTTGACTCTTCCAGAGACCACTGACAGCTTTGACATATATAGTGATGCGTCTAAATTAGGACTTGGAGCAGTGCTGATGCAGAATGGCAAGGTTATTGCCTATGCCTCTAGACAACTCAAGGACTATGAGAAGAATTACCCTACCCATGACCTTGAGCTAGCTGCAGTAGTGTTCGCTCTCAAGATTTGGAGGCATTACTTATACGGAGCTAAGTGAATGATTTTCACAGATCATCAGAGTCTAAAGTATTTCTTTACTCAGAAGGATCTGAACATGAGACAACGTAGGTGGCTTAAGCTAGTCAAGGATTATGACATTGACATCCTCTACCATCCAGGTAAAGCTAATAAGGTGGCAGATGCACTTAGCAGAAAATCTAGTGCCACCCTACTAGCTTTGTCCACGATGTCACAACCCCTTCGGAAAGAGTTATCAGAGTTCAGATTGGAAATTTTAGTTGGGCAGCTCTCCACTTTGACATTAGTGTCAACCCTGATTGAAGACATCCAGACAACGCAGGATCAAGATCCTGACCTTCAGAAAATCAAGCAGGGGATAGCAGAAGCCGAAAATGGAGAATTTCGCCTATCAGATAATGGGACACTGTACTACGGTGACCTCTTATGTGTTCCAAACCAAGAAAAGCTCCGAAGGAAGATCCTAGAGGACGCACATAGATCTCCTTATGCAATGCATCCTGGTTCCACCAAAATGTACTAAGACCTCAGGGGACGTTTTTGGTGGCCTGGGATGAAAAGAGACATCGCCAGATATGTCAGTACATGTCTGACATGCCAAAGAGTCAAGGCAGAACATCAGAGACCAGGTGGAGTTCTGCAACCTATTCAGATTCCAGAATGGAAATGGGAAGATATTTTCATGGATTTTATAGTGGGACTACCCAGAACAACGAATGGATATGATGCGACATGGGTAATAGTTGACAGATTGACTAAGTCTGCCCACTTTCTAGCTATCAGGATCTCCTATTCCATAGAACCGCTAGCTCAGTTATACCTCAAGGAGATCGTCAGACTACATGGAGTCCCTAGGACTATCATTTTAGATAGGGACAGTAGGTTCACTTCGCACTTATGGGAGTGCGTACAGACAGCACTAGGTACCAAACTGAAATTTAGCACAACTTTTCACCCTCAGAAAGATGGTCAGACAGAGAGAGTTAATCAAGTACTAGAAGATATGCTCAGAGCTTGTGCTTTAGATTTCAAGGGCAGTTGGTGCAGATACCTGTGCTTAGCAGAATTCGCCTATAACAATAGTTATCAGGCCACTATCGGCATGGCACCGTATGAGGCTTTATATGGGCAGAGGTGTAGATCTCCTATCTGCTGGTATGAGGGTGGTGAGAGGCAAGAGTTAGGCCTACAGATAGATCTTATAGATGATACCACCGTAGTCATACAGCAGATCCGCCAGAGAATAGAAACAGCTTAAAGCCGCCAGAAGAGCTATGCTGATACATGACACAGACCATTAGAGTTTGAAGTTGGGGATATAGTGTTCCTCAGAGTGGCTCCCATGAAGGGAGTAATGCGTTTTGGGAAGAACGGCAAGCTAAGTCCCAGATATGTAGGACCATACCCCATCACTAGAAGAGTTGGTAAAGTAGCTTATGAGTTGGAGCTATCTCAGGAGATGTCAGCTATCCACAATGTATTTCATGTTTCCATGTTGAAGAAGCATATCCCAGATGCCACCCAGGTGATAGAGCCACAGACGGTACAAGTTCGCGAAGATCTCAGTTATGATAGTCGGCCTATTCAGATAATAGACTGAGCAGTTAAGAAATTACGAAACAAGGAGGTACCATTAGTGAAAGTCATATGACAAAATCACAGAGTAGAAGAGGCAATATGGGAACCAGAGGACAGCATGAGGCAGAAATACCCAGAGTTGTTTTAAAGTTCGAGGACGAACTTTTTATAAGGTATGGGGGATTGTAACGCCCGAAAATTTTCAAACCTAATTTTAGAAATATCCTAGAATTAATTCTGAATTTATGGATATTTTTATAGAATTTTTCCAAGACAAAAATGAATAAAAATAGAATGCGCAGTAAAAATATTTAAGTGAGATTTGAACCCTAGACCTGTACCATAAGAAGAGAATAAATTTACCAAGTGGGCTAATCTATTTTAATTGGAATAGATTAGAGGGAAATATGGATAAGGTAAAGTTAATTAAATTTTTCCATAAGTATAAAAGGGAAACTTAGGGTTTTTATATTCATTCTTTTCCCTCACATCTTCTCACCGTCGACTCCCACTCCTTCTCCCGATTTTTCTTCCTCTTCTCCTCTTCTCTTGCCGCCCAAGACAAAGGGGAAGCAAAGGGAAGGTCTCAAGAGGCCCTATTCTCTACGGGGACCCTCGTAGATGCGAGGAGAACGCCAAGAAGCAAGAAGAACGTTGTAGTTCGACGTTCCCTCAAGAATTTCATATTTTTATTCGTAAGAAAACCTAGCGCAGGATGTAAGTACCCCTCACCTGCAGTATAAGTAGTTTCGGTCGATTTTCCGTATGCTTTATCTCCTTATATGTATGTTCTACGATTAAAAATCGTAAATTATGAACAAGCACGCACGTTAGGTGTTTGTTAAAATGTTCAGTTCAGTTAATGCTATAGAAAGCATTAAAGAATAGAAATTCTTGCTTCAGTTTATGATTGGTACCAAGGTCCAACGGGATGGGCTCCTAGTTGCCCCTAGGGTTTAGATAACCTAGTAAAAGCAAGAATCAGAAAAGGAAAGAAAAGTATAAAGGACTATTTTATTTTCAATTGGCATTGTACCGGACTTCGGTCCAGGGATAGGCTCCAAGTTGCCTCTAGGTTTAGATAACCTAGTATGGGATGGGCTCCTAGTTGCCCCTAGGTTTAGATAACCTAGTAGAACCCTAATGGATTCGGGATTTGCTACTTCGGGTTTATTAGGGATGCGCGCACAGTTGGTACATTGTCGGGCCCACAGCAGTTAATTATTACTTTCACCTACTATATGTATTTAGTTTTCAGAAATTCATATTAGCATGTGGTGAATTTAATAATTAGTTTTATGCTAGTTAGTTTCAGTTTCAGTTCAGATATGTATGTCATGCTATAGCGTAGTTTTCAGCTTCAGTTCAGTATATGTCATGTCTCAGTTATTTGCCATGGCATTTTATGACATGTATTTTAGCATGAGCATAACATGATTGTTGATGAACATGAGCGTGTATTTGCATAGCATGTTTCGAAAAGCATAATCCGAGATTTTATAGTTTTGTGAGGCTAAATGGTACTTACTAAGCTTTATGCTTATTAGTTTGCATTTCCTTATACTACAGATACAGGTAAAGGAAAGCACTAGTAGCGGAGGCAGCGGGCTTGATGTAAAGTGTGTGTGATGGTGGAGTTGGAATAAAAGTCTTCGGAACTTGCAAAGCATAGAAATAATCTTTTTTATGCTTCTTTAGTTATTCCGCAATATATTATGTGAACCATGTATGAACTTAATTAGACTTGTATTCGTGGTGCCTAGTATGCTTGAAGTAGTTTACTTACCTGACTTAATAGTGGTTTTGTGAATGCTTGAATGTCATGAGTCATTTACTTGTGATAGGGTAATTTAGACCCATGTTTACGCTTTAGGAGTAAGAACTTGATACTTTTGTTCCACATGCTAAATACTTAAGATATGCTTGTTCTAATTAATGCACCATATGAAATGACATGTAGTAGCTAAGGATGCCTTTATATAGGAATACTGAATAGTTTCAATAAGAAGTTGATATGAACTTGGCACATTCATGTTATGCTTCTACATGTCGTTTTTGTGATTTCTAAGTTGTTATACGTGTTAGAAACCCTCCGAAAATATGTAATAAATGCCCTAGAATAGTTGTGGAACTTTATTTATGTCATTCTGCTTGTTAGATATGATTTTGGTACATTGTGGCTCAAGTTTGATAAATTCTGGAAATATGAAAGCTGGAATTTCAGAACTACCAGTCAATTGGGAAAATACCAGTCGACTGGTATCGGGTACAGAAATATTCTGTGGCCCGACCAGTCGACTGGCATATAGCAGTCGACTGGTACTGTGTAAAACAGAAGTGACATAGAGCAGCTGGTTGGTGCTTTAGCCATGCAATGTAGAGGTTGGGGGATTAAATCCTGCCAAGATAATAAAATAAAAGTTTTGCTTTATTTTGGACTACTTAGTACTTTCAACATGATTATGAATTGTTAGTTCAGTAAATAGCGAAATAAGAATTTTTCGAAATTCTCCCAGTTGGTTTAGCATTATCAGAAATCACTAATTAGTCAGCCAGCCAGTTAGTTAGTAGCTATCCGCCTTACAGCTTAGTACCAGAAGGTGGGTCGTTACAGCAGATCGCAGAGTAGAGTTCTTCGCCTGTTTCTTCGTCTCTTAATCGATTTTTTTATTGTTTTCTTTACCGGATCGCGTGACCACATCATAATCGAGTTCTTGTCAAGCTTCAGATCATCGGGGAAAGTGTTTCAGTTCAGTTTTGCAAACTAAATCGCGAGGAGTTTTGGAGAGGGTTTCGCCGTAGCTCCGATCCACTGATTTCTTCATCCGATCGCGTCTGTCTTCATCGAACTGATGCCACTAGATGCTTCAGAGGGGTTCTCCGAAGTAATTTGAGGGTGTTTGAACGAGTTCGACATTCGGCGTAAGGTGAAGATCGCGGCTTCAGCTACTGACCGATCGGGTTGATATGTCAGAGAACACACTGATCGGTCCCGTGACCGATCAGAGGAAGGCCTGATCGGTCCGGTTGACCGATCAGGAGAGCAGAACACAGCAAGCTGAGCAGGGGAGATTTCCTTTAATGGTTTTTGAGCTAGGGGGTTCATAGCTCATCCTTCGTGTGACGGCGAAAGGAAGTTTTGATCAGAATTTGATTTGATGTTTAATTAAGATTACTTTGGTTTTACACATGTATTTCTTCAGGTCGTTTTAGATTGTTTTATCTTCACTTCAAGATTATGTTCTTTAATCTTTGTTTCGTTCTATGTTTCAAGTTCTGCAAATTAATTTCCTTATTATTAATTCTCTGCAATTTATAACCGCATTGAAGTTTAGTCCTTATGTTTCCATTCAATAGTTCTTAAGTTTCCGTACTTCAAGTGAATTCACTCATTGCTTTAGCTAAGCTCATCTTATTTCATTTTGTCATTTCCTTATTGCAACACCCCATCTTATTTAGAAAACCTAAACATCAAACGACAAATAAACCTTGCAAGCTCGAATTAAACATCCATTCAACTAGTCCTTGGAAAAATACGACCTGAGGCCCCTCTACTACATTTTTATCTTTGTTAGCTAAAGGGTTTTCAGCTTTATAAATTTCTAAATATGGGACCCACATTCGTGACAGCTATTTTGGGGCCATCAAATTTTTGGCGTCGTTGCCGAGGAATTATATACTTGTTATGTTTGTTTGATTCTAGCTTGTGCTTATTTCCATACCCTGTGCTTATTTTTCGTGATCATATCTTCTGTGCTTATTTCATATTCTGAGAAGTCGCATCAAATTTTTGGCACCGTTGCCAGGGAATATCACTAGTTGGATATGTTTGATTCTAGCTTGTGTGCTTAATTCCATATTTTGTGATTCTATTTTCATATTCTGTGAACATCATCATGAGCTTGTGCTTATTTCATAATATGTGAACACGTATCAAATTTTTGGTGTCGGGGAATCACTAGTTGAGTTTGTTTAATTTGAGCTTGAGTTTAATATTTATATTCTTGGATGTTATTTTCATTTGCTTAAGCTTTTTGTGTACATGTGCTGCCATTTTTGTTTGCTTGTGGCCAGGACTGCAGGTAGTGATCTTAAGAGGTTGAGAATCTATTGAAAATTTTTCTACTCATTCAAGCAGTACCATGGCAGAATATTAGTATTTTCAGAGTTTTCAGCAGCCTTGTCAGAATTATCAGCATCCTTATTCTCAATTCTAGAATGTTCAACAAAATTTTCAACCATTCCAGCCTTGTCAAAATTTCCAGCAACCAAATTGTCAGTTTCAACCTCAACTTTAACAATTTCAGTAAAATTTTTAGCCAAGTCAACCTTTCCAACAATTTCAGCAGCCCTATTCGAATTTTCAACAAAACCAACCTTGGAGTCAACCACAACAGCAATGTCAACCACATTTCGAAAATTTTCAGCAAGAGTACAATCCTAATCAGCAAGGTTTTCAACCATACAATCCGAATTTTCAACCTCCACAATTTCAGCCTGCACCACAACAATTTCAACCTCAGAACCAGAATTTTCAGAGCTACAATTCTCAGCAATTCCAACCACATTCCCAGCCCAATTTTCAGCAATTCCAGCAGCAAAATCAATCATTTGATCAGCCCCAACAGCTTCATTTTCAGAGTTCACAGCTTACTTATAATTTTCAGCAATCTTATGTCACATTTCAAGATCAACAAGAGCCTTGTACCAATCAAGGAGAATTTGAGAATTCCAGTGAGTTTGAAGCTCAACAACAAAGGCTGGAGGAGGTGTTACAACAACTAATTCAACAGAAACGTTTACAACAACAAGAGTATGATTCTGCGCTTAAGAACATTGAGAGACATCTGGGATAAATGATTAGTGATATGAATCAAATGCAAGCCTAAGAATCAAGCCAATCACCTTCTCAAGCTACTCTAAATTCTAAGGGGTATGATTATGCACCAATTTCGAGGAATGAGGAAGTTGTTTCAAGTCTAAACATTCCAAGAGTTGATTTTTCTGAAGAAATTCAAGCACCTCATTTTCCACTTCAAAACAGCCCTGGAATTGATTTTACATCAGTTGGTAGTGTCCCTAGTCTAAGTCTAAGTCCTTCTTCAATTGATCTTGAAATTTTGATGGAGGAAGAAGAATAAGTCATCAAGATTAGGGCACCCACAGCTTGCATGCCTCCTGAAATTCCTGTTCAGAGTTCACTCCCAAAATTTTCAGAGGAAGCAGAGGAGTTATTATCTACAGTGGCTGCGGAGTTGGAGGTTGTTTCAGATCCATTTTCAGTTGGAGATGATTCTTTAGGTGTAGGGGATTGCACTGAGCCCCAAGGATCACCTATTTTGAATTTTGATTGAGATGTTTTCAGAGGATAGGTTTGAGAGTATAGGGGATTGCACTGAGCCCCAGGGACCACCCATACCTACTGAGGATCCATTATCTGTAGAGGCAGTGGAGGAGATTGATAGTGGAGTTTGTGACAATTTTGAATTTGATTTTGAAGCTCTACAGGACCTTTCTAGTCTTTTATTTTGTGATCCTTTTAGACTTTTATTTTGTGGTGATGTAGCTGTTGATGATTCTAATTTTTCTAATATGGTTGTTGCAGATATGGTTGATAAAGCATGCCTTGGAGATGAGTCTATTGGTGTAGGGGATTGCACTGAGCTCCAGGGACCACCACCATTGACGAATACATTAGAAGACTCAGAGGATCAGTATGAAAGTGTAGGGACTTGCATGGGGGAAGCAAGAACCCAAGAATTACCTATGCTAGTTGAATGCCCACCAGAACCTGAGATTGAAGTGGAACCTTTACTTGACCAGGAAGAGGTCATGGATACATCTACTTTTGTAGAACCTCCAGGTATTTTTCAGCTTGATCAAGTAAGTATTTCTCCTATTTCTTTAGAAGAACTCATGGAGGTACCTAGGGTTGAGTTTGTTGATTGTGATGATATTCTTGACACTTCTTATGTAGAGATTGATTTTGAAAAAATCATTGAGGTACCTATTATTGGTTGTGACGAATTTCTTGATACATCTTATGGAGAAAGTGACTGTGAAAAATCCATGGAGGCATTTAAAATTGATTTCGTTGGGTGTGATTCACTTTTTGAAACATCTTATGTAGAAAAGGATTGTGAAAAACTCATAGATGAACGTGAGGATGATTTTGTTGGTTTTGATGCTATTTTTGATACATCTTATATGGAGGCTGCTTGTGAAAAAATCGTGGAGGAACCTAGTGTTGAATTTATTGTTTGTGATGAATTTATTGACATATCTTCTGTAGTCATCGACTGTGAACAACTCATAAAGGTACCTGAGATTGATTTGGTTGACTGTGAAACATTTCTTGATATACCTTATGTAGAGCCTGCTTGTGAAAATCCTATAGAGGTACCTAAAATTGATCTTGTTTGCTGTGATACGTCTCTCGATACATCTTATGTAGAGGTTAATTGTGGAAATTCCATTGAGGTACCTAAAATTGATTTCCTTGGTTGTGATAAGCTTCTTGATATAACATTTGTGGATAATAATTGTGAAAAACTAATAGAGGTACCCAAAATTGATTTTATTGGATGTGATTCATATCTCGATTCATTTTATATAGAGACTGATGTTATTTCATTTCTTTCTTACCCTGCACGCGTGAGAGAGGTATTGCATGGTTTTGCAGGGTCATGTAGGCTTTTGGAGTGGGTGCTCCATCTAAACAGACTCCAACCTCCTGGAAGGACTTCCAAAAGGCATCAAGAGGGAGGAGTAGATCTTACTTTAACTCGTCGCACTCCACCTCTTAAATGGATTTTGTACCTTAATCGCCTTCGGCCACCTGAATATTTTTCTGTGAAGTTTATGTGTGGGGGAGCAATGTACCATGACATAGATAACATGAAGAATGCTCTCTCGACCACCCATACTCCTCCACTACCGCAATGGAGGTTATTTCTTGATCGACTCCGACCGTCAGAAATAAAGGAGAGTTTGTTCCTTCTTACATTTTCTTTCATTGTATGTTTCATTTTTATGTTTTCTAGAAGTAGATTTTTTTTAAAAATGAGTTCTTGTTAATAAATGCTTGATTAGTGTAGATTGAATAAGAGTACCATTTTATCCCTTTTGGCATTTTACTTCTTGCATGACTATGAATAAATGTATCCATCTAGATTTTCTTATATCATTTTAGAGTCCCTTGAAAGCAAATTAAATTTGGTTGTTAAGACTTAGGATTTGAACCAATGGATGAATTCTTGGATGCTTGAGTACTACTTAGTTATGGACTCTAGAGTGATGACTTGAGATGAATTCTTTTCACCTAGTGAGGATTGGCCTTATTTTTCTGATACACACATGTGATTGTACTCTAGAACTTGCTTAGGTTCTTTCAAAGCTATATTTCTATGATTTGACCACATTTATAGAGGTAAATCATTTTGTTTCCTTTTTCATATCAATTTCTTTGCAAGATTCCTTATTAGTACACTCTTATTCTATATTTCCTTTCCCTAATCATATTTTCCATGGACTTGGTTACTTTGAGTGTTTCTTAATGTTATTTTGCCCGAGACGGACAAAAGGTTAAGTGTGGGAGAGGATGCAAGCATTTTATCAAATTTTGAGGACAATCAAGCATTGACAATTCACAAGGGAAGTGTGCTAATTTGAATGAGTTTTGTATCAAGTGGGTTGCAAAAGTTGGTTAGTGAAGAATACATGTGGAACATTTGAATTCCTAGTTATAATTTGAGGTTTCAAGTTTTTGAGGCATACTTCGGGGGGAAGAAAAGTTTTGTAACATTTAATAACAAACAAGTAGAGATGTGCCAATCTGAAGGAGATTTGTATCAAGAATGAGTTGCAAGCATACCCATCAGCTCAGTTGCAAGAAAAAGGAAATTTTGTGTAATTTGAAAAGTGAAGCAAAAGGAAAAGAAAGTTAGAGAGCAAAGAGATATCTTTAAGTTCAAATTTGGATAGGAAACAAGCTCTGTTTGACCAAGTATTAAGTAGGAACAAAAGGATGATTTCATTCCATATTATCGTGTTGAAAAGTTTTGAAAGGCTACTGATAACTAGTATTTTGACGGATAAATTTTGTGCAATTAGTGAGGGAATTTGAGGCTTTGGAGTGTATTTGGTTATGAAATGATGCATAATTATGAATAGGATGTATTTTCATTGGTTAATTAATTTTCCTACATTTTCACACTCATATTTCATTCTATTGAATTTTTGGGACAACTTGTGCATCATCGGATCAAAAGGGCACATCCGGGGCGAAGATGGATCCATAAAGAACGACATCAGACTCCAATTTCATTCTGTTGGAGCCCTGATTGGTCACCAGACCAATCAGGGGGAGCTCTGATCGGTCCCCAGACCGATCAGGGAAGGCCTGATCGGTCCCCAGACCGATCAGAAGAAGATGGCACAAAAGAACTCAGAATTTTAGCTATTGATCAAATCCTGATCGGTCTGTCCCTGATCGGTCCCCAGAATGATCAGGGAGGTCCCTGATCGGTCGCCATCCAGTCCGATCAGAGAGCTTCTAGACCAATCAGTAGCTGTCCAGATGCGATCGGATGCGTTGGTCATCACAACCCTCCACTTGGATCTGGCAACGACGATTGATGGAGCTTCATTGCAAGTGATCTCAGCCACTCATCAGAGGAAAGCAAGGGTGGAAAGGAGGAGTAGAAAAGGGGATAAGGGCAACCAAGGGAGGGGATCACGCCATCACACAAGGCTGCAACCTTCTTCCACCCCGACGCCTTTTCCACCACCAAGGTCGGCGGCATACTCACCATGTCACCGTCGCCGGCCGGTCATCTCCTCCACCTTCCATCTCTCTTCTTCTTCTTCACCTCCATTCCCAGCAGCCCTTCATCCATTTTTCGGCAGCAGCTATTCACACTTCTTCACAGCAGTTTCCCGTCACAGGTTTTCGTTCACAGCAGCCCTTCATCCGACCTCTTCACAGCTTTTCTTCGGCAGAACCCCTTTATAGCAGTTCTTCTTCACAACTTTTCATCATTTGGCAGCAGTTCATCCGATCTAGCAGCACTCCAGCCTTCATCAGATTTGATTATGGTGTTGATTGGTTTCCTTCATCAGATTTGATTATTGTGTTGATAGTTGAATTGTTGTGTGAATTGGTGAATGATTGTATTTGATGGATCCCCTGATGTTTCAATTTGCATGTACTTGGGTCATTTTGTTTGATGCTCATTACGTGTTTGATGAAATTCCCAAACCATTATGTTAATTGAATGCTTTGTTAATTGAATGCTTTAAGTTTCCCTTATGTTCTTATACTTGATTTGGATGCAATAGGTTAGGTCAGATTATATTTTTTTCATGCTGTAGGTTTTACTCCATGTTTAGTTTTGATGATGCTTTATTTCAAGTTGCCTTTTCTTTTATGCAATTGTAGTTAGGTCAAATTAGATTTCCTTACCTGCACTGTCTTTCATTAACTAGAACTAGATTTTATACTTGCTTTGCTATTTCTTTTCGTAGTCTTAGCGTTCAAATCTAAACCCCAGTTTAATATCCAAAATCCAAAAGCAATAACGTGGAATCCTAAGATTATTAACATGCCATTACATTCCTTGAGAGAGACGACTCGAGTTACTCTATACTACCTTAGTTTAGAGGAGTTCGACATTTTAATTGTATTTGAAACTGTAACGCGACTAAAACGGTTATCAAACATTTCAGATTGTGCAAGTTGGAGCTAGCCATTGAAAGGCATTGAAGAGCTGCAGAGAAAAAAAAGACAGAAAACAAAAATCAGCAGCTGGAAAAAAAGAGAAAAAAAAGAGAAAAGAAAAGAAAAGAAAGAAAACCATGAAGTGGAAGTAAGTGATGGGTTAGATTTCGAATTTGAAGTTGAGAACAAGAAGCTAGTTGAAGGTAAAAGTGAGTTATTATTTGGAAGATTGGAATCTTAGTAGAAGCATTTCAGAAATCTGCTGAATTCAGAGTAGTTTCAGCTACTGATCGTCGCCTGATCGGTCCTCGAACCGATTAGACAGGTGACTGATTGGTCGGCTGACCGATCAGATGTATTCCAGTCCGAGTAGAGGGAAGCTAGACCGATCCCCTGTCCGAACAGGCAATGTCTGATCGGTCCAATGACTGATCAGAAGGCTTGGCACAGAACAGAACACCAAACTCAGTATTGTTTCTCATCCAAATCAGTTTATCCCAACTCACCACAACTCGGAATTCATTAGAGGGCATCAAAAGAGGGCAAAGTGCATTAGGAACATTTTTGGTGCCCAAGTCTTCCACTTTCTCTATTTTTTCCATATTTTTTTATTATGCCATATTACTTTCCATATTTCCTTACCATGTCATATTTCCTTATCAATTTCTTTATCATAAGTCATAAGTATCAAAGTTCATCAATTTCCTATTTCATTTCTTTTATTTCATATATCTTCTTTACCTTGTTTGAATAAGCTTTTGTAGATGTGGATCCTAATCAAGAATGATGGTGGAGAGTAGATAATAAGCAAGTCTATGGTAGTGCAAGAACCATGTTGTGTTTGAGAGAGCTCAATTTCATTAAAAATGTAGAATTTAGGAAGAGAGCCACTTTAGAACTTCCCTTGCAAGGATTTTTGAGTTAATTCATCTCAATGAGTCATGATAGATGAAGTAAGCTAAGTTGTTGATTTAAGGTCAAGTTTCTAGTCTATTGAGTTTAGATTTTTGAGAATTGACAACCCTAGGTAATTTCCTTTCAATTGTTTCTGACTATGATAAAGACTAATCTAGGGGGATACATCTTAGCTTACTAGTAGCTTGTGCGAGACGCCCAAGAGTAAGTGTGGGGGAGTTGATAACTACCATTTTGTTGATAAACTTAGGCTCTCAAATCCATGTTTGATCCATATTTTATATGCTTAAGTTTGCATTTACATTAGGTTTCATGAAGTATCTCTATTTTAGCTTTTAATTCAAATCTTTGTATATTTGAGATATTTTGTTACTAATTTGAATATTAATTTTTGTAGGTTTCAATTGATCATGGACCTAGATTAGATTGGGTCAGACTTGAGTCAGAATTGGATCCGGATCAAAGTGATCAAGCTTGGATTAATCTGAGCCGTCCGATCAAGAAACGGCTGGATCTGAACCATCGGTCAACTTCTGGTCAATCCGAGTTCAAGGTAGAGTCCATCATGACCACTGATCAATATCTAAAACTTTAATCCAAATCAGAAGCAATTTGACCATTGGATCAAGCTCAAGGTGTTCTAGACCATCCATTTAAAAGAAGGGAAGATCTGGGCCATCCGCTATAAATCTGGTTGATCCGAGATAAGGACAGGTAGATCAGAGCTACAGATCAAGATCTAGGGAGTTTGGTTCAGATCGGAGCAGATCCGACCGTTGGATGAGATCGGGACAATCTCAGCCATTGAATTTCAAAAGGAATAAGTTTAAATCAGAATTCCCTCTTCCTTCTCCGAGGTCGTCGCGTCGAAGATCGCAGAGTAGAGTTCTTCGCCAGTTTCTTCGTCTCTTAATCGATTTTGTTATTGTTTTCTTTACCGGATCACGCGGCCACATCATAATCGAGTTCTTGTCAAGCTTCAGATCATCGGGGTAAGTGTTTCAGTTCAGTTTTGCAAACTAAATCACGCAGCTGAGAGGTGTTTTGGAGAGGGTTTCGCCGGAGCTCCGATCCACTGATTTCTTCATCCGATCGCGTCTGTCTTCATCGAACTGATGCCACCAAATGCTTCAGAGGGGTTCTCCGAAGTAATTTGAGGGTGTTTGAACGAGTTCGGCATTCGGCATAAGGTGAAGATCGCGGTTTCAGCTATTGACCGATCGGGTTGATCGGTCAGAGAACACACTGATCGGTCCCGTGACCGATCAGAGGAAGGCCTGATCGGTCGGGTTGACCAATCATGAGAGCAGAAGACAGCAAGCTGAGCAGGGGAGATTTCCTTTAATGGTTTTTGAGCTAGGGGGTTCATAGCTCATCCTTCGTGTGACGGCGAAGGGAAGTTTTGATTAAAATTTGATTTGATGTTTAATTAGGATTACTTTGTTTTTACACATGTATTTCTTCAAGTCGTTTTAGATTGTTTCATCTTCACTTCAAGATTAAGTTCTTTAAGCTTTGTTTCATTAAATGTTTCAATTTCTGCAAATTAATTTCCTTGCAATTAATTCTCTGCAATTTATAACCGCATTGAAGTGTAGTCCTTATGTTTCCATTCAATAGTTCTTAAGTTTCCGTACTTCAAGTCAATTCACTCATTGATTTAGCTAAGCTCATCTTATTTCATTTTGTCATTTCCTTATTGCAACACCCCCATCTTATTTAGAAAACCCAAACATCAAACGACAAATAAACCTTACAAACTCGAATTAAACATCCATTCAACTAGTCCTTGGAAAAATACGACCTGAGGCCCCTCTACTACATTTTTATCTTTGTTAGCCAAAGGGGTTTCAGCTTTATAAATTTCTAAATTTGAGACCCACATTCGTGACAACTATTTTGGGTCCATCAGTGGTCTCAGATGAGCAGCTGGGAGTTGCAGAGGAGCGTCTGAGGCAACGCCGGTTAAGAGCTTGGTGAAGAAGAAGAAGAAAGTGATTATGGGGAAGAGTTCTTGATCATCTTCTTGCTTCATCTACAACTGAGAAGTTTGGTTGCTACTACACACATTCTGATCCTTGAAACAACTTATTGAGACATTGCATACTTGAGCACTTGGAAGAGGAAAGGAGCTTGGCGAGTCCATCAGCAAGCAGACATGAAGAGCAGGGAGTTCTTGCATGAGGTTTGTGCTGAGTGGAGCTCGGTGTAGAGTCCTTGTATTCCTTCTGTCCAAGTTGCTCTGTAAGCCTCCTTGTTTCCCTGTGCTTAAGTTCTTATTTTTGTGAAACGCTGTGGAGATGTTACTCCACCGAGAAGGAGGTTCCATTCTATCCGGATTTTCCGGGGCTTGATCTGCCGACGATCAAGGGATCGCCCACCTTAAGGTCACGCCAAGGAGTAGGGGCAAGTTATCCCCGAACCTTGTAAACGATCCTTGTTAGCGTTTGTAGTTTGCTTTTCATTTCTACATTTATACTCTGTTTTGTTTTTGCTTCCGCTGTTGCTGCTAACATTCAAGTGCAGAAACCCTAAAAGAGAAAGGAACTTGTGTCTAGCTACATTCACCCCCCCCTCTCTAGCCATCCAAGCACCAACAAGTGGTATCAGAGCTTGGGGCTTTGTTCAAATGGATTAACAACTGAGAGTCTACAAGATGGCTGGAAGAGAAGGATTGAGCACAAACCGACCTCCACTCTTCGACGGTACAGATTTTTAATATTGGAGATCGAAGATGGAGTATTATTTGAAGACCAACATTAATATGTGGTTTGCGGTGAAGGAGGGCTTCATCCTTCCAAGAGATGGTGAAGGAAAAGAGATCGAGTTCTCCATGTGACCGGCTGAGCAAACCCGAAAAGGAGAAGTCGATGCGAAGGCGGTGGTTACCTTGCAATATGGGATGACCAAGGACCAACTAATCAAAGTTGGTCCCTTCACAAGCGCAAAGGGCATTTGGAATAAGCTTATCGAACTCCATGAGGGCACCCGGGACTCAAGGATAGCCAAGAGGGACTTGCTTCTCAATCAACTACAAAACCTCACCATGAAGGAGTCCGAGAAGGTAAGTGAACTCCATGGTCGCTTCAAAGAAATTTTGAACGGTCTCCACTCCATCAGTGAAAAGGTAGAAAACCGAGACTTAGTGAGGTATATTCTCAAAGCCTTCCCTAGGAATGCCTTGTGGTCATCCATGGTGGATGCTTATAAGGTTTCCAAGGATTTATCATTTGTTAAGTTAGAAGATCTATTTTATGAAATGGAATTACATGAGATCTCTAACCAAAGCCCCAAGGAGAAGGGGATTGCATTTGTGGCAGGTGACCGAAAGAAGAACGAGAGGAAGAAAGAAAAGGAGGAGAAGAACACTCATCACATGGCTTTCATGGCAATAGGTTGGTTTGGGTTACCAACCTAAAGAATCAAGTTTTGTATCATTAATGTCAAAAACCAAATTCAGAGCACAAAATGCCTCTAGGGCTCAAAAGGTTAGGAAGAAAATGACTAAGGCATGGGTGCAAAAGTCTTACATTGTAGATTGTTTAGGTCCCAAAATTTGGGTACCTAAAACCTCCATATTTAGAATTGTATAAGCATTATTTGAGTGGGAGTATCTATCAACATTGGTTGTTGATAATTGGTACTCCAAACACAATTAAAATCATATACTCATGAATGTAGTGTTTTATGAAATTTCACTTGAGTAGTAAGGGAATTTTCATACAATGAATGATAGTATATCCATGCTTCGGAATAAATCTACAAGTTTTGAAAAAAAAATTATATATTTATCACATGAATGGTTTGGGTTGGCACATAACTTGTTTTTATGGATTGCTTAGAATAATTAGTTTTATTACTGTAATTTTTTATCTATGATATGCCTTATCTCAAACCTAAGGAGGCTATTTTCTTGTATGTGTTATACCACATGAATGCATGCTAAGGAAAATATCATACATATTTTGTAATGATAAGACATCAATAGACAAGAACATGGGCTTAAAGTTTTAGGCTTAAGTTTTTCTTAATATTTTGGAGATGAATGTTAGTGATATGAGAGAAGTGTCCTAAGGCAATCGCCTTATGATTGTAAATATTTATTTTAATAAATGATAATTCACTATTTGAGTATACATGTTAGTGTATTTGATTGGGATCTTAAACTCATCTACTGAATGTCCGCAATACAATTCACAGCATAAGAGAATTTGTGATGGGACCACAACTAGTGATTATCTCTACATGTGCAATTGTGAAGTATTGAAAATATCCCTAGTCGATGAATTGATAAAAACGGACACTATCAATTCTGTTGAGACTAGCATGGGTTATTCTCTAATCAGCTGATTCTCACTGGCTGGTGACATTGGGATGTCCGGAGATAAACATGGATGCTAGTTAAGAGAACTAGTTCATTGGAGTGACTAGCTGTAAAACTTCATATGGTAATCTATATAGATATGTTAATGAAGTTCTTACTGCAGCTTAAGTGCGATGTTCCGTTGACTTGCGGTGTTCAAGTCATCTTGGTCATGGAGGCTTATACTTTAACATCTTAAGCAAGCATCTCCAAGGAGGTGTGAACCCAGGATGATTGGGTATAAGCCGAAGTGCCCGAAGATGTTTGAACAGCCTACAAAGGATTCACCACTCCTTGCGAGGAGATGTATACCCAGGCCTATCGTCGGATTGTTACTCAAAGCCTCTGGCCAGAGCATATCATGTTTAGAGTATGAGTCTCTTACATACATGAGAGTAATTAGAAATCCAAAGGACGAGAAAGATACTACTTGGGCTAGGTGTGACGTAGTCAGCCTAGTGGGGACTGACACATACAGACCATGTCCTGAACCAAGAGGGTATAAGATGGTGAAGGGAATGAGGCACGATTCATTAGAGCTGCTGAAGGGTTTCAAAATAATTTCTGAGGTCAACCGTTGATCTTTCGATTAATTGGGGTCATGATGTACTACTAGATGCCACTCATGATCGTTCTATAATTAGTTGATTATAGACGGCCAACATAAATCGAAAGCCTATTTAGTCACACGCACTACGAGTAATCTGAGGGATTTAAAATGAGTTGAAAATTAAATTTTTCAATCAAGAGAAATAAGTCGAATCTGAATTAATCAGAGGCGCAATGGAAGCTTAAAATGACTATATATTTTGAAGGCTTATCGGGCGAATTAAATGAGTTTAATTCGCGATGGGTTCGGCTCGGTTTGGCCGGCCAAAGAGGGTGCCAACCCCCTTTGGTTTGGCCGGCCACAACATTGGGGAGACACCAATTTATTTGGTTTAATTAATAAAATAAATCTAGCACGATTTGTTTTATAAATTATGGATAAATAAATTTGTATAAAGAAATTTATATAAATAAATTTATAGAAATTTATTCCTTTTTTGGAGAGGCGGATCGCGACTCCTTCCTTCCTTTCCCGGAATTTTGATTCCGTTAACTTGGTGGTTAGTTTCCATCCTTCTCTCTTGTTTTTCTAGTTGTGTCTTCGGAGAATCTAGTAGTTCTCGTCGACATAAAACTCGTGGCTTTGCGAAGTCATCCCGAAGAGAACTCGGCGTGGACGCGAATAGAGGCGGAGCTTCCAAGGGACGCTACGGTTGGATCTCGTCCCTTACTTCGAGTTACGAGAGGTACAAAGTAAATTAGTTTACTTTTTCACAAAAGTTTTAATTTATGATCATGTCCACACATCATAAGGTTGCATGCTAGATACGTGGTTAAAATAATTTGAGAAATTATTTTATGCTAATTCTTCCGCTGCACGTAAAAATTTAAAATTTTACGAACCCGTATCCTTGTCAACATGCACCCGGTCCCAACAGTGGTATTAGAGTCGGTTAGTGTTTGACATAATCATATAATTGTTTTGCGAAAAACTTTGTCATGATCTCAATTTTGGAAAAATTTTCAATTATGAAAACTTTCCAATTATGATAAATTTTAGAATTAGGAATTTCAAAGTTTGGAAATCCTCATGAAATTTCGCAAACGTTTGAAATATCCTAGTTTCTGAAATTTTGGAAAACTTCCCATCTTTGGAAACTTTCTAATTTTGGAAATTTTTCTATTTTAGAAATTTTCTAATTTTGGAAATATGTAAGTTTTCTTTGTACCAGAAACTTACAATTATTCTGAAAACCTATTATGAAATCTCGCAATTTTGGGCACTTTCTTTCAAGAAAGTCTAGACAAATTTATGGACAATTAATTGACAATTAAATTTGAATTGGTTTTTAAATTGTCAACAAAATTCTTTATTTTGGATTGAGCCTCGGGGAGCCGTCCAATTTAAAGTTAGTTGTTGTAATTTAATTTCCCAATTTTAAATGAAATTGTCATATTTAATTTGTTTACGCTTCCGAAGCGGACCAAATTGGATTACGACAAATTACTTTTCTTTGGGTATCTGAGCCTCGGGGAGCCACCCTTAGAAAACAATTTGTTGTAATTAATTAAATCCATGAATAAAATATGATTCAAGAGGTGATGCTCTTACATATTGTTGTCTCCAAAATTAATTAGGAAAATGGTTTCCTATAGAGTTTTCTTAAATGAGATTTTCATGAAAATAATATGTGGTTGAATTAAGGGAATTGTCTCTTAATTTAATAAGATTTGATTTAGAGAAATCAAAGTCTTAAAACATATTATTTCTGAAATTGATTATGACAATTTAGGAAATTATTTCTCAAAATAATTCCTTTAATAAAGTATGAAATTAGAATTAGGAAATCCAGTTCCTAATTCAATTCATGAGACTTGATAAATTAAGTCACATACATACTTTATTAAGGAAATCGTTAGTCATGACATAATTATATGTCATGAATGTGCTTAGAAAAGAAAGGATGAGACCCAAAACCCCTTACAAAATATTAAGGCCAACACCTTCCATTAATATGGTTAGAATCGGAGTTTTGTTTCTTGTTTGGGTTGATGGACACATCCATGCCCGGCTTGAACCTCAACATGTTCAAACCATGGAATTAGTTTATGAATAATATAGTTGAAGTCAGAGGTCAATCCTTAGTTTTGGTTGTTGGACACATCCAAGCCTGACTAAGAGGTTGAATTAGATCCAACCATATTAAAACTATTTCTTGATTAATGGGTCAGCCTTAAGCTTGGAGCATCGATTTGTTGTGCCACAGCCAAGGTCGATGTAAAGAGAGGTGCAGTTGGGTGCTATGTATATTGATGCATACTTGTTAATGAGTTAACAACCCAATGATTTATGCAAATATTCAATTAGTTGATAGCATAAAGTGATAGTTACATATATGTGATGTGTAATCGGTATAATTACCTACCTTCATAGCTAAGAATAACTTGATGGCCACAGCCATGGTTGTTCTTATCTATGGTTGGATATCAACCTATTTGGAGATGTTCCTACAATCTCCTGAATTGATAAAAAAGGTTATTCAATTCGAAAAATAAATAGGATTTTTAATTAATGTATATTGATACATTCCTTATCATTCTTCTCACATAAGCTCAATTTGTATTTCTAGGTTAATCACTCGATCATGTCTTCTCTAAACTTGCGTTCCATTTTGGACACCAATAAACTGACTGGGCTGAACTTCATGGACTGGCTTCGAAACTTGAGGATAGTCCTCAAGGCAGAGAAGCTTGCTTATGTCCTTGAAGATCAACTTCCCAACCTCCAGAGGTGCAACTCCAGACCAGTAGTGGCCTATCAGAAACATGTGACCGATTCTGAACTTGCGAGTTGCATCATGCTAGCCTCTATGGTACCTGAGCTGCAAAAGCAGCATGAGCATATGGATGCTTATACCATCATCTTCCATCTTCATGAGTTGTTTGAAGAGCAGGCGAGATCCGAAAGGTTCGAAGTCTCCAGACTCCTCTTCACCACTAAGATGCAGGAAGGCACTTCTGCCTCGCAGTTTGTGTTAAAGATGTTGGGGTACATTGAGCGACTGAACACACTCGGTTTTGCAATGGATCATGAACTAAGTATTGACTTAATTCTGAATTGTT
>JAGFNQ010000698.1:0-82117 GCA_024364735.1 Boesenbergia rotunda | reverse complement strand
GTTGATAAAACCAAAGTATGCAAGCTTCGACGATCCATATATGGACTGAAGCAAGCTAGGAGCTGGAACATCCGTTTTGATGAGACAATCAAAGAGTTTGATTTCTCACAAAATCCTGACGAACCTTGTGTGTACAAGAAGGTTAGTGGGAGTGCAGTCGTATTCCTAGTATTATATGTCGATGACATATTACTTATAGGAAACGATATATCAGTCTTACAGACAGTTAAAATTTGGTTGTCCAAAACTTTCTCCATGAAAGACCTGGGAGAAGCAACCTATATCCTTGGGATTAGAATCTATAGAGATAGATCAAAACGGTTGCTTGGTCTTTCGCAGTCTACATATATAGACCGAGTGCTAAAAAGGTTTAGCATGTCGGAATCCAAGAAAGGTTACCTTCCCATCAGGCATGGGATCAACCTTTCAAAGTCTATGTGTCCGCGCACAGAAGACGAGAGGATTTGCATGAATAAGATTCCTTATGCATCCGCGATAGGATCTATCATGTATGCTATGTTATGTACTAGGCCCGATGTATCGTATGCTGAGCGTCACAAGCAGATACCAGTCGGATCCAGGAATGGATCATTGGGCGGCTGTCAAGACAATCCTTAAGTACTTAAGAAGAACTAAGGATGTGTTCCTAATATATGGAGAAGGAGATATGGTAATACGTGGGTATACAGATGCCAGTTTCCAGACAGATAAGGATGACTCCAAATCACAGTCTGGATACGTATTTACTTTGAATGGAGGCGCAGTAAGTTGGAAAAGTTCCAAACAAGACACCGTAGCGTATTCTACCACGGAAGCGGAATATATCGCAGCTTCGGAAGCAGCAATGGAAGCAGTCTGGATCAAGAAGTTTGTCTCCGAACTTGGTGTGGTTCCAACCATTGACGAAGCAGTACCGGTTTACTGCGACAACAATGGAGCTATTTAAACAAGCAAAGGAACCAAGGTCTCATCAGCGATCCAAACACGTGCTTCGCCGCTATCATCTAATCAGAGAGATTATAAGTAGGAATGATATACAAATTGAGAAAATTCCCACTGAAAGGAATTTAGCGGATCCTTTAACTAAGGCCTTACCTCAGAACAAGTTTGAGGGTCATGTTAGAGCCTGTGGTATTGGATACCGTAGCGATTGGCATTAGGCCAAGTGGGAGTTTGTTAGTGATATGAGAGAAGTGTCCTAAGGCAATCGCCTTATGATTATAAATATTTATTTTAATAAATGATAATTCACTATTTGAGTATACATGTTAGTGTATTTGATTGGGATCTTAAACTCATCTACTGAATGTCCGCAATACAATTCACAGCATAAGAGAATTTGTGATGGGACCACAACTAGTGATTATCTCTACATGTGCAATTGTGAAGTATTGAAAATATCCCAAGTCGATGAATTGATAACAACGGACACTATCAATTCTGTTGAGACTAGCATGGGTTATTCTCTAATCAGCTGATTCTCACTGGCTGGTGACATTGGGATGTCCGGAGATAAACATGGATGCTAGTTAAGGGAACTAGTTCATTGGAGTGACTAGCTGTAAAACTTCATATGGTAATCTATATAGATATGTCAATGAAGTTCTTACTGCAGCTTAAGTGCGATGTTCCGTTGACTTGCGGTGTTCAAGTCATCTTGGTCATGGAGGCTTATACTTTAACATCTTAAGCAAGCATCTCCAAGGAGGTGTGGACCCAGGATGATTGGGTATAAGCCGAAGTGCCCGAAGATGTTTGAACAGCCTACAAAGGATTCACCACTCCTTGCGAGGAGATGTATACCCAGGCCTATCGTCGGATTGTTACTCAAAGCCTCTGGCCAAAGCATATCATGTTTAGAGTATGAGTCTCTTACATACATGAGAGTAATTAGAAATCCAAAGAACGAGAAAGACACTACTTGGGCTAGGTGTGACATAGTCAGCCTAGTGGGGACTGACACATACAGACCATGTCCTGAACCAAGAGGGTATAAGATGGTGAAGGGAATGAGGCATGATTCATTAGAGCTGCTGAAGGGTTTCAGAATAATTTCTGAGGTCAACCGTTGATCTTTCTATTAATTGGGGGTCATGATGTACTACTAGATGCCACTCATGATCGTTCTATAATTAGTTGATTATAGACGGCCAACATAAATCGAAAGTCTATTTAGTCACACGCACTACGAGTAATCCGAGGGATTTAAAACGAGTTGAAAATTGAATTTTCCAATCAAGAGAAATAAGTCGAATCTGAATTAATCAGAGGCGCAATGGAAGCTTAAAATGGCTAAGTCTTTTGAAGGTTTATCGGGCGAATTAAATGAGTTTAATTCGCGATGGGTTCGGCTCGGTTTGGCCGGCCAAAGAGGGTGTCAACCCCCTTTGGTTTGGCCGACCACAACATTGGGGAGAAACCAATTTATTTGGTTTAATTAATAAAATAAATCTAGCATGATTTGTTTTATAAATTATGGATAAATAAATTTGTATAAAGAAATTTGTATAAATAAATTTATAGAAATTTATTCCTTTTTTATGGAAATTAAAATGATCCATGGAATGGTTTATTTTAATTTTATAAAATCAATTATGAATTGATTTTTCCATAATAAAGAAACTTTATAAATTTCTTGTAAAATTTATTCCATAATAAAAGAGGAGATATATTTGTTTTATTATAAAGTTAGTTATAATAAAACTTGGCTTAAACGGAATAATTCATAAGAAAATTTATAGGATAAATTTCTTATGAAAATTCCGTTAAGAGGGAGACTTGGCAAGGGAGAGACTACTATATAAAGGAACCAAAGGCAAGCCTTGAATTCCAATATAGAGTAATCAAGAGATTAACTCTCTCCCTCTCTCTCTCTTATTCTCTCCCTCTCCTTCTCTCCACCTCCTAGGGCCGGCGCCCCCCTTTCCTTGTGCTAGGGCTGGCGCACATCCCTCCTAGGGCCGGTGCATCCTAGGGTTGGCGTGAGCGGTCTCCACCAAGTTCGTGCCGAAGAAGAAGAAGAAGCGGATCGCGACTCCTTCCTTCCTTTCCCGGAATTTTGATTCCGTTAACTTGGTGGTTAGTTTCCATCCTTCTCTCTTGTTTTTCTAGTTGTGTCTTCGGAGAATCTAGTAGTTCTCGTCGACACAAAACTCGTGGCTTTGCGAAGTCATCCCGAAGAGAACTCGGCGTGGACGCGAATAGAGGCGGAGCTTCCAAGGGACGCTACGGTTGGATCTCGTCCCTTACTTCGAGTTACGAGAGGTACAAAGTAAATTAGTTTACTTTTTCGCAAAAGTTTTAATTTATGATCATGTCCACACATCATAAGGTTGCATGCTAGATACGTGGTTAAAATAATTTGAGAAATTATTTTATGCTAATTCTTCCGCTGCACGTAAAAATTTAAAATTTTACGAACCCGTATCCTTGTCAACATGCACCCGGTCCCAACAATGAACCTAGTTGAGTATGCCATGACTTTGATGTAGGTGTTATTAACATTAATCTATGACATGCCAAGTTTGTTTAAGAACAAGATCAACACATAATTTGAAGTGATCACTCATAAGGTGTTGATAGATAAGAACATGAGCTTAAGATCTAGGGTTAATGTTTTCTTTGTATCAAACTCAAATTTCATGACTTGTTTGTTTTCCCATTGATCATGCTTTGATACAAACCTATTTTTG
Source organism: Boesenbergia rotunda (assembly GCA_024364735.1). Classification (NCBI taxonomy): domain Eukaryota; kingdom Viridiplantae; phylum Streptophyta; class Magnoliopsida; order Zingiberales; family Zingiberaceae; genus Boesenbergia; species Boesenbergia rotunda. The sequence continues at coordinate 78,425 of JAGFNQ010000698.1, read as the reverse complement.
ATACTCAAGTTCATGCTTAGCACATACTAATCATGCTTTGATAGGGGTTAAAGTCTTGAATCTTGATACAAATCTGTTTTTATTTTCTTAAGTCTTGAAACTTGTTGGGAATAAACCTTAGTTAAGGGACATAAATCATGTTGTTTATTTTTTAATAAGGGAAACCCTTCTTAGGATCAAACAAATTAAAACCAATTGAATTAGGGTTTGGGAAAGGCTATGAGTTGAAACAAACCTGTGTCTGAAACCGATCAATTTCAGAAAATAGTCTGTATCAGACCTGATCGGTCCATCGACCGATTAAGGCTTAACTGATTGGATCACAAACTTCTCAGTCCGATCCCATTTCACCAAGTTGTATCAGATTAACTGATTATACTGGTACACACAAATCTGATACAAACCAATTACAATTGGAATATACTCCTCATACTTGGAGCAAATTTAATACTGATTCGATACAAACCCATGTTGAAATTTTTGAAATTCACATAAACGGGTTGTTTGAATCATGTTCCTTGATCTCTTGCTCCTTGATGAGGAATAATTTTCAGTGAAGAAACTCAAACCGTGGTTCAAAAATTTTTCTGAATTATCAGATATTAATGGAGTCTACACCCTTGTTGTGGGATGCAAATTGTTAATACAGTCTGATCAGGAACGTATCAGAGTTTCAGGAATTTTTCTGAAATCTGATCTCTCTTCAGACTAATTAGACATATCTCTGTATTAAATAATCAACGAACCTGATCGGTCACGGAGACCAATCAGGATTATGTGTCAGATACAGCTGCATTCCCTACTTGTCATATGAAACATATACATGTTTGACCATGATATAATTCTGTATATGGTTTCATGTGCAATTCACACTTATTGTCGTATGATGCATATACATTGTTGCCATAATACATTTATGGTATATGTCTCTCATATGCAATTCAAAATTTATCTTTGTTTATTTTGGGTTTGGGGAGAGACCATCGATTGTGGGGGAGTTATGTTAAAACATAATAACCATGCCCTTTTTCGATGATTGACAAAGGGCGAGAGAATGGTTGATTAAGTTTGAGGTTATTATAGGGGGAGGATCATGATTCCCTTATGAAAATTGAATGGATTTCAATTGATCATTAATATCTAAACTTAAATCGGGATTGTCAAACAACAAAAAGGGGGAGATTGTTGATGCAATCAGGCCCGATTGTTGTTTTGATGTTGACAATGATTTAAGTTTGGTTTAATGAATTTGGATTAAGTCCTGGTCGGGGACTGGGCATGAAACCCTGGTGAGTGAAGCCAGGTCCTAGCTTGGGAAGCTAGGTTGATGAAAGCCTAGTGAGTGAAGCCATGTCCTAGCTTGGGAAGCTAGGTTGATGAAAGCCTGGTGAGTGAAGTCAGGTCCTAGCTTGGGAAGCTAGGTTGGATGAAAGCCTGGTGAGTGAAGTCAGGTCATAGCTGGGGAAGCTAGGTTGGATGAAATCCTGGTGAGTAAAGCCAGGTCCTGGTAAGTAAAGCCAGGTGATTGAAATCCTAGTGAGTGAAGCTAGGTTGAAATCCCGGTGAGTGAAGGTGGGTCCTGGTGAGTAAAGCCAGGTGATTGAAATCCTAGTGAGTGAAGCTAGGTTGAAATCCCGGTGAGTGAAGCTGGGTCCTGGTGAGTGAAGCCAGGTGATTGAAATCCTAGTGAGTGAAGCTAGGTTAAAATCCCGGTGAGTGAAGCCGGGTCCCGGTGAGTGAATCCGGGTGACCGAAACCCTAGTGAGTGAAGCCAGGTCCTAGTGAGTGAAGCTATGTTGAATGAAGTCCCGGTGAGTGAAGCTGGGCATGGAGTCTTAGTCTAGGGGACCAGGATGAGTCAGAGAAGGCTAGGGAGGTCGTTCTCTTGACTTAGAGTTGACATGGGAGTCCCTGGATCGGTCTGGTCACCAATCAAGGAGATTGGCACGAACTCCTATTGTGGATCGGTCTGGTGACTGATCCAGACAAGGCTGATCAGTCTGGTGACCGATCAGGGAGCAAATAGAAACTTGGGAATGTTTCTGTTCGGCTCCTGATCGGTCTGGTGATCGATCAGGGAGACTCTCAGATCGTTCTAGTGAACGATCAAGTGTCGTGAGCTCCTCACTATAACCGATCAGGCTGGAGCTTGATCGGTCAGGGAGTGTCCTGATCGGTCTCCAGACCGATCAGGCCACAACCTGATCGGTCTGATGACCGATCAGCCATGTATTTCCTGCGGATTGTGGCAAGCAGATTTCTGGATCGGTCTGGTGATCGATCTGGTGATCAATCACGAGAAGTCGCGATTTTGGGTTTCTCACTGGCGACCGATCAGGCTGGTGCCTGATCAGACTAGACCCATCCTGATCGATCTGGTGACCGATCAGGAGTCACTCTGATCGGTCTGGTGACCAATCAGGAGCTGACAGCTTTAATTCAAAACCGTTGGCAGGCGTCTGATCGCGTTCTGATTTCTACTGATACACTACTGATCTCTGTTCTGAGTCTTCTAATATTTGATCCTCTGTTGATTTACTGTGCTAATGAGCTGCTAAGTGTGCAGGTGGATCAGGTTTACTCAAGGAGAGTCAAACTGAGGCTTTTGCTACTTCAGGTTTGACAGTTTTCCATCTCAGGCTGCAATGGACGCTGGCGCTGCTGGAAGCTGACCTGGGGCTCGACTGGGGCTCGACTGAGGAGAGTTCAGGGAGTCCAGGAGATGTCAGTGTAGCTGGGTGGTCTCAGATGAGCAGCTGGTGTAACGACCCGGCCCGTCGACCGGCCCATTTATCGGTTCTCACGACCGTCGTACCGTCGTACCGTCGACCATCGACCGTGCCGTTACTCATACTAGGTCTTCCCACTCCTGGGTGTGGATTTTTGCCTTCCCAGGATTCGAACCCTAGACCGAGGCTTAAATCTAGATCATTATGAATCCTGAATACCAATTGAGCTATAGCTCAATTGGTATTCAGGATTCACAAAGAACTAGATTAAGCATGGATGATACCTTAACGTGTTCCACGTGTCAATGCTTTATTGTAATGACCCGGCCCGTCTACCGGCCATTTACCGGTCCTCACGACCGTCGTACCGTCGTACCGTCGACCATCGACCGTGCCGTTACTCAACTAGGTCTTCCCACCCGTGGGTGTGGATTTTTGCCTTCCTGGGATTCGAACCCTAGACCCAGGCTTAAATCTAGTTCTTTATGAATCCTGAATACCAATTGAGCTATAGCTTTTTTATTGTAATGACCTGGCCCGTTTGACGACCCATTTACCGGCCCATTTACCGATCCTCACGACCATCGTACCGTCGTACCGTCGACCGTTTCAATTGGTATTCAGGATTCATAAAGAACTAGATTAAGTCTGGGTCTAGGGTTCGAATCCTGGGAAGGCAAAAATCCACTGCCCAGGAAGTGGGAAGACCTAGTATGAGTAACGGCACGGTCGACGGTATGACGGTCGTGAGGGCCGGTAAATGGGCGGTCAAACGGGCCGGGTCGTTACAATAAAAAGGTGCCTTTTATTGTAACGACCCGGCCCATTTACCGGCCCTCACGACCATCGTACCATCATACCGTGCCGTTACTCATACTAGGTCTTCTCACCCCTGGGTGTGGATTTTTGCCTTCCCAGGATTCGAACCCTAGACCCAGGCTTAAATCTAGTTCTTTATGAATCCTGAATACCAATATAGCTCAATTGGTATTTAGGATTCATAAAGAACTAGATTTAAGCCTGGGTCTAGGGTTCGAATCCTGGGAAGGCAAAAATCCACACCCAGGGGTGGGAAGACCTAGTATGAGTAACGGCACGGTCGATGATCGACGTCGTCTTTTTATTGTAACGACCTGGCCCGTTTAGCCGCCCATTTATCGGTCCTCACGACCGTCGTACCGTCGTACCGTGCCGTTACTCATACTAGATCTTCCCACCCCTGGGTGTGGATTTTTGCCTTCCCAGGATTCGAAACCTAGACCCAGGCTTAATCTAGTTTCTTTGTGAATCCTGAATACCAATTGAGCTATATTGGTATTCAGGATTCATAAAGAACTAGATATAAGCCTGGGTCTAGAGTTTGAATCCTGGGAAGGCAAAAATCCACTGCCCAGGAAGTGGGAAGACCTAGTATGATAACGGCATGGTCGACGGTCGACGGTACGACGGTACGACGGTCGTGAGGGTCGGTAAATGGGCCGGTAAATGGGCCGGTAGACGGGCCGGGTCGTTACAATAAAAAGGCGCCTTTTATTGTAACGACCCGGCCCGTTTGGCGGCCCATTTATCGGTCCTCACGACCGTCGTACCATCGTACCGTCGACCATCGACCGTGTCGTTACTCATACTAGGTCTTCCCACCCCTGGGTGTGGATTTTTGCCTTCCCAGGATTCAAACCCTAGACCCAAGGTGGCATATGAGCTAGAGCTGCCTCCAGAGATGTTGGCTATCCATAACGTGTTGCACGTGTCAATGCTTAAAAAGTGTATCCCACCTATGGATCAAGTGATCGAGCCACAGACAGTACAAGTTCAAGAGGACCTAAGTTATGAAAGCAGACCGATCCAGATCTTGGATCGGGAAGTCAAGAAGCTGAGGAGTAAAGAGGTACCCTTAGTCAAGGTCTTATGGCAAAGTCAACGGTTCGAGGAAGCTACCTGGGAATGCGAGGATGAGATGAGGCGCAAGTATCCGGAGTTATTCTAAGTTCGAGGATGAACTTTCACGAGGTATGGGGGATTGTAACGACCCGAAAAATTTTCTTAATATTTTCTTTAAAATATTGATCATGTCTAGATAATTTTCTGAGGGACCTAGAGATATTAGTACGAACCTTAGCATAGAAATCCATGATTTTTCTCATTTAAATTGAGAAACTAAGTACTAATGGGCCTTATATGGGCTTTTTAGTACCATGGTTATTGGTAGATTTTAGGCAAAATTTAATATAAATATAAATGGATTTTAATGAGGAATATTAGCATGATTATGGGTGAGTTTTAAGGGAATTTTCGAAATAAAATAAAGTGCATGGACCAAGGATTGAACCTTGGACCTCTTGTACCACCATGCATGCACTAACCAATTCACCTAGCAAGGGAGTGCTATGAGGGAATGAAGTGAATTTTTGTTAAGGATAAAGGAAGTGAAGAGTCACCATGAGAGGAGGCACTATGTCTCTTCACTTGCCCCTCTTCATTGTGTATAAATGAGAGATAACTTAACACTTAAGAGTTATTTCTCTTCTCTTCATCCACCAAGCCTCTCCCCTTCTCCTTCTTCATCCTTCTAGCTGAACCCCATAGGAGGGTTTTCCCTTGGGAAAAGTTCCCAAGAAGGCCTCTTCTTCAAGATCCAAGGTTTTTGTTCAAGGTTACAAAGGCTAGAGGTGGTCAAAAGGCAACAAGGTCTTCATCCTTCTCCCAAAATCTAAGGTCTATAACCAAGATAGTCTAAGGTAAGACTCCCTCACCTGTGGTATAATAGTTCTCCTTGAAGTTATCATGATATGAAAGTTTTGTTTAGGATTTTATGTTGAAAAGAAACCATGAACCCTAATCCTAAACTTTCGGCCACCATAGGTTTTGGGTCCAAGGTGATGTTAACAACCTCACTCATGCTTTCTAATGTGTTCTCATGATGAATATAGAATAAAATATAATTTTGGGAAATTTTAGGGTACCCTAAGACCCTTTAGGGTTTGGGACCTTCACCATGATTCCATGGTTAGGATTGGACCTCCTCATGATACAAGGGGAGGTTGAAGGTGATTTATGTGAATTTTCACAAGACCTTGCAACCTTACAAGTTTCGGCCAAGATGAGAAGTAGGGCTAAAAGTTAGGGTTTACTTTAAGTGCGGGTTCCAAAGGCCCCTATGGTATGGTATGGTTGGTGTTTAATGTTTAATTGGAAATTTTATGAAAATTTTCCATGTACCCATGGCCTTGCAAGTTTCGGCCAACCCTAAGAAGTAGGGCTAAAAGTTAGGGTTAACCCTAATCATGAGCCCTAATAACTTCCTATGGCCTTATAGGTAATGTATGGTTGTTCCTTTTCCTTATGCTACCTTACATGTCATTTGAATGATGGAACTCCTACCTTACAAGTTTCGGCCAAGCCATGTAAATGGGGTTTAGGTGGAGTTAGGGTTTTAAGAATGATGGTCTATGGCTTATTATGATGTGTATATAAAGGTTCAAGTATGTGGTAAAAATTATGTTACCTATAACCCTATTCTTAAGTACTATGTTTCATGTTGGTATGTTTATGTTAGATGACATGCTTAATAAGGTTTATTCATGAATGTCTTATGTTCTATGCCATGCACTTAGATAGTCTGTAGCATGTTTATAGAAGTCCTACCTATGCATGCTTGTGATAGATACTATGCTTATGTACGAAATGCAATGCTTACCTTACGTATCATGATCATGCAAGCTCCATGGAATGGGATGATGGTCTAAGTACACATGTCATGTTCTATGAATATAATGCAATGCTTACCTTATATGCCATGATCATGCAAGCGCTAGGAACAAGAATGATGTTTTATGTAAGCATGCCATGTTTTATGAATGAAGTTAATGCAAGCACTATGAATAGGAATGATGTTTTATGTAAGCATGCCATATTTTATGAATGAAGATAATGCTTATGCCTTTAAGGCATAATGATGCTAAGCATTAAGTATGAACAATGAAAGGTCAAGTATGCTTTATCTTATGCTTCATGTAATAAAGCTATGTTATGTCTAAGTATGCTATGAATGTCTTATGAATGATGAAGCATGTAAAGTTATTTTACTTTATGAATGGGCTTGTACCGGACTGAAGTATGGGTCCAAGGGATGAGCACCTTAAGAACGCCCCGGTTCTGGACTACCGACTATGCTGTCCACGGTTCTGGGACTACCGAAGCTGTCCAACAGGGATGGGCACCTTAAGAACGCCCCGGTTCTGGACTACCGACTATGATGTTCACGGTTCTGGGACTACCGTAGCTGTCCTTACCCTAGTAGGTCGAGTCTAGCTACCTCGTATTTACTTAGGGATGCGCGCACATGATGTATGTATGTGGTACAAGCCGGGGACCCCAATAATGTGATGATTATGTTTAAGTATTTAAAAATATAATTTTTTTAAAGTTAAGCATCCTTATGTATATGTATTTGACTCATGCATTCATTCATATTATGCATTATGCCATGATAGTAATGTTTTATGCTTATGTTTCATGTTAAGAATTATGCATGATAGTAAACGTCTTATGTTTATGTTTATGTTAAGAAGATGCCCATATGCTATGTTAGAAATCATGCCATGTTAAGTATATTTATGTTTATGTTTATGCCATGTATCATGCCATGTTAAGTATATTTATGTTTATGTTTATGCCATGAATCATGCCATGTTAAGTATATTTATGTTTATGTTTATGCCATGAATCATGTCATGTTAAGTATATTTATGTTTATGTTTATGCCATGTATCATGTCATGTTAAGTATATTTATGTTTATGTTTATGCCATGTTAAGTAGATTTATATTTATGTTTATGTCATGTCTCATGCTATGTTAAGTGTATTTTATGTTCATGTACTATGCAAGAACTATGTCATGCTAAGTGATTTTAGATGCTTATGTCCTATGTAAAGCACCAAGTTATGTTCATGTTTCGTGTGCTTATGATTAATTTGATGAATGGTTTAGTGAGTAGGAAAGAGTCTTACTAAGCATATGTGCTTATAGTCTTATTTTCCTTATAGCGCAGATCAAGCAGGAGGACGATGAGGAAGCAGCAGGAGGGGTAGGAACATGTGTGAGGTAGTGACTTGGCCAAGAAAAAGGTATATTTATAAGTCTTATGCTAAAACTTTACGTTTGCTACTTATGTGACTAATGGATGGCTTATGTGACTTCATGACATGATGATAAGTAAGATGTTGATAATGCTAAGTTTCCATGTCACTATGTTAGGAAGGATAGCTAGGTGCATGTATGTGTAAGTTTAACTTATTCCGCTGCATTACGATGTTTACATGCCCCTACGTATGTTAGCGTAACGCCGCTTTAGAAAAAAAAAGCGGGCATTACAGGTTGGTATCAGAGCGTTACAAGTTGTCGTGAGGGCCGGTAAATGGGCCGGGTCGTTACAATAAAATGGTGCCTTTTTATTGTAACGACCCGGCCCGTCTACCGGCCCATTTACCGGTCCTCACGACTGTCGTACCATCGTACCATCGACCATCGACCGTGTCATTACTCATACTAGGTCTTCCCACCCCTGGGTGTGGATTTTTGCCTTCCCAGGATTCGAACCTAGACCCATGCTTAAACTAGTTTCTTTGTGAATCCTGAATACCAATTGAGCTATAGGATTCACAAAGAAACTAGTTTAAGCCTGGGTCTAGGGTTCGAATCCTGGGAAGGCAAAAATCCACACCCAGGGGTGGGAAGACCTAGTATGAGTAACGACACGGTCGATGGTCGATGGTACGACGGTACGACGGTCGTGAGGACCGGTAAATGGGCCGGTAGATGGGCCGGGTCGTTACAGCTGGGAGTTGCAGAGGAGCGTTGATAAGTGTCATTTTGTTGATCATATTTTATGCTTAAATCTGTGTTTGACCCATATTTTACTTGTGTAATTGTGGATTTGGCCTAGGTTTTAGGATTTACACCCTTTTTGGACCTAATTGTAAATCTTGCTATATTTGGGTTGTTTTGTCACTAAATTTTTGATATACTTTTGTAGGCTTGGAAGGATTATGACCTAGGTTATGTTGGGTCAAGGCTGAGTCAAAAGTGGACCAGATCAAAGGAATCAAGCGTCGACTCATTTGGACCGTCCGATGCAAGAACGGTTAGATCTAGACCATCTGAGAACTTCTGATCGATCCGAGCTGGGGTTAAGTCTAATCGAGCGATCAGATCAAGATCTGAGAGTTTCAGCCCAATCGGAGATCATCTAGCCGTTGGATTATGATTAGAGTAATCTAGACCGTCCATTTCAAATATCAGTTTGATCTGAGCCATCCGCTACAGATCTGGCAGATCCGAGCTACCACGAGGATGATCTTGACCTCTGATCAAGATCTGGAAATTTTGAATCAAATCGGGAAAAGATCCACCGTTGGATGAAGCGGATTCAATCTCGGCCGTCCACTGTTTAACCATTTAAACTGCCCAGCCCTGTTTTCAGATCGGGTGGCGACCTCACTTTTCTCCTTCAGTTCTTCAGCTCGTTCTTGCGCATTTCTTCATCGTTTTCTTTCAAATTTTCTTCATCAGAGGCGTGGCCGACTCGATCACATCCTTGAATCAAGATCTGGATCTCTGGAGGAGAGTTTGATGGCGATTTTGCTCGGAATTGTGTCGGATGCAGAGCTGTGCGAGGCTTTCGGCAGAGCTGCAATTTGAGCTTCTAGATCTCAACCGCGTCCATTTCTTCCCATCTGAACCATCTGTAGGGGTCCTAGGATGAGTTTAGATGAATTCCAAATCATCATTTCAACCTTTCACATGGAGATCTAGGAGATCGAATGGGAATTATCCAGCTGATGCAATCTGGGAGCAGATCTGAATTGGAGCTTTTTCTTCCACTGATTTGCGAGTTTAAGGGTTCTTGGCTTGCCCTTGAGTGACGATCAAGGTGGTTTTGAATCAAGGAAGGATCGAGGCTTAGTTTCTTATCGCATTTCCTTTGATTTTAGTTGTAATTCCAATTCTGAATTCATTCTGTTTTTCTGCATTTGTATCAGCTTTGCAACTTTCATTTTCTGAACTATTTTCATTCATTAAATTTCAATTTCGCAAGGTAATCACTTAGAGATCCTGTTTAGTGAACAATAGTTGTAATTTCAGCTTAATTCTGCATTCCAATTCTTGCGTATCAGAGTCTTTTTCTGCATTCCAACTGTTGCGTATCAGGTTCTATTGTAGCTTCTGAATTTTATTTCCTGCACGTTTAATCCTTCTCTGAATTGAATTGTAGCAAAATCCAATTGAATAGCATTAGGTATCCACTTCTGGATTCAGTACAAGCTAGTTGCGTTTCAGTTTCAAATTAGTTTAGCAGTTTCAATTTCAGCTTTGCACAATTTCAGCTTCACTTCCTGATGCGTATCAATTATTTACCTTGAGCACTTCTTAGTTTTGAGTTAAGCTAGTTGTAGTTATTCCCTGAATTTACATTGCATTTCGTTCACTTTTAATAGCAATTGGTTTCAGATTTTTGGCATTAGCTTGAAGTGTATCAATTTCATATCTGCCTTCAATTCCTATTTCTGCCATTCGATTCATTTTCTGAAGTTTTAAGCTTTTAGATTATGGAATTAGAGTTAAGCATACACTATGTCTTCTCAGTTTAACCTTTTCTATTGCTTTGCATTAGGATTTTGCTTCCATTCTTGAAATTCTATTTCCATTTTCTAAATTCTGCTCTTATTACTGAATTTCTGCAATTCCTTCATTCAGTTTTGTGTGTAGTTTACTGAAGTGATCATATTTTTGATCTGAAATATCTCATTCATTCTTGGAGAATTACTTCTTTGTTTACTTGCTTTTCAATCTTCCTTGATCAGTTTCATTTCAGTTGTCAATTCCCATTTTTGGCACACAAGTTCTTTATTTGCTTTATAGCAAGTTTGTTTCTTGTCTTTGCACATTGTATCAAAAGAGACTTGGGCACTGGTTGATATCGAGTTAGATGTTGTTTTAATTGTTCTTTGTTGCTATCAGTAGGTTGACATTCGGATTGCTATCAAATTTTATCATCTATGTGTGCATTTGTTGTTCTTAAAATTTGTGGTTAAGAATTGTTTCAAGTTAGGTTGTTCCCAAGAATTTCCATTTCTGTTTCCATTCTTAAGTTGTACATTGAGTTGCATTTGAAGTAAGGTTTGTTCTTTCGAATCCAATCAAATCGTATAGCTTCATTTAGTCTCCATTAGCTAAGTCCTAAATTGCTATTGCCTTGTCTAGTTCATTTAGTTAATTTTGTTTTTCCTTTTCATTGCATTTTCATTGCATTGTCATATTATTTACCAAACAAAACCCATTTCTTATTTGAAACCCAAAAACATTGACGACACATAAATGCAAGTTTGAATCGAACAACTTGAACTAGTCCTTGGAAAAATACGACCTGTGGCCCCTTACTACGCTTTTCTTCTTTGATTGCAAAAAGGGTTTCCAGCACTTTTATAAATATCAAAATTTGAGACCCACATTCGTGACAGTCATTTTGGGTGCATCAAGCGTCTGAGGCAATGCCGATTAAGAGCTGGGTGATGAAGAAGAAGAAAGTGATTGGGGGGAAGAGTTCTTGATCATCTTCTTGCTGCAGCTACAACTGAGAAGTTTGGTTGCTACTACACACATTCTGATCCTTGAAGCAACCTGTTGAGACATTGCATGCTTGAGCGCTTGGAAGAGGAAAGGAGCTTGGTGAGTCCATCAGCAAGAAGACATGAAGAGCAGGGAGTTCTTGCGTGAGGTTTGTGCTGAGTGGAGCTCGGTGTAGAGTCCTTGTATTCCTTCTGTCCAAGTTGCTCTGTAAGCCTCCTTGCTTCCCTGTGCTTAAGTTCTTATTTCTGTGAAACGCTGTGGAGAAGTTACTCCATCGAGAAGGAGGTTCCATTCTATCCGGATTTTCCGGGGCTTGATCTGCCGACGATCAAGGGATCACCCAGGGCACGCCAAGGAGTAGGGGCAAGTTATCCCCGAACCTTGTAAACGATCCTTGTTAGCGTTTGTAGTTTGCTTTTCATTTCTGCATTTATACTCTGTTTTGTTTTTGCTTCCGCTGTTGCTGCTAACATTCAAGTGCAGAAACGCTAAAAGAGAAAGGAACTTGTGTCTGGCTACATTCACCCCCCCCCCCCTCTCTAGTCATCCAAGCACCAACAGAAGTAGTCGCTAACTCTTTCTTGTTTACTTGGTATCCAACTCCTTGAGATGACTAATCCAAGAATCCACTTCTTCTCACTAATAAATGCACTATGAATCCTCCTTTTTAGAGGCAGAGAAGCCTCGTACAAGCTCAAGAAGAAATACAACATGAAAACAAGCAAATACAAATAAAATCTTACAAGATTTACAATAATGAACTCTTGCTTGTCTTACTTTCTTCTAGCCTAGAATCATCTCTTGTAGACTCAGAAATATAGCAGCACCTCCCTCGAAATTATCCAAGAACAGGGGAAGAAAGGCAGAGAATAGTTGTCTTCAACTTGTAGTGAAAACCCTATATATCTCACATATTAGGGTTTCTAATCTATTACCACGTCAAATCTAGTCATTCAATGACTTTTTTTCGAATCCCAATCGATTAGGGATAGAGAAATCGATTGCCCAATCGATTTTGGCACTTTTAATGCTTTATCGTGATTTGGCCCTAATTGATTAGAGCTTCTTTCTCTTCACGAGAAACATGCCCTAATCAATTAGACCAATCGATTAGGCTTGTCAAATCGATTGATGGAACCTTTCAATGTTCTTGCAGAAAACCACCTAATCGATTGTCTTAATCAATTAGGATAGGGCTAATTGATTGCCCTAATCGATTACCCTGCCTTAACTTGTCTAATCCAAGTCTAGGTTTCCTTGCTCAATATCCGATCAATCGTGACCTGTTAGGATTTTCCATTGCCTAGTTCCCAACTAGGACTTCTTTTATGCCAAGTGTTTAGCTCCCAGTAAACCCGCCTTGGACTTAACCTAGTTCCCAACTAGGTTTGCCTAGTCCTACTAGGAATTTACTCGTGCAAGTGTTTAGCCCTCAGCTAACTCGTCTTGGACTTAATCTTGTTCCCATCTAGGTTTGCCTAGTCCCACTAGGACTTTACTCGTGTCAGGTCTTTATCCCCCAGCTAATTCACCTTGGACTTCACCTAGTTCCCAACTAGATTTGCCTAGTCCTACTAGGACTTTATTTGTGCCATGTGTTCCACTTGTACTTCATCATATCCTAGTTAAACCTCCAGTCAACATTGACATATTTGACCTCTTCTCACATATTGTTCAAACATCAAAACTCAAGCTCGAGCCAACCCGACCTTAGACAACCTATTTAACCTTGACCCACAAAAGAATATACCAATAGAAATAACAACTAAACAAGGAACAAGGTAATAAGGACACAAATCCATAACATGACCGAAGAGGTTACCCATTTGAAGGGTATATTATATTCGAAAGGAATCGACAAATGCAAGAAAGGGATCAGGAAATGCGCTGACAATAGGACTTTATCATTCAACATCTTCGGTTAGGTTCGGATCCAAGGTAATTTTCTCTAGATTATGGTGGTGATGATGGTGGTGATGGCGGTGATGGTTCTTCATGATTTTCTTTTGTAAGAACATTTGTTATTAGATCGACTTTTTTTTAATTATTATTTAATATGATTAATTTGCTTCGAACTTGGTTGGCAGGAAGGCATATGAAGTAAGTCTGTAATTTACATATTAAGTTAATATGATTTTTTTTCAATTTTTTTTATACATGTTAATATTTATTTGTAATTTGACATAGGAAAAAACTAAGAACGGAAGAAGGAGAAGGAAGTGTCTCTTAGGGAACAAAAGGAGACATGTTTCCGTGAGGTATTGTATGGATATTATGACTTGTTATTTAATTTTGACATGTTATGACTTGTAGTTATATGGATATGACATATGATGGCATATGGGTTGGAGTGATAATTTCAGGTTGAAACTTTCATTTTGGATGGATGGATATGTACTTATGTATGATTTCATTTTAGATGATGTTAATAAAAGATGTGCTGCATCTTAATTGTGTTGGATGTGTTGGATGTTAATTGTGTAGGATGTGTTGGATGACAATGTGTAGGATATATTTATATAATTGTTGGTATGATATGTAGACAAGATTATTGCTAAAACAGAAAGTATCTTTTATATATATATATATATATATATATATATATTTATTTATTTATTGCATTTTATGATGAAAATATTTTTGTCACAAATCTATCATAAATCTGCGATGAATCCGAAGGATTCATCATAGATTTACTACAAATATCTGAGATTCTTCGCAAAATTAAGGCATGAAAAATTGCCAGATTTGCGATTAATTCGAATTCGTTGCAAAACTGCGACGAATCTACGGGATTCGTCATAGATCTGCGACGAATCCACGAATTTGTCACAAAAATAAGGTATATTTGTGCTAGAAAAAATCCACCTTTATTGCAATGAATATGGATTTGTCATAAATTTGTGACGAATCACATGATTCGTTGCAAAAAAGGCCAATTTCCAGTGGGTGAAATTTGGCAGATCTACGATGAAAATAATTTTTCATCGTAGTGTGCGACGAATCTAAATTCGTTATAAATTTGCGACGAACCTACATTCGTCCCAAAATTCCGATGAATTAGTATTCGTCACAAATCGCCAATGAAAATTGTTTACGTCGCAAATCATTGAACAATTAAAAAAAATCGTCCCAAATCTACGACAAAAAAAATAGTTTTGTCGTAGATTTTAGATCATGAGTTTTTCCATGAATTATTTTTCATTGTAGATTTGCAATAAATTCTGGGATGAAAATAATATTCATCCCAAAATTTGTGACGAATTTATGAAAATTAGTCGTAAAAATTGGTGATGATGGATTTATGACTAAAATATTTTCGTCACAATAAAATTTTGCAACACTTTTTTTTTAGAAATTCGTCACAAAATTCATCGCATAAAGTAGTTATTTTGTGGTGATAGGTAGACAAATTACTGAGGCATTTTGTCAGTCGTTAGTATCCACATAGCTAGCGGAATATATTTATTAAATCAGATTTCTCTCGTTAAATATAGATCATTTCGTGGTACATATAGTTTTTAAACAAAATAATATAAAATAAAATATACCTCTTAATCTTTGACGAATGTGAACTGATGGGGTTGAGCACCCCGTGGCTGACACGTGGACTGAGAAGCTATGTGACAGGATCTACCGAGTCTAGACGACTCTCTTTCCTTGGCTCTGGAGACTCCCTCGGGAAGGTGGATCCCCGAGACCACCTCGGGTAGACCTACTTCTGGGATCGCTCCAGGAGGATACACGTCCGAGATTACCTCGGGAGATCAGGTCCCGAGATCACCTTAGGAAGGCGAGCGCCCGGGACCCCCCGGACCAAAAGGCCCCGAGACCACCTCGGGGTAGCGGAGTCCAATGAGCACTCGACCTCAAATAACCGTCCTCCTTTCTTCGGATCTATGGATAATCATGACCCTGCAAGACGCGGTCATTAAAGCCTTAATCATCACAACGACCTAGATTTAATGGTTGCGATGGTCGTTACAAAGATTATCTAGTAACTGAAAATCAAGGAGACGTGGAGAAGAACGTGGGACACATGGGACCGCCGCCGCAGGTATAAAAGGTAGTCCAACCCCTCCGGTAAGGGGGTTATGCACTCTTTGCTACTCATACATTTTTCCTGCTTACTACTCCCCTTCTCCATCGAGGCACTGACTTGAGCGTCAGAGTGGTCTCCGCCGGACAACCTCCGGTGTGTTCCCCAAACGCTTGTGTTGATCTCATAGGGCGCAGAGTTCCTCCCCTCCTGTCAGCATCCACATAGGCTGAACCTCGGTGACTGACCATCGACGTCGATTCCTTCCGAAACATGAACAAAATCACAAATAAATGATAATTTCACTTGTAACTCCTCTAGTGGTATCCACGCGCATTAGATCATGAACTCGACATGATCTTTTAGGTGCTAGCCTCTTGGATTGATTAAATTTTCGAAAGCAATATTAAAATTGATTATCTCTCTTATGGCACACTACCAATTTTCTCAAGTTAACGTGCGACAACAACACTTCTTGAAGGGAAGAAGAAATGACAAGAAGATTAGTCTCTTTCGATGAAAGAAAGGAAAGAAGATCACTATCTTCTTCACATTGGAGAGGGGGGGTGGAGGGGAGCTGCCGAAATTCTCCAAAGCGAGGAGTAGGCTGCCAGAAACTTCAAGGGAGAAGTGGAGAGGGTTGCATTACAAATTTTCTAAGGAAATTGAAGAAATGTGTCTCTTCAACTCTCCATAGGGAAGATCAAAAGGTTGTGACTGTTAGATTATATATATTTTAATTATTTGTTTATAGCTTTTAGGGTATTTTAGTCTTTTTCCTTTTTAATTTAGGGTTTAGGGTTTCTTAACCCATCTATATAAAGCTTTGTATTCCTTCTTTCTAAAACACTTTTGGATTTATCAAGACAATTATTTTTCCTTTTCGCAATTTCTACATGCTATTAGAGGAAGGTTCTTCATGACTTTGATTATTTGATTGAAGGACTATTAATTCGATGCATAATTTTCATGGATCGAACTGACATCAACTTGTTTTCTAGTGCGTTTGTACAATTTTTTGGTGCATCAACTTGGTTTCTGGTGCATTCGTATAATATTTACGTTCTAAACATTGGTTGGGTTTTTTTTGTTCTCGCATCAACTTATTTTTGCTCACTCTTTGGTTATTCGTGAACACTATTTGTTTTATCACCATGAGCGATAATATAGATAATTCGCTTCAATCGATTAGTGTCCAATTAGAAGGAAAAAGTATTCGTATTGGGGATATATTATGAAAAATTTCTTACGTGGAAAATCTATATGGGAATATATTTCAGGTGTGCGAAGTAAACCTACGAATAACAATACTGCTGATTATACAAAGTTGATGCATATTTGGGAGTCTGATAATGTGAAGATTATTACGTGGATCAATAATTCTGTTACACACTCCATTGGTGCTCAGTTGGCTAAGTACGAGACAGCCAAAGAGGTTTGGGATCATCTTGCAAGGTTATACATGCAGTCTAACTTTGCCAAATAATATCAATTAGAAGCATATATCCGTTCACTTCGACAGCAAGATATGGGTATCCAAGACTTTTATTCTGCCATATCAGAACTATAGGATTAGCTGACACTCATAGAATCCTCAGAGTTACGAGTATTTCCAACTTATATCACTCGTAGAGAATAACAACGTCTGGTCCAATTCTTGATGGCTCTTCATGATGATTTTGAAGGATTATGTGGAACAATTTTGCATCGTAATCCTCTCCCTTTCGTATATTCAGTGGTACATTAATTGCTTGCAGAGGAGATTCGCCTTAAGTCTTAGGTTGATAAAAGAACTATTGCACCATCTACGCCATCAGTTTTTACAGCACCACAGCAGCCTCCACCTCATAATCAAAATAGATCAACTTTAAAAGTTTCTAATAATGAATGTGCTTATTGCAAAAATAAAGGACATTAGAAATCTCAATGTCCATTATTATTGAACAAAGGTAAATGACCACCCCCAGCAATAGTATCAGCAAGAACGACCTCAACAGCCACCAGTATTATGTCAAAATGTTTCATGGAAATATGATAATCGACTACGTCAGTCTAGTAATGCAATGGTTGCCCCCTCTTTAGATCCATATATGCTTGAGCAGTTTCAACAGTTCCTTACTTCACAATCCTCTACCATGTCTACTTCTTTTCATATAGGTTTGTCATCCTCTAGTACATCAGGTATATCTTCTTCCTTAGGATCTTAGATTCTGAAGCCTCTTATCATATGTCACCTAGCTTGTCGTCCTTTATCTCTTTGTCTTCTAACTCATCTTTATCAATTGTGACTGCTAATGATACTTCAATGTCATTAGTAGATGTTGGTTCTATTGTTACAACTTGTTTGTCTCTTCCTGATATTTATTATATTCCTAGTTTACACTTAATCTTGTTTTTGCTAGTCAATTGTGTGAGTTTGGATATGTAATCTTTTTCTCTTCATCCAATTGTTATGTGCAAGACCCGTGATCTTAGAAGGTGATTGGGACAGGCCATATGAAAGGGGGGCTCTATGTCTTGGATCATCTCCAAGTACCAGGTGTTGCAGCTTTTGGCGTCGATTTGTCATCTTTTCGGTTCAGTCATTCTTCTTCTGATTTCTATTTATGGCATACTCGTCTAGGTCATTTTTAGCATTCCATTTATAATTGTTAGCTATTTGGAGTATTAGGACCTTTAAAATGTCATGATATTTCTGATTGTAGTGATTGTAAATTAGCAAAATTCTCTGTGTTGCCTTTTAATGAATGTCTATTATTTTTTCATAATCCTTTTAATCTTGTACATTCCTATGTATGGGGATCTTCTCCTATTGATACAAAAGGGGAATCAAGATATTATATTTCTTTTATTGATGATTGCAGTCGTTATGTTTGAGTTTATCTTATGAAACATAGATTTGATTATCTTACCACCATCTTCAATGACTTTAAAGCTCTTGTCAAAACTCAACATTCATCTATTATCAAGTATTTTCGTTGTGATTTAGGGGGTGAGTATACTGCAAATGTGTTTTCTCGTTTACTTGCATCAGAAGGTGCTGGATCGAGAAACACGATAGAGGGGGGGTGAATATCGTGAAAAAATTTTGGATAAGATTAAGAGAAAGTACGCAGCGGAAATAAAACAAACACACAAAGAACACAAGTATTTTTACTTGGTTCGGAGTCGCGGTCGGCTCCTACTCCAAGGCCCACGGTCCTTGACCATTTACTATGAGCAATTCTATAATTATGCAAAGGTTTACAGAATTTGGTACAATAATATCGCAGTAAATAAAAGAGTTACACTTTTCGTTACCGACGCCCGGTGTGGATCGTACTTCGGAGCAGGAGATCGTCATCGGTGCTGGAATCTCGAGATCGGAGTTTGCCGGAGCAGAGCACTTGAACGAAAAGCTTGGAGGCGTTGGAAAAAGTGTTGTTGAAGCCTTAGGGGTCGAGCCCCTTTTATAGCAGCCCTGAGGGCGCCTGGGACGTCGGGGGCGCCTGACACGTGCCTTCAAATCCGAGAACCTCTATCCGAAGCTTGGTCAGCGCTTTATCCCCTTCGAATCGGCTCCTGGTCAGACTGGGGCGCCTGGGACCTCCTGGGCGCCTAGCTTGACTTGGTTTGCTGGCTTCGTGGCCGATTTTGCTTCGATTACATTTTTGACTTTGAGCTTGGGCGCCCAGAACCTCCTGGGGGCCTAGCCTACTGTGGATTCGAAGCAGTCTTGCTTTATTGTTGTTCTAGCTTTGACCTTGGGTGCTCGGAACCTCCCGGGCACCTAGCCCAGCTGCCTGCCCCCTTCCTTTGGGGCGTTCTGAGCTGCAGAAACACACTCCTTCGGTCCCTGCAATCAAGGTTAGTTCCAAAACAAACAAGGCAAGAATATTAGTTAATATTTATAGCCGTAGCTGTCTTGATTCTGACTTTGGGTCTCCCAAATGGAATCCTAGGTCGAACCGACGCCTACTCTTCCCTCGACGGGGAAGGCATCCTCACCTACTCCTCTCTGGAGAGTTTATCTTTTGCCAACCGGCTTCTCCGATTGGACTTTTGCCCAATCTACCTGACCAGGTCATCAGTACCCAGCAGTCCTTCGCCAGGTCTTCAGTGCCTAGCAGCCCTTCGCCAGGTCTGCGGTGCTTAGCAGCCCTTCGCCAAGTCTTCGGTGCCAATCCTCGACCAGGACTTCTTGCCTAGTGTACCTAGGACTTCTTCCCTACATACTTAGTATACACATTAGACAACACTAACATCTTAACTTCTGAACCCTTTGCCATTATCTGCCTGCACCAACAATCTCCCCCTTTTAGATTTATGGCAACCTGGTTCAAAAAGTTAAGTTAGTTATACAAATAAGTCGGTAAAATACCAAAGTTAATTTCCTCCCCTGGAAGAAATCTTCTCCTAAGTTTTTTCAAAAGTTCATGGGGTTTTTTTTTGAAAAAGTTTCTAAGTCTAAAAGTGAAACGTTTTTTAGGTTTTCAATACTTAGAAAATTTTTAAAAAAAGTTTTTAACTCAGAAAACATTTTCCAAAAAAATATTTCCAAAAAAAATATTTTGAGTTAGGCACTTGGAAAATTTTCAGGAGAATTTGAAATTTGCACTTAGAAAATTTTCAACCGACCAAAAAATTTAGAGTAAGTACTTAAGATAATTTTTGAACGCAAAATAATTTCCAACTTACTTAGTTTTTGCACTTTAGAAAATTTTCTATACTTATTCTGAAGTTTTAACACTTAGAAAATTTTCAAGCCAGTTTTCATACTTAGAAAAAAATTTCAATATTTAGAAAGCAGTTTAAATACTTAGAAATATTTTTCAGGCACAATTTTGAAAAAAAAAATCCAGAAAACTTTTCAGAATGAGTACTTATAATAATTTTTGAAAATAAAAAAAAATAACTTTCCAAATAAACTTAAGTATTTAAAGAACTTTACTTTTTAAAAAATAGGAGATAAATGATTTAATTTTGAAGAAAGAAAAAAAAATTAAATTTTGAAATTTTCTTTCCTTTCCGATCTCTCCCCCTTTGCCATATATCAAAAATAATAGCAAACAATGATTAATGAAAGTAAGATGTTGTACTGAACCAATTCTAAGTTTGAGCTGGACCAAATTAATTTGAATTTCCACTTTCGGGTTCTGTCTAACCCAATTAGCTGCTTACTAACTATTATAAACAGTTGCTTTCGCTAGGGTTAGTCAAGTTAAGTGATTTGATCAAGTTAGAATTTCTAAGCTTGACACTTAACCTAATTACTGTTCAGTTGGTATTTAGTGCCCCAATTATTACAGATGCACTGAATTAAAGCATCTTGAATTAAGGCAAAGACCTAAGCATCTCAACCCATTCTAGGTGATCAATCAAAAGTACCCTAAGGTGCTTGTGTGATGCTAGCTTCTAGATCTATAGGTGCATGCAATTCTAGGGTTAGGGCCTAGGCTAAGTCCATTTTGCGAAAAAGCTCTAGTTTTTTATCGAGGTAATTTTTATTTTTTAAAAAAAACTAAGTTTAAAAAAATCATTTTAAATGACATAATGAAAATCAAGAGATGATTTTGCAAATTAAGTATGAACTGATTTTTAAAAAGGAATTAAAACAGTTTTTGAAAAGAATCATAATTAAAGCAGTCCTATTCTACCAAGCATAACCCTAACTGCCTTCTTAGTAAGCTAAACTCAGACTCAGGTAGGGGTTTGGTGAATATGTCAGCTAAGTTAGATTTTGAGTCTACATGCTTAAGGACTATCTCACCCCTGACTACATGATCTCTTATGAAGTGGTGTTTAACTTCTATGTGTTAGTTTGTTTGTTGTAAACCCTATAGGCCCTACTTGTTGTTGAATATCCTAAGAAGACCCCTGGGGTTGACTTAGACTGGAATTTACCTAGATAGTCCTTGGTGTTTAGAATATGGACTTTGCACCCAAAGACCCTTAGATAATATAGGTTTGGAAGTCAATGGTAGTATGATTCATAGGGAGTCTTATTATGTCGTTTGTTAATTAGGACCCTATTTTGGATATAGCAAGTCGTACTAATTGCTTCTGCCCAAAATTGGTTAGCTAGGTTGAATTCATTGAGCATAGCCCTAGCGGCTTCCTGTAGGTTTCTATTTTTTCGTTCTACTATCCCATTTTGCTAGGGGGTTCTAGGACACGAAAATTCGTGTATATACCCATTTATTCTACAAAATTCCTTGAACCGTTGATTCTAAAACTCTCCCCGTGATCACTCCTAAGTCTTTTGATTTTGGTATCGTTTTGATTTTCAATTAACTTACAAAAATGAATAAATAGGTTTAGGGTTTCATCTTTAGTTTTTAGGAACCTAACCCAGGTAAACCTTGAGTAATCATCTATCATTATTAAGCAGTACCGGTTTCCACTTAGTGACTTGGCTCCATGTGAATCAAATAGGTCAAGATGAAGGAGCTCAAGTGTGGTTTGAGTTAGGTCTGATTGAATTTGTTTGTGATTAGACCTAGTTTGTTTACCTTGGTTACATGATTCACATATTATATTTTCATGGTTCTTAATTTTAGGTATTCCTTTAATTAGGCCAAGTTGGGTGATTTTTGAAATTAATCTCAGATTAGTGTGACCTAATCTCCTATGCTAGAGGTTTGATTTTTTCTAACTGAGTTAAGAAGCATTTAGGTACTAAGGGTAGGTTTATAGTGTAAACATTATTTTTTCTAGTGCCCTTAAGCATGATTTCTGAGTCTTGCAAGTTTCTAATCAGGCAGTTAGAATTGGTAAAGGTAACTACATAGCCAGTATCACACAATTGACTTATACTAAGCAAGTTAAATTTAAAGTTTTCAACCAAAAGAACCTTTTTAATGACAAAATCAGATTTGAGTTCAATGTTACCTGACCCAATGACTTTGAGTGTAGCATTGTTGCCAAATGCTACTGAGCCTAGGTTCTTGAACTTGAGTTTGGTGAATTTCAATTTGTCCTTAGCCATATGTTTGGAGCACCCACTATCCAATATCCATTGGTCCAAATCTTTATGTTCCTACACATAAAGAGTTTGTTGATTTGGATTCAATTAGAATTAAGGATAGCTTAAATTGATTTTCACAACCTAGTCTGTCTCACCCAATCTAGAGTTATCAATCACGTTAACCTTATGGGTTTTTGTGAGACGGGTTTTAGAAGTAAGAGATTTATTTAGAAAGCCCATGATTAATTTTGAAAAGTTAAATTAATTTTAAAACAATTAGTTTTAAATTTATTTTGAAAAAGAATATTTGAATCTAAGATTAACTGAAAATTTGTGTTAGATTCGAATTTGACAAAGAGTAAACTGAATTTGAATTTCAAAAATTGGCTTCCAGGTATTGGCGAGGCACAAGGCCTTCTTTGGCCGTAGTCTTATTAGATCATCAACCCTTTCCATGACAAAGGCTTTTAGTGAAATTTCATTTTCAAGTTTACTTTTTGAGAAATTCTGGTCTAACTAGCTTGGGTCTTGGATCGGTAGCTTCGTCTAGTTTCACCAGTCTAAAGAGACCAAGTAGAGTATACTTGACCTTATTAGAAAAGACTTCCCTAACGTACTATCATTTCACCGCCACCCAATACTATGTTGTTTAAATTTTAGTTAATCAGTTTAGTCCTTAGTCTAACCAGTTCTAGATCTAAGCATGCTAAATTATAGAAAATAAATAGACAAGCAATCATGCAATTTAAAACAAGAAAAGATATTTATTTATGTTAAATCCGACACTTTTGACGTGATCCAGAAAATTTTTCGGAAGAAGATTTACAATTTCCAAAACCCAAACTAGAGTTAGAGGGTTATATCGCTTTAAAACTTAAGTTTTAAGGGCTGATCTGTGAACATGCATCAATTGTTAAGGGTTGATATGGGATTAGTCAAAAATGAGGGGCTAAGAAACAAGAGTTCTTATTAGGTAAGGGCAGTTGCGGGATTTCCAAAGGTTGAAGGGGTTTTTTCGCAAAATTTCCTCACTTATAGCCTCCCTCACTCGTGTTTGCCCTAGACCACTGAGAACCCGCCGCAAGCCACTCGATTTCCTTCCTCGCCTCCTCTCGATCACAATCGAAGCCGCCTTTCTCTTCGTCTTCCATCTCTCCGGCGAACCTTGCCTTGAGATCTAGCAAGCTGCTGAATTTCGACTCCACGAGCCCCCAAACCATCTAGCGAGCGTGAGCTAGGGTCCAGCCGGCCGATGATACCCTCGCGCGGCCGGAGTCTCGTCGGAGGTGAGCTAGGGTTCACCTAGTCAGGAACTCGAGAGTCGATACGTCGCTGATCCGTGGTTGGGCTTGGTTCAAGAGAGCGACGCCGGTAGCAACTCAGGTAAGGGATCCTCTAGTTGATTTGATCTGGAATGGAGCAAATGGATGCGAAGTTGTGAATTCGAACTGATTGTGATGGCAGGTCTGATTCCCTGAATTGGAATTGGAATTGGAATTGAACTCCATTTCTTCATCTTCTGCTCCAACCCACTGTGAGGTTTTGTCTCGGAGCTGGGAAGAAGAGTTCGGGCTTTGGAATCTCCAGAGAGTTGAGGTAAGGGTTGTTATCTGAGTTGCTAGTTGTGGGTTCGATTTCTGTGAGCTCAATTCAGATTTGGATGGGTTGCTTTGTAATTAAGATTTGGATGGGTTGCTTTGTAATTCAGATTTGGATTTGTGGATTTCTGAGCAGATTCACGGATCTTCCATCTCTGGGTTGGCCTGCCGGATTAGAGTAGTTGGGAGCCTGAGGAATTACGACTGTGTAAGGTGAGCTCTAAACCCCTGTTTAATTCCTCTCGTTCTGATGTTTCTGTCATTTTGGACTACTGTGTGATTGGGGTTTAAGATGTGTTAGTTGATAACTTGATCCGGCCCTTGTTGTTTCCATTTGATAGTAGGCTGCGAGGTGGATTATCTTTTGTTTGGAATATGTAACCGAATGGTAAGCCCTGTGTTGGATTATTAGGATTGTATTGTGGTTAGCATCAAATTTCCATGTGAATGGTAGATAAACCTGCTTAGATCAATAAAGGTAACTTTGTATTAGGATCTTATAGTGTTTGGCATATGTTACCTTGAAAGGATGGGGTGATTGAGTTGAGATTGGGTTTAGTATGAAGCTTAATCCTAATAATCTACGTATGATGAATGTGAATTTAGGGTTGAACGTAATTAATGCGTAATTAGAAACCTTTCCAGTTAATTAGACGTAATTAAATGAAAGAGTACAATTGGATAAACCCTAATTTGGTTAAGGAGTATTTAGCTAAGTATTTTCCTGTAACTAGCTAATTAAATCTATCCCTGATACAGGGACTTGATTTGCTTTACGGTTGCGGATTATTCAGACGGGTGGTTCTTTCTGCCTTGATACAGACTTCTACTCGTAGAGGCGGGTACCCTTTGACTTATCTATCTTGATATTGTCATTTTGTTATGCATAGAATGTTATAGATAGCAGTAAGATCCTACGCTATCCCTGGTTATTATGTTTGATCTGGATATTGTGATTTACCCCTGTTTATTACATCTGTTCTGGATATTGTTGTTTATCCCTGTTTTTCTATGCCAGTTCTGGATACTTGTTGTTTATCCCTGTGTTATTATACGGTTAGTTCTATACAGTCTCAGGTATTGTCATATCTATTTGCATGCTAGAGATCGTGGTATTGGCTCCTGCCTTTGACCTTGAGGGATTGGTTGTTTTCCGGTTAGTATACCTTGTAGGTTACCTGTATTTCCTGTTATAGGATTTCAGACTGAGACTTAGTATACTGGGGACTTGGGAGGGAGGTATGTGTATCTATTATACACCATCTCTGCATTATTGCATGCTGACCCACGCGGACGTTGTGGACAATGTCCTGACTGGGTACAGGTTGCCACAGCTCTACCCACGCGGACGTTGTGGACGATCCTGACTGGGACTAGGGGGTGGCACATGTCATTGCATCAGAGTGCTTTATATGTTTGGGGCATGCACCATCCTTGCATTATTGCATGCCGACCCACGCAGACGTTGTGGACCATGTCCTGACTGGGTACAGGTTGTCACAGCTCTACCCACGCGGACGTCGTGGACGATATCCTGACTGGGACTAGGGGGTGACACATGTCATTGCACCATGTGCATACTTTGCATCGTGCATTGTTTGCTGCACTTGATTCTTGCACTTGTTTGACATTGCATATTCTGGAGACTTGTTACCTGTGCTTATATGTCTATTGGTATTCCACTGGTATTTCCTACCCTCTGTACAGGTTAGATGGATTCAGGTATGTACCTACCCAGTATTTTCAGTTCCAGTCTTTCCCTACTGTTGATATGAGACTGTATTAGCTGAACCCTTATTGTTGGTATAACTTTCTATGCATATCTGTTGGGTATTCGCTGAGCTATGGACTCACCCCGTTGCCATACATTTTATTTCAGGTTGATGCCTGCCAGGAGATCCCTAGCAGTCAGTCCCCAGCTCCAGAGGAGCTCTTTTTGGTTTACGTGGTTTTGTTATGGACCCTGTAGTATTCCTATGCTTCCGTTGTGTAGTTTTAACCATGTATGCACGTTTTATTCGAAGGTATTGTATTTTTGAGTCCTATGTTGGACTTCGTTTGGTTTTGGCTTTGTTCCTGCCCCCTGGCAGCTCAGGTGAGTTCGGATTTTGGTTTTACGATGTATTGTCAGTTATGTAGTTATATATGTGTGGATTGGAGGCCTGAGGCCCTTTAAACTGCGTGGTTGTGTTATATTATCTGTGTGTATGTGTAAATTGTCCGCCGGACAGGGGAGGTGCTGTCCGATTTTCTATTGGATCAGCGGCTCCTGGGTCTCGGGGCGTGACAATTTATTTTGTAGCTCACTTGGTACCAGGATTCAGGAACTATTGTACTTGTCCTGGAGGTCAAGGGTTCGAATCCTGGGGAAGGCAAAAAACCCACTGCCAGGGTGGGAAGACCGTAGGGTCGCCAGCCTAGAGGGTTGCCTGCGGGGACCATAGAGGCGGGGCCGCTACAATTTAACTATAAGAATGGTTTTTAAGTTGGCTCCCCCTGGACTAAAGCCATGGTAATGATTAGGCAAGATATGGATCTTATCCTTGGGGATCCAATACTGGTTTGGTCCAGCTTGGTTGCTCAGGCAAAGTTTGGGTACCCATGCCTAAACATTGGGTCTAGACTGATTCAGTACAGCATAATATGACCTTTATCTAGCCTTGGTTCGATACCCTAATCCGGATCAATTTAGAGCGGACTTATATTTTCCAAGGATCATGTCAAGACCCTTGGAATCCAAAGTGAATCGTTCCAAAGTTGCTCTAAGGTCCTTGACATGAGTTTTCAAGGAGGAGTTCTCTTTCTCAAGTTTTTCAACTTGAGTAGAGGTTCCTTCTTGAACCTTCTCAGTTAAGGATCTAGAGTCAGCGCCCTCTTTCAGGAGTTTTACTTCCTGTCGGAGAGACTCGACTCGAATTTTGGCTTTTACCAAGTTACTAGATAGGTAAGCAATTAATTCAGCTAATTCAGTTTTTGAATAACCACTTACAGTTATTTTACCGTCTTCCGAAATGGTGAGCTTTCCGTCGTTCGGTTCCAATTCTGATCCGGTGTCGATTTCTTCGAAAGCAGTCAAGGCGAGCATGTTCGATTGTGGGGCCTCTTCTTCTTCTTCGGATGAAGACTCGTCCCATGTCGCTTGAAGGGCCTTCTTCCTTTGAGTTTTCTTGGCTTCATTCAGATTTGGGCACTCCGATTTGTAGTGTCCTTTCTTATTGCATTCAAAGCAGGTCACACTTGGTTTGTTCTTGGATGGTTCAGCTGGATCTTCCTTCTTTCGGCTGGCTTTTCTTCTGTTGGACAGATTCTTCAATACCTTGTAGTAGTCCCAGGCTAGCCAAACAAGCTTGGGTCGATCCCCTTCACTGTCTTCTGAGTCTGAGTCAGACGCGGGTGCAGGTTGAAGCTTCTTCTTGGTCATCTTTCCTGTTTTTCCTGCAACAAAAGCAATGTCTTTCTCGACCAAGGTGCAGTTAGTCTGCTCATGTAATTCAAGTTCAGAAAATAACTCATCTAATTTGATTTTAGAAAGATCTCTTGAAACTTTGTACGCATCTACCATAGATGCCCACAATGTATTTCTTAGGAAAGCGTTAAGAGTATACCTGATCAGGTCACGGTTCTCTACCTTGTGACCGATTGTATGTAGATCGTTCATCAACTCTTGGATTCTGGCATAGAGCTGGGCTGCTGACTAGCCGTCGTTCATTTTGATAGTGTAGAGCTTGTTTTGCATTAGGTCCCACTTGCTGATTTGGGTGTCGGAGGTTCCTTCGTGCAATTCAATTCACTTACCTCAGAGTTCCTTTGCGTTGTTGAATGGTCCCACTCGGTTCAGCTCTTCTTTGGTTAGACCGCATTGGAATGTCTGGGTCGTTTTAGCATCAGCCTCGATTTTCTTTTTCAGTGAGGCATCCCATTCTGTGTAAGGTTGTGCCTCTCCTTCAGTATTTTTTGGGATTTCCAAGCCAGATTGGATAATTATCTGCATGTCCACCTGAGTTTTCAGGTGGACTTCCATCCGACTCTTCGAGTAGGAGAAGTCTTCCCCACTGAAGAGTGGTAGTCTGGCTGTACTGAAACCCTCTTGCATGGCCATTTAGCGATTCTGAAATAAAAGTAATAAAAAACTGTCCCAAGACTTGGTCTTGGATTAGCAGTACGGAA
Source organism: Boesenbergia rotunda (assembly GCA_024364735.1). NCBI lineage: Eukaryota > Viridiplantae > Streptophyta > Magnoliopsida > Zingiberales > Zingiberaceae > Boesenbergia > Boesenbergia rotunda. The sequence goes on along the minus strand of JAGFNQ010000698.1, from coordinate 50,316 downwards.
AGAAGATATTTAAAAGAAATTATCGAGTGGTGTTGCACCAACCTCGATTAACGATAAAAATTCGATCGAAAAAAAATAAAAAGATTTCGTAAAAATCCAAAAAAAATCCAAATTGGTGGTTGCTCCAAATTTGAGCTACCCCTCTCTGATACCACTTGTTGGATCGAGAAATACGATAGAGGGCGGGGGGGGGGGGGGGGGGGGGTGAATATCGTGAAAACTTTTTCGGATAAGATTAAGAGAAAGTATGCAGCGGAAATAAAATAAACACACAAAGAGCACGAGTATTTTTACTTGGTTCGAAGTCGCAGTCGGCTCCTACTCCAAGGCCCACAGTCCTTGACCGTTTACTGCGGGCAATTCTATAATCGCGCAAAGGTTTACAGAATTTGGTACGATAATATCGCAGTAAATAAAAGAGTTACACTTTTCGTTACCGACGCCCGGTGTGGATCGTACTTTGGAGCAGGAGGTTGTCGTCGGCATTGGAATCTCGAGATCAGAGTTTTTCGGAGCAGAGCGCTTGAACGAAAAGCTTGGAGGCGTTGGAACAAGTGTTGTTGAAGCCTTAGGGGTCGAGGCCCTTTTATAGCAACCCTAGGGGCGCCTGGGACGTCGGGGGCCTTCAGATCTGAGAACCTCTGTCCGAAGTTTGGTCAGCGCTTTATCCCCTTCGAATCAGCTCCTAGTCAAACTGGGGCGCCTGGGACCTCCTGGGCGCCTAGCTTGACTTGGTTTGCTGGCTTCGTGGCTGATTTTACTTCGATTACATTTTTGACTTTGAGCTTGGGCGCCCGGGACCTCCTGGGCGCCTATCCTACTGTGGATTCGAAGCAGTCTTACTTTATTGTTGTTCTGGCTTTGACCTTGGGCGCCCGGGACCTCTTGGGCGCCTAGCCCAGCTGCCTGCCCCCTTCCTTTGGGGTGTTCTGAGCTGCAGAAACACACTCCTTCGGTCCCTGCAATCAAGGTTAGTTCCAAAACAAACAAGGCAAGAATATTAGTTAATATTTACAGTCGTAGTTGTCTTGATTCTGACTTCGGGTCTCCCAAATGGAACCCTAAGTCGAACCGACACCAACTGTTCCCTCGACGGGGAACGCATCCTCATCTACTCCTCTCAGGAGAGTTTACCTTTTGCCAATCGGCTCCTCTGGTTGGACTTTTTCCCAATCTACCTGACCAGGTCTTCAGTGCCCAGTAGTCCTTCGCCAGGTCTTCGGTGCCTAGCAGCCCTTCGCCAGGTCTTCGGTGCCCAATCCCGACCAGGACTTCTTGCCTAGTGTACCTAGGACTTCTTCCCTGCACACTTAGTATACACATTAGACAACACTAACATCTTAACTTCTAAACCCCTTGCTATTATCAAAACCCAAGTTTGACTTAGGTGCTGCCTGCACCAACAGAAGGTACTATACATCAAACCTCATATCGAGAAACACCTCAACAGAATGGGGTAGTGGAGAGAAAGCGTAGATATTTTGTTGAGACAACCCGCTCATTCTTATTATCTACAAATATTTCTAGTATCTTTTGGGGAGAAGCATTTTACTGCTACTTATGTAATTAATAAGATTCCAACTTCTCATAATTTAGATTTGTCTCCTTTTCAAAAACTGTACGATCGTGCTCCTGATTATTCATCTTTATGTATTTTTGATTTTACCTATTTGTTCTATGACGATACATCAAGCGTGATAAGTTGTCCTCTAAGTTTACTTTGTGTGTCTTGCTTGGTTATGGTGTTAGTTAAAAGAGATATCATTATTTTGATCCAGTCAGTTAAAAATTATATGTCTCTCATTATGTTGTGTTTTTTGAGCATATTTCTTTCTTCTTCATACCTCCTCTATCACATGACATGACACATGCAGATCTTATTCGCATTGATCCCTTCAGTACCGACACTGATGAAACCTCTCCCATAGCTCCTCGTGATAGCTCCACTGCATATGGTACTCTTAAGACGTATATTCCTCCTCCTCCTCCTCCTCACCCTCCTGCGACTGTTCCATCACCTGGTAGATTGTGGATAATCCTATTCATCGATCTACACATCCTTGTAAGTCTACTAAGCTACTTGATTTTGCTTATTCTTGTTATTCTAGTTCTTTTACTTCTTTTCTCACCTCTATTCATCATCTTTCTGAGCCTTTGTCCTATAGAAAAGCTGTTGATAATCCACTTTGGCAGAATGCTATGGACGAGGAATTAACTACTCTGCATCATACACATACTTGGGATCTAGTACCTCTACCACTAGGAAAACGTGTCATTGGTTCTCATTGGGTCTATAAAATCAAAACTAAATCTAATGGTTCCGTCGAATGATATAAAGCTCATCTTGTTACTAAAGGATACTCTCAGAAGTATGACATAGATTATGAGAAAAATTTTGCCTCTATTGCTAAAATGACCACCGTTCATATCTTAATTGATGTTGCCTCTGTTCGTCGATGGAAAATATCTCAGATAGATGTCAAGAATGCCTTTTTAAATGATGATCTTCAAGAAGAAGTGTATATGATGCTTCCGCTTGGAGTTGCTCACTAATCTAGTGAAGTTTATAGGCTCGCAAAGCTCTCTATGGACTCAAACAAGCACATCGTGCTTGGTTTGCAAAGTTCTCTACGGTGATGATATCTCTTGGCTTTCATCCCAATAATCATGGTTCAACTTTATTTATCAAGTGTATGCATGTAGGTCATATACTTTTATCTTTATGAATAATAATTGGGAGAGTGAAAATCATAGTGAATGACGTGGCACCTTGCATGCACGATGTCTGACGGGTTCATCATACTTCCTAGGGTATAGTTTGATTCGGGGCGGCGGCCGAAGGCCGCCGATGGTGCCCAAGCGATAATCAGACGTGTATATGTAAAGTGCCACGTCATGCCACATCATTCACTATGGTTTTCACTCTCTCATTTTCACTCTCTCTATCATTTCTCTATCTTTATATATGGATGTCATGATAATTACTGGTGATAACTTTAATGGAAGAGTCTTTGAAGTTTGAATTAGCACGTTGCTTTGCTATGAAAGACTTGAGTTTACTACATTATTTTCTGGGAATCGAGATCACCTCTTCTCCAAAAGGTTATCTCTTGTCTCAATCAAAATATATAACTGATTTATTTGAGCTTGCATGTATCACTGACAACAGGGTAGTTGATACTCCCCTTGAGACTAATGTTCGGTATTCTCTATCAGATGGTTCTCCTTTGCCAGAACCTAACCTCTATTGTATAGTAGTGGGAAGCTTGGTTTATCTCACTGTGACTCGTTTTGATATTGTGTATGCTGTGCATGTGATTAGCTAGTTTGTTGTTGCACCTACCATAGTTCATTGGGTTGTTGTTCTTCATATTCTCCAATATCTTCGGGTAACTTACTTTTAGAGTCTTTTATTCCCTTCTACCTCCCAGTTAAAGTTATGTGCATACTCTGATGGTGATTGGGCAGGTGACTCTACGGATCGTATGTCCACCACCAGCTTTTGTATTTTTCTTGGAGATTCACTTATCTCTTGGAAGAGTGAGAAGCAAGATGTTATTTCCAAATCTTCCACAAAAGTTGAGTATCGTGCCATGACTACCACCACTTGTGAGATTGTTTGGCTATGTTGGTTGTTTGCATATATGAAAATTTTCTTCAGCAACATACTGCTCTTCATTGTGATAATCAGTGTCATTTAGATTGCCCGCAATACAGTTTTTCATGAGAGGACAAAGAATATTGAGATTGATTATCATTTTACTCGCCATCATCTACAGCTTGACACTATCACGTTATCTTTTGTTCCTTTCTCGTTACAGATAGTTGATATGTTTACCAAGTCTCATTCCGCTTCACACTTCTATTTTTTTAACAAACTCTCAATGCTTCTAGCTATAGCATCATGAGTTTGAGGGGAGATGTTAGATTGTATATATTTTAATTATTTGTATATATCTTTTAGGACATTTTAGTGTTTTCCCTTTTTAGTTTAAGATTTAGGGTTTCTTAACCTATCTATATAAGGCTTTATATTCTTTCTTTCTAAAATAATTTCGGATTTATCAAAAAGACTATTTTTTCCTTTTCTCAATTTCTACAATGACTCCCAAATTTCCAAGGATTATCATGTTTGTGGCTATCCAAATTCTTCAAGAGAGAATAGGAGAGGTGGCTACCGCTAACTACACTCTCTCTTCATTGGATCGAATAAATTCATATTTGATCTTGATCTCTTCTAGCTTCTGATATTTCAAAATTAATTAATAATCAAATTAATTTTAATCCAAAAATAATAAATTGATTAATTTTATTATCCACTAAAATAATCAATTATAGATAATGTTTATATCTACGTGGTATCCGTAAGACCCTCTAGGTTCTACACATGAAGGCAGTGTAAAATCATACACGGACTGAGATAATCGTCTAGCAACCATTTTTAGTTACCCAATGTGATAAAATATTAGTCATAAACTATAAACCACTAAAAATCGATTACTGTATAATTCAATCGTTTCATCTACTCTACATCTCAATTAATTCAGTACACTATACATCATCACTAAATTAATTATTTTACTTGATTTTCAAGATATAATAGACGCTTCTTGAATGATAAATTATTCCTACTATGGTCATAGATTTAGAGTCACTAATATCTTTATCAAGCGATCATGATGCTAAGTTCCTAATCCAAAAGAGATAGTGTACACACTGACATGAAGAAGAAGATGATGATCCATGTTAGTGCACACACTGACATGGATCGCTTTGTGATATTTGGATGTGCTTGGTATCCAAGCGCAGCGGAATATTTATAAATAAATCATATTTTTCCTATAAACCATGGATCATTTCGTGGTACATATAGTTTTTAAGCAAAATGATATTAAATGAAACATATCTCGTAGTTCTTGATTCTCCATAAACAATATCACAAACAAATGAGAGTTCCATGTATGACTCCTGTGGCGGTATCTACATGCACTAGATCATGAACTCGATATGATATGTTAGGTGCTAGACTCTTGGATCCATCAATTTCGGAAGCAATATTAAAATTGACTTTTTCTCTTGTAGTACATTATCAATGAAGGAAAAAGATCACTATCTTCTTCCTATGGGAGGGGTTGTCAAGATTCTCTAAGGAGAGAATGAGTAGGCTGCCAAAACTTCAAGGGAGATGTGGAGAGGGGTTGCCTTCTGAATTTTTCCAAGGATAACTACTTATAACCTCTAGGGAAGACGAAGAGATTTGTCTTTTCAACTCTCTAGAGAGAAGATGAAGAGATATGTGTCTCTTCAATTGTCTAGAGGGAAGATCAAATGGTTGTGGCTCCCAAACTCTCTATGGATCATCATGTGGCTGTTCAAATTTTTCAAGGATCATCATGATTGTGGAGAATAGGAGAGGAACATAGCTACCACTAACTCCACTCTCTCTTCTTTAAATAAAATAAATCTATATTTGATCATGATTTGTTCTAGCTTTTGATATTTCAAAATTAATTAATAAGACAATTAATTCAAATTCAGAAGTAAAAAATGGATTAAAATAATCAATTATAGATAATGTTTATATTTATGTGCTATGCATGCAACCTTTTATATTCTATACACAAAGGTAGTGTAAATCTATAAATAAAGGTAACCATCTAGTAACATGTTTTAGTCACTCAATATGATAAAATTTAGTCATAAACTATAAACCACTAGGAACCGATTATTGTGTAATTTACTCTCTTCATCTACCCTACATCCCAATTAATTCAGTATACTATACATCATCACTAAATTAATTATTTTACTTGATTTTCAAGATATAATAGACTCCTCTTGAATGATAAATATTCCTCTTATGGTCATGGATTTAGAGTCTCTAATATCTCTATCAAGCGGCTAGGATGTTAACTTCCTAATCCAAGAGAGCGATGAATTCTCTATTGACTTAATATTATTCTCTCTATACTTTGCTATACACACAACTACCATATTAATTATAATTTGATTAAAGACTGCTTTTAACGACATCAAAGTACATAACTCCATACATAGAATAAATGAAGATTTCAAGTCAATAGATCAGTTACACTCATTCATAGAGAAGCACCCAATAAAGCATAATATGTGGTGTCCTTTCAAGTGGGTCGTGTCCAGTGTACCTATAAATTCAAGGTATCCCCAAGTACAACTAATTGAAATCAATGTGTCGATTTTGTATTGACATTATTATTTTCAATTCCTGATGTCACGAAAGAGTGTGGTTCTTTCCTTTAGTCGTGAGTTACCCTTGTTCCTATTTTGGTTAGGTTAGGGTATGAGAAGATAATTCGAGAATTAAACCTAATTTTAATAATTTGGTTTAATTAACAAAGGCTTAAACTAATCAACGATGTAATTAGGACGACCCTAATTTAGTGGGTTAGTTGCTTCGGTAGATATATTTTATTATGGTAGCTAAGATTATGTCTATGATACAGGACAATGACCTTACTATTTACTACGGATATTATCTAGATGGGGGATTCTCGTCGCTTACGAGCTACTACATCGTAAGCGGATACTTCTTGCTTATTTCTATGGGACTATTTTCTCTTTATACATGACTTATTATGATTTGTAGTAGATTTATATCTGCTCCTGTTGTTTTGCTTCTTGATACTTGCTGCTTAACATTTAAGATACTCTTTTTTATTTCCATACAGTCTTACTCTTGATACTCCTATTTGGTAGAGTACACACACATTTGGCATGTACATAAGAGTGGACATTAGGTTGTACATAATATGCAGTAGATACTTGGGTTTCCTTGACTATATACTCAGTTACATGACTGCTATGACATAGTACCTGTTGGACTTGTGTGTATCATGTAGTTGTCTGGTTGTCAATCTAGTTGGTGTCAGGTTCATTAGTATCATACACCATCTCCTCACGGTTGCCCACTGACGATCATGTCAGGTTCATTAGTATCATACACCATCTCCTCACGGTTACCCACTAACGATCATTGGTTCCTTGTATAGTTGATGACGGATCATTGGTCATATTCCTGGCACTATTTTGTATGCTGATGATCCCTAGCACTCTTGTAGTTGAGATGAGTCATTAATCATATAGGCATTCCCACTCAGCCACTTAGGGTAGTGGTAGTTGAAGTACGTGTAGTTGTCTTGTCGTGTCACGCTCAACCACTCAGGGGTAGTGGTAGTTGGAGTTGTTTGCAGGCAGTAGAGGCATAGAGCAATTGGTGTAATGACACGGTCTCTTAACCTCTTTGGCGGCCAAATCAATATTTGGCGGCCCAACAACTTGGCCTCTCGGGCCCAACAACCTGGCCCCTCGGGCCCAACAACCTGGCGGCCGAATCAACATTTGGCGGCCCAACTATGTCGTCGACCAACAACCGATGTCGACGACTAACAACCGTGTCATTACTCACTAGGTCTTTCCACCCCTGGCTAGTGGATTTTTGCCTTCCTCAGGATTCGAACTCTAGACCTCCAGGATAAGTACTAGAGTTTATGAATCCTGATACCAATTGAGCTACAGCTCAATTGGTATCAGGATTCATAAACTCTAGTACTTATCCTGGAGGTCTAGAGTTCGAATCCTGAGGAAGGCAAAAATCCACTAGCCAGGGGTGGAAAGACCTAGTGAGTAACGACACGGTTGTTAGTCGTCGACATCGGTTGTTGGTCGACGACATAGTTGGGCCGCCAAATATTAATTCGGCCGCCAGGTTGTTGGGCCCGAGGGGCCAGGTTGTTGGGCCCGAGAGGCCAAGTTGTTGGGCCGCCAAATATTGATTTGGCCGCCAAAGAGGTTGAGAGACCGTGTCGTTACAATAAAAAGGCGCCTTTTTATTGTAATGACACGGTCTCTCAACCTCTTTGGCGGCCAAATCAATATTTGGCGGCCCAACAACTTGGCCTCTCGGGCCCAACAACCTGGCCCCTCGGGCCCAACAACCTGGCGGCTGAATTAATATTTGGCGGCCCAACTATGTCGTCGACCAACAACCGATGTCGACGACTAACAACCATATCGTTACTCACTAGGTCTTTCCACCTCTGGCTAGTGGATTTTTGCCTTCCTCAGGATTCGAACTCTAGACCTCCAGGATAAGTACTAGAGTTTATGAATCCTGATACCAATTGAGCTGTAGCTCAATTGGTATCAGGATTCATAAACTCTAGTACTTATCCTGGAGGTCTAGAGTTCGAATCCTGAGGAAGGCAAAAATCCACTAGCCAGGGGTGGAAAGACCTAGTGAGTAACGACACGGTTGTTAGTCGTCGACATCGGTTGTTGGTCGACGACATAGTTGGGCCGCCAAATGTTGATTTGGCCGCCAGGTTGTTGGGCCCGAGGGGCCAGGTTGTTGGGCCCGAGAGGCCAAGTTGTTGGGCCGCCAAATATTGATTTGGCCGCCAAAGAGGTTAAGAGACCGTGTCATTACAATAAACATTGTTGTTGTTTGGGGTAATAATTAAATATATGTTGTAATGATGATCTATCCTAATCATGTTAGTATTTTATTTAGCTAATTTATTAACTTTATAATTAGCTAAATTTTATCGTTTGTACAGGACCTTGAATTGGGACTCGTTTAGTTGATTTTGGAAGGTTCTCGTTTACGGAGACGTTCTACAATTATAAGGCGGGTACTTCTCCTTTGTGCTCTTGTAGTTTCCTTTACCTTTAAGCATGGCTGTTATGTCTAAGTAGGTTGCTTGACCTTGTTCTTTGTCGTAAATTAAAACATAGCCGTTGAGACTTATTCTTCGTTGATCTTTGAGTATTCCTAAATTCGTATCTGTACAGTCCTCTATTGATTTTCTGTTCTGTAAAGTGCTGCTTGTACGCGAGCACTTAGAAGTTCATTAAACACAATAAGGCTTATTTGACATTAGAAATATCCTACCTAGTAGTGTAGGCGCATAACCGTTGGTTTTCGATTTCCGGTTGGTTGTATCGATGCATGTTTTACTCGTTGGATTTTATTGCATCGTTGTTTCTCCGGTTGTTCGTGCATCGTATATCATGCATCATACTTGCACGTTGCATACTAACGACTGTTGGCTTACATTTGGTTAAGCCGTCGTTAGTCATATTGTTGCTCGATTCACTCAACCACATGTTGTCATGGTAGTGGTTGGAGTGCGAGTGTTTGTCCTGTCATGCCAGACAGTGACACCCTCACCGTTGTATTTAGAGGGATGAGTTGTTGGTGGCTCACCCTCACCGTTGTTTGTTTTTGAGGGATATTTTGTAGCTGTGATAGCTCCCCCTAGGTATAGGGGTCTGGAGTGTAGGCTCCCCAGCATCCTGTCCACTCAACCACGTCTTATGTGGTATTATTGTTGTTGTTGGTTATTGTTGTTGTTGGAGTGGTACAGTTGTCACAACCCTACCCACTCAGTCACACAGATGGGATGTGTTGACGGCTTGACTGGCGTCAGGGGTGACACATGTCATTGCATCATATGCATACGTATTTCTTTTATGCATTTGCTTGTGTTTGATGCACTTATATGAGCTATGGTTGTTGCACATGTTTGACATGCATGTATTTTGTGATATTATCGTTGTTGAGTTGTTCTATATTTGCTTAGTCGTATTTGGGACTTTATACCATGTCGTATTATATTGGTTATGCATGTTAGGTAAATTCAATAATTCTTATGGACTGTACCCTGTTGTTTCTCTACTCAGTATTTCTTATTTATGCCATGCTTATTTGTCTATTCATATACCCGCAGAGTCCGCCCGGACTCACCACCTCTGCTTCCCTTTTTGTTGTTTCAGATAGCAGGTAGTGGTATTGCTTGGAGCCAGGAGATGATCCAGTTGCCAGTCCCCAGTGTCGAGTTGAGCTAGTCTTCCGTATTTGGTTTGGCGGTTCTATTTCGGTATTATGTTAGTTTTCTGCACATTTCATTTGTTTGATAGTTATCGGATTGATTTTGTTACTATTACGACAGAGACCTTTGAGTTCTCGTGGTTGTGATGTTCTTTATTTGTTTAAGGTGGCTGAGCCACCTATTACTATTTTGTGTCGAAATAAACTACGTGGGTGTGTTCACTTGTTTATTATTGTGATGCCAGCCGCTTGTGGCTGAGCTATATTGGTGAGATATATGTATTATTGCTCCATATTGTCCGCCGTACTGGGGAGATGCTGCCCGATTTTCGAGGAAGCATGTGCCTCTGGGGGCGTGACAATTTTTGGTATCAGATCCAAGTTTGCGATTTCCTTTGGGATCTGTGGATAATTACGATGTTGTTTTTGGTGGATAATCAAAGCGTCAGTTTGGCCAAGTTTTGCGAGTTCCTTTGGGATCTGTGGGCTTTTATGATGTTGTTTTTGGTGCGTCAGTTCATCCTAGTTTGTGATGTTTTGGTGTCTGTTGGTTTACGGAGTTGTTTTACGAGGTCAATCTGTATGTTACAGATTTGTTTATTTTTGTGGAGTCTTTTTCTTGAGGTTGACGAAGTTGATTTCGAGGTCTATCTGTATTTTATGGATTTATTTTCCGGAGTCATTGCTGGTTATGGTTGTGATGGGACTTGGCAGCAACGAGATCTCTCCCGGCGACGAGTAATTAAATAAGGTATATCTTTGATAATTATCTTATCTGTTGGATACTTTATCATGTTTAAGTTTGTATAGGCGTGTGCTAGTTTAGTTGGATAACATATAGTTACTTATATTCGGTTACAAGTTATTCTTTCTACTTGGTTTAGCTTGATGTCTTTTACTCAACTAGTCTATTTGTGGTCATGGTCGGGATTGACCAAGAGGACGACTTGTGGGCAAGTTGCAGACTCGACTTTATTGTGGAGAATGTTGATTTCCCTTGTAGTATCGACCAATGAGTCAAAACTGTAGCTCAATTGGTATCAGGATTCATAAACTCTAGTACTTATCCTGGAGGTCTAGAGTTCGAATCCTGAGGAAGGCAAAAATCCACTAGCCAGGGGTGGAAAGACCTAGTGAGTAACGACACGGTTGTTAGTCGTCGACATCGGTTGTTGGTCGACGACATAGTTGGGCCGCCAAATGTTGATTTGGCCGCCAGGTTGTTGGGCCTACGGGCCAGGTTGTTGGGCCTACGAGCCAAGTTGTTGGGCCGCCAAATGTTGATTTGGCCGCCAATGGGTTGAGGGACCGTGTTGTTACAATTGGCTCCCCTGTTTCTAGTATTGGGTATATATCATGATGGGTTGTGTGACCCGTGAGCAGTTGACTTCCCCTTATGAGCTTAGGATTATATGTCATGGTGGGTTGTATGATCCGTGAGCAGTTGGCTGCCCTCTGGCTAGGTATTGGTGCTATTGTGTTGTTGAAGCAATTGGTTCCCTAGCATTTTGTCCACTTGGCCACCCAGTGTAGATGTAGCTGGAGTGCGAACAGACATCATGTGCACATGATGCATCACTGCATGGTTGTCGTTTGCTTATGTGGTTGCTTATGGTCAGCATACATATACAGGTTTGTGTTGTTGTACTTGGTTGACTGGTACATACAGGTTTTGTGTATTACACTTGGTATGTTGATTGTATAGTGATCATGTTGCACGAGCAGACTAGTAGATAGGGTTCAGAGGTTTCCGACCTTACTACCCCTCATGATGATTGGTACTTGTATATTCACTCATTCAGTTGTTTTAGTTATGCATATTCTACTATTTCTTTGAAACTGTATCCGTTGTTTCCATAAGGCTTGTATAGCCTTTTACAGCCATGTATATCTATATCTCTATACATGCAGAGTTCATTTGAACTCACCACCATTTGCTATGTTTTTATTTTCAGGTTGATATACTTGGAGTCGCCCAGAGAGCCCCCGACAACCAATCCCTTTCTTCGAGATTACTTTGTAATGGTCTTGTATTTTGTGTGGTACTTTTGTATTTTCTGTACATTACTTTGCACTTGTATGCGTGTTTGATGTTGATGGTGTTGTTTGTGTGCCCTGGAGGGCTTGTGGTTTTGTTTTGTGATGTAAGTCATGTCGGCATGCACTTAGTAAGATTTGGTTTTATTTGTGTTGTCTTGTTTTATTATTAGTTGTTTATTCCAGTCGTGTTGGCAGAGGTATGGATTGGTTGTGTAAGCCCTGTATTTGAGGATTCATATCGTCCGCTGTTCAGGAGAGGTGTTGTCCAATTTTCTATAGGGCCAGCGGCTCATCGAAAAAAAAATGATTAACGAGGTTTTCGATGCTCATCGAGGCATGACAAGAAGTGTATCTTTGTAAGGTATTCTGATACTTGTAAGGATTATATTTTTATTGATGAGCAATAAGATAAAATCATCTCTGAAATAGAGTCTAGAGATGCTACTTTTCTTGAAATGGAGTTCTCAACAAGATATGAAGTTGATAACACAATTCTTTTATTTGCGATAGAGGAGGAGGATAATGTTCCTTTATTAACAAATCAGGTATCACGAGAGATGTCTAAATCTAATCAACCTAGTGGGAGTAATTTGCCGATGAATAAGTTAATTTCTCAATAGTATAACCCTATGAAAAAGTAATCATCATATTATTTTTTGAAGAAGGTTTGATATCGAGAATGAGGTTTTAATAATTCTCAATTGATTATGGAATCTCGAATGGCTGAAGAAATCTTGAGATGATCAGATGGAGAATAATGGAAAATTATAATGAATGAATAAATAGAGTCCACGTGATAGTTATATAAAAGATGAGAGATTAAGATGTATAATAATTATGTATAACAAATGAATTATTTTTTCTTTGTCGGTAATTATTTTCTTATGCGCAATGGATTGATTCTACCAGAGTTGTTGAAGCAATTAGCTTAATGAGTTGAATTGATTGATCTTTATTTAGAAAAATTATATGTTAATTGGATCAAATGATGATTAATTAGGTTGGGTAATCAAATCTAGAGTAATCGGTCTGATTTCACAGAAATTTTCTATCAACCGTCAGTGTAAATTAGAAAGTGCTCGCGGCAAGTGATCCAGATGCCTAAGATCCTACTATTACGGTTCTTATTTAGAGAAAAAATTCTTATAAAATTCATCGTAATTAGGGATCAAATTGTAAATATTTGAGAGATAATTAATCATTCTTCAATTATATCATAGTTCGGAGAAAGGCGACAAGTTAATTATGAGAACGAAGAGTGGTGTAAGTTAGAAAGGTGAGGGCCGACGAAAGGAGAGATCGATCTTAAAGGAGATATACTAAAAGATCCTTATAGGATATATTTGACTTAACAGGTGAAGGTATAAAAGATAGGATAAGAGACTCCCCCGGCTCAATCCTAGACATTCTAAGATTCTTTTTCAAACCTGCTCCCATTTCGTGTCAAGAGATAGATAATATCATTTTTTTATAAATAAATTCAATGTATTATTTTAATGAAACATATGTACATTCAAACTTAAAATCTAAGATATAAATGTAAGCGATGATGGACTGAGTTAATTGTTGAATGAGCAATTCTGATATATATATACATAAACAAAGTGAAAGATTAAGATGTACACACAATGATGTATCAACAAATACATTATTGTTTTATGTCGCTACGTCTTCTAAGCAAAGCAATAAATTAAAGTAAGTCTAGGGGAGTACTTCTTAAGCAGCTAGTTGAATAAATTGTTATTTGTATAAATTTTTTTTTTTCAAATAGAGTGTAAATTCTAAAACGTTGATTTTTAGATTGTGCATCGTGAATGCTACCTGATTTATCCTGATAATCGATGAGAAACTTTCGTGAAATCGAATCGATCATCTAAAATTAAAAAAATCTTGTTAATTATTTTTCAAAATTGAAAAAATTTAGTTAATTCTTTTTTAGTTCAATAAATTGATACGAATAGTCTATATTTTAAAAAGCTCCATATTAATCCATATTAATCCAAAATGATGACATATGCATGAGAAAAAATATTATTATTATTATTATTATTATTATTATTATTATAGCTAATTTCAATGCATATCATTATAATGAAACATACATGATTGTTGAAAGGCGACTTCTCATGAGCATATAAAGTGAAAAATTAAGACGTGTAGCAAATGACACCATGTACTAACGGTTGGAGATATTAAAATTTAAAATTATATAATTAATTTTTTAACTTATTTTTTGAGTGACCTAAGCTATCTTATATGGAGGATGTAGACTCTTGAACGACTGTGGTTCATTCGCTTGGACTATTTGTCTCAGTTGGTTCTGCATTCAACGCGCATAAGTCGTGCTCATACATAAGTCAATTTGTTTCAGTACAAATTCAAACTCTAGATTTGCATCCCCTTTGCGCATCTACCCATGAGAGAGTTTCTCCCCGTGCATTTGTTGACAACTAAATGTTTATGAATCAATATAAACCAATCAATTTACCTTGAAACTTTCAATATGAGACTAAAATCTCATTCACAATGAAATTTCTTTTCTCTCCACTTTTCTTTTCCATTCACTTGTATCTAACACTAACAAATGAATTATCCATCTTCCAAGCAATGGATTGAGTCTAGCTGATGAAACAACTAGCTAGTTTAATAAATTTATCTGATTAATCTTTATTTAAGACAAACTACATAGGTACTCAAAATGACAAATTATGGATGAAAATTATTTGTTATAAAGAATTTCAATCTATTTATACAATCAACCATCAACTATCGGTACGAAATTAATGAGCATATACGATTGTAAAACCCATTTAAGGTTCTAAAATTAACATCACAGAAGTCCTTCCCAGCTGCTTACTGACTCAACTTAACTGATTATACCAGATTGACCGACCCATTTGGTTGGATAAACCTGACGGGCCCATGTTCCGTTTGGACCAACTGACTTGATTGATTTGCCTAACCCACTTCTAATTGACTAACATGACCTGCTGACCCATACAGATCGGCCCAATCAGGTTGAATTGGCACATCCAATCTGTTGACCGACCATGCTCGATTGATTAGCTTAGCTCGACTAGCTGGTGTGATTTGATTGGCTCGGTCGTTACACGTAGCTCACTCGACTTGGCTTGCCTAACATGATTGACTCACCTAATATAATTTACCCACCAAGCTTCTCTACTAATTTAGCTCCACTAACTAGTGCAGTCATACTAGCTCACCTGTCCTCATGCAGCTAGTTCAACTCAACTGGCCCATTCAGCCTGCTCCATTATGCGGGTCAATTAGCTCATTCCTAATCAATTTGACTTAAAATCAACCGGATTAGTTCGTACATCTTGATTTGAAGATTTGCTAATCAATAAAAATTTATTATTTAAAAGTATAATATATAATAAATAATTATTCCAAACAAATAGATATTTTATAATATAAATATCACAGGAACCAAACACAACTTTAAATTAGAGTACGATCAAATACCATTGAGTAAAACGAAATTGTTGGAAACTATAATTTAGAACACAATACATTTATTGGAATCAAGATAAACACAATCACATGGAAGTGCAGTAGAGTTTCTGTTGATTCGGTATCATCACTTCAGCTGCAGATCGTACACAATCAACACTTCAGAAAAAATCCCCTTCGGTTACTTTGTTTTTTCTAGAGAACTTTGCTGTCATCTTTAGAAAACTTCAGAGGTGGAAGAACAGATGGATCTCTTGATTCACTAGATGAATGCTCTGGATCAATTGATTTAAATGAGTGACCTGATTCACCAGTTTTAAGCTTTTGAATTGCTCCTCTTAGCTCCTCCAGATTCTGAAGGTGTCTTAAACCAACAAATCGATTATCAGATAACCAAGTAGGAAGGTCTTGAATTGATTCCTTCGTTATTGTGTCTATAGGTAATTCCAAGTATCGAAGATGTCTCAAACCACCAATTGCATCAGGCAATTTCCCAGTTGGAAGCACAGAGATCATCAGCAGCCTCAAGCCAATCAAATTTCGCAACACCTCTTCTAGCAATCCCATGAAGCTTGACTTGTGTTCTTCAGAGGATACAACTCCACAGATGACAAGACTACGCAAGTGCGTCTTCTCTTGCAATACTTGGTAAACTTTGACAAAATTATCTGCTGTAACATACACATGTCGGGTATTCTCTGGGATTTGTACGACATCATCTTCTTCCTTAATTTCATCCTCAAGTCTAAAAAATTCACCTTCACATATGTAGTCTGCAAGCTCATGAAAGATAGCATGGAGTATGAACTCACCATCCTTTCTTGCTGAACTGACAAAAAATGGTCCATCCGAAAGACATTCATAATTGAATGATCCAATGTCGTTCCGTGACCAACAAAACGATATACTTGAATGACATCCAATGGCATTCCATATCCCAGACAACTGATTCTTTTTAAAAGCATAATTCTTGGGAAACAGAGCACAAGCAAGAAAACATTGCTTCAGATTCCCAGGTAGTTTCTCGTAACTGTGTTTCAACACTGATATAATGTTGCTTTCTGCTGGATCAATCATGCCCAAACTGCTACGATAGATCATCCTCCAGCGATCTTCACTTTGGTGCCATTTCAGGTGACGCCCTATCATCACAGCAGCCAAGGGACTTCCTCCAAACCTTTTAGCTATTTCTCCGACTATCTCTTCCAACTCTGGATATTTGTTGCGATTTCTGTCACCGAGTGCGCATTCCTTGAACAATTCCAAATACTCTTCCTCTTCCAATCCATCCAATTCCACTTTCAATACCACATTATCTGACCTGACTACACCTTCAAATTGGGTAGTCACTATTATTCTGCTGCCCACTTTTGCACCATACCTAAATACGTCATCGTAGAACCCCTCCGTCAGATTGTCCAGGACGATCAACGCCTTCTTGCCTTTTATTTCTGTTTTCATGGTCTCCAAAATGCTATCAACCAGTGACGATCCACTGCTTCTGTGAAGTTTGCTTGGTTGGTCGACGGTGTTAGATTCTAACCTTTGAAGTGTAATCCACTTGTCGGCACGAGAAAACTTGCCCATGTAAATCCATGCTCTGACATCAAATTCATCTTCTACATGTGCACTGTTATAAACAGCCCGGGCAAGATCCGTCTTCCCTATTCCCACAGGGCCGGTGATGCTGATCAATACAGGCGACTCCTTTGATTCTCCTTCTTCTTTGTGAAGTAGCGCTTTTAGTATTTTCGCCTTTTCCACAGTTCGTCCTTTCAACTCCCTTACTTTGTAAGGCAACGTGGGGAGTTCCGAACTGGTGACCTGTTGCGTCTCCAATCTGCTGTAGATTTGTTCGAATTCTTCCATCCCCTCCATAAGATCCTTAATTTCACGGCAGAGATCAGTGGCTACATCGATGACCTCCCGCAACTTTTCCATCAGATCATCACCTGGTGGTTCATCGCTGGGCAATACAATAAAATCCAAGTCGTCGAGCACGTCCTCCGTCATGTAATAGAAATCCTTATAGCGCCATAACCAGTCTTGCAGGTATTTGTTGCTGATCTTCTTGCGGAGGTTGTTGATTCTCAACCACTCCGGCATTAAACTTCGTTGTAGTCGCTCCAGCACTCCGGCATTTGCAATATGAACCTGGTGCCGCGGAAGGCTCTGGATGACATGATCTATTCTCTCGTCAAGCAATTGCGCAAGGTATCTTGCGATTTCGGTTTGTGAAATCTCAGTGAACAAGGGCATGACTGTTTTGCTTTTCTGACCTAAAGATAAAAGTCGGAAGAAGGCAGATTCATGAAGATGATCAATTTTGTCGACTACAAATTCTACAAGTGACTATTAATTAGGGCATCCATATTGATCAATTTTGTCCTCCGACTGCCTCGCTATATATATATATATATATATATATATATATATATATATATATATATATATATATATATATATATATATAATTTTGATCTCCTGGGGCGATTCATGCGGATTGCATGCGTGGCACGGCATTGTGCTGGTCTGCGTGGCAACGACACCATGCCGCTCCCACCCCCGACTGCAACTCGACACCGACCAGCTGGCTCAGTCGCTCTCCCGACTGCAACTCCTGCGACGTCGTCCAGGCCCCCGACTACAGCTCCGGCAACGACCAGCCGGCTCAGCCGCTCCCCAACTGCAACTCCGGCGACATCGTCCAGGGCGTTGCCCCCGACTGTAGCTCCCCCGACTCCGCTGTGGCTCAGTCGCCGGTCCGACTCCGTCCAACGAGGAGGCCTGATCGGTCACCCTGACCCGTCAAGCACTTGCCTGATCGGTCGGCATGACCGATCAGGCACGCCCGTCTTGCCACGCGAGGCGGACGCGGCAAGTCATATTCGTAAGTCCGCAGCGTCGTGTTTGGAGAGGTCCGCAGGTAATCAAATTCGTGTATATATATATATATATATATATATATATATATATATATATATATATATATATATATATATATATATATATATATATATATATATATATATATATAGTTCCACAATTCATTTATTAATTAATATTTTTTATATTTAAAATTTAATTTTTTGATTTTTTTAATATAAAATTCCTTCATTAAAAGGGAATTGAACATTGTTAACGTATGGATATTACAACATATTCATTTGTAATATATTCTTAATACCAGAGTGGTAGTCACTCAAACTGTGAATTGCAACCCAAAAAAAATATTATTTAACAAATTTATTTAGTAATCTTAAATAATTAGAATTTAAATAAATTTGATTATAAGTTAATTCTAATTTGGTAACTAATATTAATATTTTAAAACTAATTTTAAAACTGACTCGTTACAAAAGAAACGGGTTCTCATCTAATTTAGAATAATTAAAATTTTAAATAAATTTAATAAGTCGGAGAATCAAAACAACGTCTTTAATTTTTTATATAGTTAGCTAATAAAACTATTCAATAATACCTCACTTACACTTTAATTATTTGCCTAATTTTAGTCCAAATGATGCAACTTTAATTAATTAAGATGTTGGGTTACACTACAAAAAATTCAGTCATTACCGACGGATTTTTCCGACAGAATTCCGTCGGTAATGCTCCTTACCGACGGATCAACGACGGAGAAAAAAAAGTCAGTATATTAATTATCGGGATAATATTTTCGACGAAAATCATGGTCTGTCAGTAAAATATATTTACCTTCCGTCGAAAATAGTGAAAAATTTACTTGATACATCACCAACGGAATTGGTTTTTTGGTCGGTGATTACCGACGGAAAGCCTATAGTTCCGTCGATGATCACCGACGGAAATTAATATCGATAATTTTTGATTGATACATCACTGATGGACTAGATTTCTGTCGGTATTTCGACGGAAAGTTTAAAAAATGATAGAATTCATCAAATTTGGATTAGTATTACTCTTGATTGCGAAATATCTTAAACTTATATAAGAATTCAACCGATTAATTCATTGAAAATAAAATGAATTAATTAAAAATAATGAATCAGATAATCAAATCTAAAAATCTAATCTTATATAAATTTTTTATTGATGATTAAAATAAATAAAAAATATTAATGATGTTTAGAAATTTAACATCACGCATCATATTTAAAGAATAAATTTCTATAAAATATATTATAAATCAAATGGAATCACAAATTTCTGTATAACAATTTAATACTACTCTTTCAATGTACCATAGCTCCTAGAAAAAAGAACCAGTTAAAACTGATGCAATTATGCAAAAGACTTCATTCGTTCATTCCATTAAACTGAACTAAGGAACACCAGATTTATCTCCTATACCAAAATGGAAAAACTCTTTCATTCCCTTCAGGCAACTCTCTTGTAATATTATGCTTGAAAACCTGCTTAGCTTTTGATTGTTCTAAAGGAAGAAAACTATCATACAAAGTTCTTGTCCTTCCTGCAAGTGAAAACAATATAAGATGTCATAAAATCAGTGTAGTCTGACTTCATCAGTGTAAAAAGCAAATAAAAGCTATATCGTTATCCCAAAACAAAAGGTTGTAGTTATAGTATATCTTTTTGTAGGAGAAAGCATGTAGTGTTACTAGGAACCCAATAGAAATAACTTTTTTTAGACAAAGAACACAATATAAAATAAATCAATTTATAAAAAGAAAATTTAGGAATAAATATGGAATACCTTGCAATCTTGCAGAGGGAAAACAAACAGAAAACCTAAATACTTTCTCACTAATTACTTTCCGAGTAAACAAAAAAAGGGATATGAAACAAGAGATGAGAATTAAAGGGATATGTTTGCACATGCACCCTAATTTCTCCCTAATTACTTTCCGAGTAAACAAAAAAAGTAATGGTGATGTTAACCATCCTCCATTCAGTAATAAGCAAGCTCAAGGTATCCCTATTCCTTTGACTTTCTAAATGCAGTCATTCCCTCCCCTTTCAGCCCGTCTCCTAGCAAATAGATCCAAAGACATGTACGAGACCATTATGAAATTTAAGTTAATCATTTCTAATTTGTGGCGGATACTTAAAGCATCAAGTAAATTTGTAAGGGTTCACAACTTTTGAGTTCAATACTAGATCAGATGAAGTTGTATAGCAAATTGAATAGAGCCATGCAGAAGAAAATTGCCCCTATGATTACCTTCTTTGTCGGAGCAGACCTTTTCTAGAAAGTGTTGAGCCAATCTGTGGTCCGGAGTGACCATGAATTTTGATATTTGGGCAAAGGGTTTAAGTTAGGTTTACCCTTGTGTATTTAATATGTGTATGTGAGTGTGCAGGATGTATATGTTACACATATTGACTCAGCTTGACGGCCTCGGTACAGTGAAGGGTAGCACGGAGATAAACTGGAGGCTTGTGTGCACCCGAGGGACCTTGGAAGAGCAGGGACGATGAGCCGAGAGGCGCGGACTTCGAGGCATGCGTGAAGGATGGCATGGAGGCAAGCTGGAGGCTTACGTGCATCCGAGGGACGGGAGCCGAAGATGAAGAGGGCGCGAAGGTAATAGTCGAGGCTGCTGGTGAGGAGTCAGTTGAGTCGTGAGGGTACAAGTGTTGTGTGATTGTACTTGAGAAATCCTAGGGTTCGAGTGCAGAGTGAAATGTACTCGGAAAGGGTAACCTTAGGTGTGTGAGTAGACCAGTCGACTACCCTGGGAGGCAGTCGACTGATGAAACTCACAGAAAGCTTTTGGCTGGGGACCAGTCGACTACCCTCGGAGCAATTGACTGGTAAAGCCAAAAACTAGTCGTTGCAGCGAGCCGTTGGACTGTTGTTTGGCTGGCACCAGTCGACGGGTAAATGGGCAATTGACTGGTGGTGAGGGTTTTCAGCCTTAGTCCTATTTAAGAGGACTTTGTGTTGGCTGAATGGTTTGACGAATTTGGTCTTGGTTAAATGCCAAATAGTAGTCTTGGTGCTCAGGTATTGTCAAGGTGATTATGGTGAGGTTTCTCCACCCACAAGGAGTGACAAGGGCTAGTCGGAGGTTATCCGGGGAGTGATCCACCGAAGGATTCTTGGATTAGTCACCTTTAGGGGTGGATACCAAGTAAATTGGTATTGTTAGCATTGCTTTCTTGTTGTTAGTTTTATTCTTTTGTATTTCCGCTTGCGCAACTAACAACGTAGGAAGAAGAAGATTCGAAAAGTGTTATTCACCCCCCCCTCTAGCAACGTCATCGATCTAACAAGTGGTATCAGAGCTAAGACCGCTCTTGATTGGAATAACCGCCAAGGGAGCAAAGAAAGTTAGAGGGAAAATGATGGAAGACAAATTTGGGGATGACATCTACACTCCACCACCCTACGACCATGAAGATTTCGGATATTGGAGGGCAAGGATAGAAACATGGTTCGGAATGGAGTGGGATCTTAGGATTGCTCTTGAAGAACCCTTCAAAATTCCAAAGGATAAGCACGGGAAGAAGTTTAGGCTTAGATATTGGAATCAAGAGCAACAAGATCAATCAAAGGCGAACGAGAAGGTAATTAGTGTATTAACTAATATTTTGCTTGACAATATTTTGAGTGGTGTAGAGGCATACCAAAATGCATATGAATTGTGCAACAAATTGAAAGAAATTCATGAGAACCCTACACATGCTCAAGTAGTAGAAGAGCCCGAAGAAGTAAGGTCAATAGTCCAAGAAGACCAAGAGGAGGAAGAAGTGACAACTTCATCAAGTGAAGTAGCACTAGAAAGTGAAAAATCATCAACCTCCTCAAGAGAAGAAGAAGAAGTATCAATTTCAATGATTGAGGGGGAGGAGAGACCCTCAACCATACAAGAGCAAGAAGAAACTTCAACCTCCACCAAAGCCAAGAAAAAGGAACATATCACATGCTTTGGATGCAATGAAAAGGGGCACTACAAAGATAAGTGTCCACTAGGTAAAAAGGAGGTAAAATCTAAACTCATTTCAAATTCTCTTAAATCTAATGTGGGTTATAGGATTGGAGAAGCCCAAGAGAAAAGAAGAAAAATTCGATGCTTCACATGTGGAGAGCTAGGGCACTACCACACCAAGTGTCCAAGAAAAGGAGAGTTAAAGAAATTGGGACACCTGAGAAGATGGGAGAAGGAGGAAAGGAAGAAAAGAAGCTCATGTCAAGGAGGAACTATAAGGGTAAGAGAGGTAATTCCTAACCCTAAGCTAAAATGTAATTCAAATTCAAGTTCCTCTATGAATGATAAAAATAGAGTTAATTATTCCTCCATGCATGCTAGAATCAATGAAAGATGCTTACTTGTTCCAAATTTTGGATTTAAATATAATGATAGGAATAAGAGTAACAAGGTAGATCAAAATCTTAGGAAAAGTATGCATCATGATAAACTTAAGATCTTTGTACCTAAGGATCAAGGCATTAACCCCAAGAAAGGGAGACACATGCCTAGGAAGACGGGTAGATCTAGGAATGTCCAAGGTGGACATATGGATTCTAGGGTTAGAAATCTAGAAAAAGAAAATCAAGCCTTGAGGGCAAGGCTTAATACATTGGAAAAGACCCAAGAAAGATTCAAGGTTGGATCAAAGGGCTTAGATTTGGTGTTGGATAGTATAAAATCCAACAATGATAGATCGGGGTTAGGATACCGATCTAGAGTCTCCAATGCCAACAAAAAGAAGTATGCTGGGGAAGCATACAATTATAGCAAGAAGGAGAAGTCTAAGGATGACAAGGGAATGTCATCAAAAGGTAAAGAGAAGAACTTAACCAAGGACAAAATGTCTAAGGTTAAGAGGGTTCATTTTGTAGGCCAAGAATCACCGGAGGCTCACCAGTGTGGTCTAGTGTGGATCGAGTCACCTAGGGAGGTGGCTAGGACTAAGAGCTCAAGGGGGAGCTCTAGGAGCCTTTGGGGTCCATGGTAAATGGATCTCAAGAGATGGACTTTCTAGGAAGTCCAAGTGGGCTAGGAAATGTGCCAAAAGGGTTGGAAGACTAGGGTAAGTCTTAATCCTAGAGAATTGGCACATTAAAAGGAGTTTTAGGGAGAAAAAGGTAAAAATAGGAGTATATTTGATGAAATTAAGTTTTAATGGGTAAATACTATATAATTCAGTGCTAGAAATGTATCATAGTTAGGTGTTAGAAGATACACCAAGGAAAGGCCACAATTAGGACTTTTGGGAGAAGTTTAAATGATGCATTTTAGGAGAAGTTGAGTGTCGTGCCAATCTTGAGATTTAGAGTACATTTATTTGGAAACATATTTTTCCCAAGTATGCATAGGCTCCACAAATCTCTCCATGAAATTTCAGATTTTTTTGAAGATTTTTGGAATTAACTAGGCATTACTGAATTTGGGCTGAAAAACCTGAAATTCAGGTATCAATCGACTGCCCTAGGGGGCAGTCGACTGATCTCAGCCCAGAAACATTCTGTAAGGTTTGGCAGTCGACCGATCCATAGGTATGAAGAGAAATGGCATATAGAATGATAGGATATAGTCTTAAAATTAAAATCCTTGTTTATACTCCTAGAATTAAGGTTTGTCACATGGTTTAATGGTGAAATAAGGCTATATGGAATTCAAGGAAAACTAATGAATGCTTAAGACTCAATGGATGATATTGAATGATAAATTCTTAATAAATAAAAGGATATGGAAAAGGAAAGAATTGAGGTCAATTCCTTGTGTAAATTGATAATGGTTAGAGTTGGTAAACACAAGGAATCATGAACAGAGTTTAAAGTTGATACAAAATGCAAATGTTTAAGGAAATTAGAATGGGTGTACCAAAAGTCAAGCACATTTGTATGCTTCATGGAAACCATATTTTTCTAGGATAGGGTATATCCTAGCAAATGTGCTTTCAAACTCTTAAATTGTTTAAGGTTTTGTTGAGTTCTTTTTGGCACTAGGGATAAGGTTGCTTAGGGCAATCCTTAATGGTGTCCAAGGGGGAAAGAACTTGGATATTGAGTTGGGTAGAACTTGACTTGGTGTTATGGTAGAACTTCACCTAGGTAAATTGTAAATTGGGAGAAGGTATAAATTAAGGGGGAGGTTGCCTCCTAGTTGCCTTAATTTTCATAGGAAATTTTGAGTTTTATGTCAAACTAAGGAATGATGATAGATACATGGTTGAATATATTTTTCCCAAGTAGGTATGGGTACCACAAACTTCTCCACAAAATTTGGGAATTTTTGGAGATTTGTGGAATTTCTGGCGTATTTTTGAATTTGGCCAGAAAAGTTGATTTTTAGAGTATCAGTCGACTGCCCTGGGGGCAGTCGACTGGTCAAGGCTGGTGTGGGTATCTAGCAGCTGATTTGTGTCCAAATGATGTAAAACAAGTGTATGGAGGGTTAGTACATTGTGTTTAGGATCATTAGGAATTAAAAGATTCAATAATTGGGATATTGTTGGAGTCTTTTTGATGTTAGGCAAAGGGGGAGAAGTGTTGGGTTTACTTTGGAAAACCAAACACGCCTTTGTAAAAAACCCTAGGTCTAGGGGGGAGACTAGGTGAAGGGGGAGCATGATTGCTCCATTCTTGGCTTAAGGAAAACCTTGGAGGGGTTCTTAAAAAGCCTTTGTAAGACCAATATAGGGGGAGCTTTGGAGAAGCATTAAAAAGCCCGGTTTGATGAGAAATTCCTAACTTGGAGGGTTAGGTGTAACACCCAATAATTTCCTGGTATTATTAGGGATTTTTAGAAATTTTTCTAGCATTTTTCGGAATATTATAGCATTTTTTGGGATCAAAATAAGAAAAAAAAATTAAAGGGATCGGGTGGGGATCGATCCCCCGACCACAAGGAAGCAGTTACCTGAGCAAATCCAAGGAACCAACTGGGCTAGGGTATCAAGCACAGAAAAGAATGAAACGAAATAATATTATAGTTGATTTAGCCCGTTTCATGAAGAGGTATTAAAACTTCCACTTAAGTTGGGTTAAGACCCCCATTAGGGTTTCGGGAGGCCGCGCGAGCAGAGGAAAGGGGCTGCGAAAATGGGGAGAAAGGGGGAGTTTTCTTCTTCCTTCTTCTTCCTCTTGAAGTAGAAAACCTAGGGCTTCTTCCCTAGGGCCAAGGGTGGAGTTTTTCTTGCAAAGGAAGAGGAAAAGAGCCCTACACTAGAAATTTCGAGATACTTAGTGAGTTTTCTTCAAGAAAAGGGTAAGTAAATCACTCACCTGCAATAGGAGTAGCTTCGCATGTATTTTCCTTGTTGTAGAACCTTGATTTTGTGATTTATGTGCATGTGTGGAGAATAGTGTTTATTGTGTGATTAAGTTTCTCAAGAATACATGTTTTTAATCATAGAACTTGAATTAGAATGGATTTTTATATATGTGACCTAAGTATGGAAGATTAAGTTCTTGAAAAGTCCCAAAATTGAGTTTTGGGTTAAGGGCACGCAAGGTGCTCGATGAAAGTTCCAAGTGGGAAAGGTAAAGTTTTGTAGTGCAAAGATTTATGAAAAAGAAAGTTTAGCTTGATAAATACAAGCATTATGAATAAGAAAGTATTTTATTTTTGTAAAGTGGCATGTACCGGGCAAAAGAGAGGCCCACAGAAAGTTAGAAAGAAGCTCTAATAGGGTGCGGTGGCTAGCTACCCCGAAACCTATTAGGGATGCGCGCATTGGTACACTGATACCAGGTACATTGTCAAGGCCTGAGAAAGTTAATTATTATTTTGAAGTATATGAGTATATGAAAGTGTTTCAATTTCCTAAAGTGCATGTTTTGTTATGTATGATAACATGGTTATGTTATAAGCATGTTAAAGGGAAAGAGCAAAGAAGTTGTGTTTTAAAGTATGGAAATGTATCATTAGTAAGTTTCAAAAGAAATTATGAGCATGTTAGATTTGCCAATGTTTTAGTGCTAGTAAATGTTTTCAAGTATGATTGAGCATGATAAGTATAGGAAAGTTTCCATGTATAAGTATTTCAAAGTGCATGTGTTTTGAAGCAAGCATTATTTGAAAAGAGCATGTTTATCCCTTATCGTTGGATTTGTGAGTTAGGATTTACTTACTAAGCATTTTGCTTATTAGTTGCATTTCCTTCTATTGCAGACAAAGGTAAAGAAAAAGCATAAGTTAAGGAGGCGAAGGGACTTGCATTGATGTTCAATGGCGGCGGAACCATGGAAGAGATCATTGGGCTAAGTCTTGTAGAACGTGTGTTTTGGTGTTTCGAAGTGATAGAATGAATGACTTTGTTTAAACCTTGCATAGATACAAAATTTGGTACAAACTCTAGTCTAAAGTTCACATAGATTGTGATAGTTTATTTACTTCCGCAAAAGTCCTAATTTCAAGTTTATGAAGTTGTTTTGATTGGCTAAAATGTTTAGAAAACTAGTATAGAGTATAGAAATGGTGTTATGTCCTTGTATGGCTTGAAAGTATGTGTTTCGTGGATCGATGGAGAAGGTCTACAAGTCTGAAATGCAGGTTTTCAGGCGTGACAGTCGCCTGGTACAGGACCAGGCAACTGCCCTATCAAACAGAATGTTTCTGTTCGATGCACCAGGCGACTGCCAGGAGGCCAGTCGCCTGGTGCCGCGCCCAAAACCTTTCTGTGGCCGATACCAAGCGACTGCCCTGAGGCCAGTCGCCTGGTGCCGGGCACAGAGAGCTTCTGTGGCTGATACCAGGCGACTGCCCGGAGGCCAGTCGCCTGGTGCCACTGAAAAAAAAAAAAGTTTTCCAACCAAAAAGGGAAGGGACTCAAGTAGTCATAACCTAAGGCTAAGATTAAGGTAAAGTTAAAGGTCTAGTTAAAGTGACGTCCGGCCTCTTAAGGTAAGGAAGAGGAAGAGAAGAAGAAGTTAAGTTGGGTCGTCACATTAGGTGTGGGGAGCATTGGGATAGGTTTTAAAAAGCCCGTTGTGGAAAACTCCTAACTTGGAGGGTTAGGTGTGGGGAGCCTTGGGATAGATTTTAAAAAGCCTGTGATGAAAAGTCCTAACTTGGAGGGTTAGGTGTGGGATGTCTTGGGATAGGATCCATACATTGTTTGCATTGCATATGCATTGGGGGTGTAAGTCCAAGGGAGAGTCTTGACAACGTAAGTCCAGTTGTTTGTTTAGCATTATTTTTGCTACTTATTACTATTTGTTTTCCCTAACTTAAACGTATTGCCAAACATCAAAAAGGGGGAGATTGTTGAGGAAATCTGTGGTCCGAAGTGACCATGAGTTTTAATGTTTGGGCAAAGGGTTTAAGTTAGGTTTACCCTTATGTATTTGATATGTGTATGTGAGTGTGCAGGATGTACAGGTTACACATATTGAATCAGCTGGACGGCCTCGGTACGGTGAAGGGTGGCATAGAGACAAGTTGGAGGCTTGTGTGCACCCGAGGGACCTTGGTAGAGCAGGGACGATGAGCCGAGGGGCGTGGACTTCGAGGCATGCATGAAAGATGGCATGAAGGCAAGCTGGAGGCTTGCATGCATCCGAGGGACGGGAGTTGAAGATGAAGAGGGTGCAAAGGCAATAGTCGAGGTTGCTGGTGAGGAGTCAGTTGAATCATGAGGGTACAAGTGCTGTGTGATTATACTTTGCATAATAAAAAAACTTTAATTAAGATTGCTATAAGATGGAATACCCTGTTTTGATAATTTAAAAAAAAAAAAGAAATGTTGTTTTAACAATACAGCAATACAATAGGAGAATGCACCTTTGATTTTTCATAATGAAATAATATCAATTTTAATTTACTAATTTAGTAGAAGACATATTCAAGTTTAACTTAAATATCCAATTGGTTATCAAATTCATTTGCAAAAGTTGCAAATGTGTTTGACAGTCTACTTATGTTTAAATGTCATCTAAATTGATTAATAGCCATTAAACAGTTTTAGTTTAAAATATTTTATAATTCTATAAAGGCTAAAATAAAAATAAACATAGCAGCATGGGAAATTAAATGATTCTTTTAGGAACTCAATCATAAAGTAACAAAAGGATTAACTAGTGTTTTCATGCATGATAGAACAGTTAGCTTACAGTGACCTGACATAACAATTAAATAGGAAAGCATAGAACAAAAGCTAATAGATCCTTCAAGAGTAAGACAATACCTAAATAAATGAGGAACATCGTGAAGTAGCTGACCCAGGTGGTGCGCCTTATAAAGAGCAATTTTATGCTTCATCAGCAGCAGTACTAGATCAGATGGTTGCACCCACAATGTTAGCAGAGCTGCAGTGTAGTTTGATCAATTCATCAATTTCATTGCCCACCAACAAATAGTTAGAACCCCATCTTTCTAATTTGTAATTGCTCCAAAATGAATCGGATAGCTTGGGCATTGTTGTTGATTGCTTGGCAACTCAAGGTACCAAAGATATTTTAATTTGCCAACTGTTTATGGTAAATTTTGTGGAAGTACGGAAAGCACCAAGAATCTCAGGAATTTCAAAGATTCCGAAGCCTTGACAAATTCATCAGATGAAATATGCACAAGGCGGGCATCTTCTGGGATTTCTATTTTCGCACTTTCTGTGATTTTCTTTTCAAGTCTAAAAAATTCTCCATCTGATATGCATTCTGCAAGTTCATGCAACACATGATGGAGCGCGTATTTGTTATCCGTTCTTGTTCTATCTATGAAAAATAACCTTATTGAGAAATCATCAACATAGTTTCCTGCCGTAGATCCAGAATGCACAAAGCCCATACCTATCCAAATCAAATTCAACTGATGTTTATCAAACTGATAGTTCCTAGGAAATAGAGCACAAGAAAGAAACCATTGCTTAAGACGCCCAGGTAGTTGTTCGTAACAAAATCCCAAAATTGATATAATGTCACCATCCCTTCGATCGGCTAAGCAAAAGTTATTATGCAAAATTGAATTCCAACGTTCTAGTTCTAAAGAACGTTTTAATTCACGTCCAACCTCTACTGCAACCAACGGAGAGCACCCAAACCTTTCAGATATTCTGCGGCCTATTTCTTCTAAGACTGAACGATCATTAGATGACCTCTTGTTGCCAAATAATGCACACTCTTCCAATTGTAAGTGCTTGTTGCTTGCACATTCTTTAAACAATTCCAAGTACTCATTTTGTTGAAGGACGTCAAGATTTATCATCAAGTCTGAGTTTATCATATTTGCTACTCCTTCAAGCTTGGTGGTTACAATAATTTTGCTTCCGCTACTCCACAGTTAAACATGGAGCAATAGGTATCCCATTCAGTGAGGAGCTCATCCCACACATCGTCTATCATCATAAAAAACCTTTTGTTCTTCATTTGGCTTACAAATATGTTATGGAAGTCTTCAAAACTAACTGGATCTGGGTTAAAAGATACTGAGGTGGACGGAATTAAGGGTAGCACAACCAAGTTTATCGATGGAATTAAAATTCCGTCGGTATATTACCGACGGAATAAAATTTCGTCGATAAGTGCGTTGGTAATGACTGAATTTTTTGTAGTGTTAGTTATTGGACCATTTACCATAAATACTTTTAGATTTATAACGATGTGAAGTTTTAATGGGATAGGCTTTCATAGGGTCGGCTTGAACATCCCAAAATTAATCGGTCAGCAGGAATTTAATATTGGATACTAACCAAAAAAATTTAATTATGGGCTGGGACGTACTTCCTAAATAATGAGAGTTAAAATCTTTTCATACTATACTATAATTGAAGAATTTGAAAATTTTATACGACTGAATCATCCGTCAAGATAATTTTCAATCTAGTCACGGTCTGTAAAAAAAATTACCGATCTGATATTTGGATAATAAAAAAAACTTTAATTAAGAATGATATAAGATGGAATACCTTGTTTTGATAATTTAAAAAAAAAAGAAATGCTTTTTTAACAATACAATAGGAAAATGCTCCTTTGATTTTTTATAATGAAATAATATCGATTTTAATTTACTAATTTAGTAGAAGACATATTCAAGTTTAACTTAAATATTTATCAAATTCTTTTGCAAAAGTTGCAAATGTGTTTGACAGTATACTTATGTTTAAATGTCATCTAAATTGATTAATTTCCATTAAACTGTTTTAGATTAAAATATTTTTTAAATTTTTAAAGGTTAAAATAAAAATAAACATAGCAGCATGGGAAATTAAATGATTATTTTTAGAAACTCAATCATCAAGTAACAAAATGATTAACTAGTGTGTTCTACATGCTTGATAGAACAGTTAACTTATAGTGACCTGACATAACAACTAAATAGGAAAGAATAGAACAGAAGCTAATAGATCCGCCAAGAGTAAGACAATACCCAGATAAATGAGGAACATCGTCAAGTAGCTGACTCAGGTGGTGCGCCATATAAAGATAAATTTTCTACGTCATCAGCAGCAGTACTAGATCAGATGGTTGCACCTACAATGTTGGCAGAGCTGCAGTGTAGTTTGATCAATTCATCAATTTCTTTGCCCACCAACAAATACTTAGAATCCCATCTTTCTAATTTGTAATTGCTCCAAAATGAATCGGATAGCTTGGGCATTGTCTGTTGATTACTTGGGAACTCAAGCTACCGAAGATATTTTAATTTGCCAACTGTTTTAGGTAAATTCTGTGGAAGTACGGAAAGCTCCAAGAATCTCAGGAATGTCAAAGATTCCGAAGCCTTGACAAATTCATCAGATGAAATATACACATGGCGGGCTTCTTTTGGGATTTCTATTTTCGCACTTTCTGTGTTTTTCTTTTCGATTCCAAAAAATTGTCCATCTTATATGCATTCTGCAAGTTCATGCAACACATGATGGAGCGCGTATTTATTATCCGTTCTTGTTCTATCTATGAAAAATAACCTTATTGAGAAATCATCAACATAGTTTCCTGCCGTAGATCCAGAATGCACAAAGCCCATACCTATCCAAATCAAATTCAACTGATGTTTCTCAAACTGATAGTTCCTAGGAAATAGAGCACAAGAAAGAAAGCATTGCTTAAGACGCCCAGGTAGTTGTTCGTAACAAAATCCCAAAATTGATATAATGTCACCATCCCTTCGATCGGCTAAGCAAAAGTTATTATGCAAAATTGAATTCCAACGATCTAGTTCTAAAGAACGTTTTAATTCACGTTCAACCTCTACTGCAACCAACGGAGAGCACCCCAAACCTTTCAAATATACTGCGGCCTATTTCTTCCAAGACTGAACGATCATTAGATGACCTCTTGATGCCAAATAATGCACACTCTTCCAATTGTAAGTGCTTGTTGCTTGCACATTCTTTAAACAATTCCAAGTACTCATTTTGCTTAAGGACGTCAAGATTCATAAGCAAGTCTGAGTCTATAATATTTGCTGCTCCTTCAAGCTGGGTGGTTACAATAATTTTGCTTTCGCTTCTCCACAGTTAAACAAAGAGCAATAGGTATCCCATTCAGTGAGGAGCTTATCCCACACATCGTCTAGCACCGTAAAAAACCTTTTGCTCTTCATTTGGCTTACAAATATATTATGGAAGTCTTCAAAACTAACTGGATCTGGGATAAAGGATACTGAGGTGGACGGAATTAAGGGCGGCACAACCAAGTTTATCGACGGAATTAAAATTCCGTCGGTAGATACCAACGGAATATTCATTCCGTCGGTATATTACCGACGTAATAAAATTCCATCGGTAAGTCCGTCGGTAATGACTGAATTTTTTGTAGTGTTAGTTATTGGACCATTTGCTGCAAATACTTTAGATTTATAACTATGTGATGTTTTCATGGGATAAGATTTCATAGGGTCGTCTTGAACATCTCAAAATTAATCGGTCACCAGGAATTTAATATTCGATACTAACTAAAAAAATTTAGTTAAGAGCTGGGACGAACTTCCTAAATAATGAGAGTTAAAATCTTTCCATACTATACTATACTTGAATAATTTGAAATTTTTATACGATTGAATCGTCCGTCAAGATACTTTTCAATTTAGTCACGATCAATAAAAAAAACAATTATCGATATGATATTTGGATAATAAAAAAACTTTAATTAAGATTGCTTTAAGATGGAGTAACTAGTTTTGATAATTTAAAAAAAAAGAAATGTTTTTTAACAATACAATAGGACAATTCTCCTTTGATTTTATATAATGAAATAATATCAATTTTAATTTACGAATTTAGTAGAAGACATATTCAATTTTAACTTAAATATCCAATTGGTTATCAAATTCATTTGCAAAAGTTGCAAATGTGTTTGACAGTCTACTTATGTTTAAATGTCATCTAAATTGATTAATAGCCATTAAACAGTTTTAGTTTAAAATATTTTATTATTCTATAAATGTTAAAATAAAAATAAACATAGCAGCATGGAAAATTAAATGATTCTTTTAGGATCTCAATCATAAAATAATAAAAGGATTAACTAGTGTTTTCTACATGCATGATAGAACAGTTAACTTACAGTGACCTGACATAACAACTAAATAGGAAAGCATAGAACAGAAGCTAATAGATCCTCCAAGAGTAAGACAATACCCAGATAAATGAGGAACATCGTCAAGTAGCTGACTCAGGTGGTGCGCCATATAAAGATAAATTTTCTACGTCATCAGCAGCAGTACTAGATCAGATGGTTGCACCTACAATGTTGGCAGAGCTGCAGTGTAGTTTGATCAATTCATCAATTTCTTTGCCCACCAATAAATACTTAGAATCCCATCTTTCTAATTTGTAATTGCTCCAAAATGAATCGGATAGCTTGGGCATTGTCTGTTGATTACTTGGGAACTCAAGCTACCGAAAATATTTTAATTTGTCAACTGTTTTAGGTAAATTCTGTGGAAGTACGGAAAGCTCCAAGAATCTCAGGAATGTCAAAGATTCCGAAGCCTTGACAAATTCATCAGATGAAATATACACATGGCGGGCTTCTTTTGGGATTTCTATTTTCGCACTTTCTGTGTTTTTCTTTTCGATTCCAAAAAATTGTCCATCTTATATGCATTCTGCAAGTTCATGCAACACATGATGGAGCGCGTATTTATTATCCGTTCTTGTTCTATCTATGAAAAATAACCTTATTGAGAAATCATCAACATAGTTTCCTGCCGTAGATCCAGAATGCACAAAGCTCATACTTATTCAAATCAAATTCAACTGATGTTTCTCAAACTGATAGTTCCTAGGAAATAGAGCACAAGAAAGAAAGCATTGTTTAAGACGCCCAGGTAGTTGTTCGTAACAAAATCCCAAAATTGATATAATGTCACCATCCCTTCGATCGGCTAAGCAAAAGTTATTATGCAAAATTGAATTCCAACGATCTAGTTCTAAAGAACGTTTTAATTCACGTTCAACCTCTACTGCAACCAACGGAGAGCACCCCAAACCTTTCAGATATACTGCGGCCTATTTCTTCCAAGACTGAACGATCATTAGATGACCTCTTGTTGCCAAATAATGCACACTCTTCCAATTGTAAGTGCTTGTTGCTTGCACATTCTTTAAACAATTCCAAGTACTCATTTTGCTTAAGGACGTCAAGATTTATAAGCAAGTCTGAGTCTATAATATTTGCTTATAAGCAAGTCTGAGTCTATAATATTTGCTGCTCCTTCAAGCTGGGTGGTTACAATAATTTTTCTTTCGCTTTTCCACAGTTAAACAAAGAGCAATAGGTATCCCATTCAGTGAGGAGCTTATCCCACACATCGTCTAGCACCGTAAAAAACCTTTTGCTCTTCATTTGGCTTACAAATATATTATGGAAGTCTTCAAAACTAACTGGATCTGGGATAAAGGATACTGAGTTGGACGGAATTAAGGGCGGCACAACCAAGTTTACTGACGGAATTAAAATTCCGTCGGTAGATACCAACGGAATATTCATTCCGTCGGAATATTACCGACGTAATAAAATTCCATCGGTAAGTCCGTCGGTAATGACTGAATTTTTTGTAGTGTTAGTTATTGGACCATTTGCTGCAAATACTTTAGATTTATAACTATGTGATGTTTTCATGGGATAAGATTTCATAGGGTCGTCTTGAACATCTCAAAATTAATCGGTCACCAGGAATTTAATATTCGATACTAACTAAAAAAATTTAGTTAAGAGCGGGGACGAACTTCCTAAATAATGAGAGTTAAAATCTTTCCATACTATACTATACTTGAATAATTTGAAATTTTTCTACGATTGAATCGTCCGTCAAGATACTTTTCAATTTAGTCACGATCAGTAAAAAAACAATTATCGATATGATATTTGGATAATAAAAAAACTTTAATTAAGATTGCTATAAGATGGAGTAACTAGTTTTGATAATTTAAAAAAAAAGAAATGTTTTTTAACAATACAATAGGACAATTCTCCTTTGATTTTATATAATGAAATAATATCAATTTTAATTTACGAATTTAGTAGAAGACATATTCAATTTTAACTTAAATATCCAATTGGTTATCAAATTTATTTGCAAAAGTTGCAAATGTGTTTGACAGTCTACTTATGTTTAAATGTCATCTAAATTGATTAATAGCCATTATACAGTTTTAGTTTAAAATATTTTATTATTCTATAAATGTTAAAATAAAAATAAACATAGCAGCATGGAAAATTAAATGATTCTTTTAGGATCTCAATCATAAAATAACAAAAGGATTAACTAGTGTTTTCTACATGCATGATAGAACAGTTAACTTACAGTGACCTGACATACAACTAAATAGGAAAGCATAGAACAGAAGCTAATAGATCCGCCAAGAGTAAGACAATACCCAGATAAATGAGGAACATCGTGAAGTAGCTGACTCTGGTGGTGCACCTTATAAAGAGCAATTTTCTGCTTCATCAGCAGCAGTACTAGATCAGATGGCCGCACCTACAATGTTGGCAGTGCTGCAGTGTAGTTTGATCAATTCATCAATTTCTTTGCCCACCAACAAATACTTAGAATCCCATCTTTCTAATTTGTAATTGCTCCAAAATGAATCGGATAGCTTGGGCATTGTCTGTTTGTTGCTTGGGAACTCATGGTACCGAAGATATTTTAATTTGCCAACTGTTTATGGTAAATTTTGTGGAAGTACGGAAAGCACCAAGAATCTCAGGAATTTCAAAGATTTCGAAGCCTTGACAAATTCATCAGATGAAATATACAAATGGCGGGCATCGTTTGGGATTTCTAGTTTCGCACTTTCTGTCTATTTTCTTTCGAGTCTAAAAAATTCTCCATCTGATATGTATTCTGCAAGTTCATGCAACACATGATTGAGCGCGTATTTATTATCCGTTCTTGTTCTATCTATGAAAAATAACCTTATTGAGAAATCATCAACATAGTTTCCTGCCGTAGATCCAAAATGCACAAAGCTCATACCAATCCAAATCAAATTCAACTGATGTCTCTCAAACTCATAGTTCCTAGGAAATAGAGCACAAGAAAGAAAGCATTGCTTAAGACGCCCAGGTAGTTGTTCGTAACAAAATCCCAAAATTGATATAATGTCACCATCCCTTCGATCGGCTAAGCAAAAGTTATTATGCAAAATTGAATTCCAAAATTCTAGTTCTAAAGAACGTTATAATTCACATCCAATCTCTACTGCAACCAATGGAGTGCACCCAAACCTTTCAGATATACTACAGCCTATTTCTTCCAAGACCGAATGAACATTAGATGACCTCTTGTTGCCAAATAATGCACACTCTTCCAATTGTAAGTGGTTGTTGCTTGCACACTCATTAAACAATTCCAAGTACTCATTTTGCTGAAGGACGTCAAGATTTATCAGCAAGTCTGAGCCTAACATATTTGCTACTCCTTCAAGCTGGGTGGTTACAAAAATTTTGCTCCCGCTTCTCCACAGTTAAACAAAGAGCAATAGGTATCCCATTCAGTGAGGTGCTCATCCCACACAACGTCTAGCATCATAAAAAACCTATTGTTCTTCATTTAGCTTACATATATGTTTTGGAAGTCTTCAAAACTAATTGGATATGGGTTAAAAGATACTGAGGTGGACTGAATTAAGGGTGGCACAACCAAGTTTATCGACGGAATTAAAATTCCGTCGGTATGTCCGTCGGTAATGACTGAATTTTTTATAGTGTTAGTTATTGGACCATTTACTACAAATACTTTTAGATTTATAACGATGAGAAGTTTTCATGGGATAGGCTTTCGTAGGGTCGGCTTGAACATCCCAAAATTAATCAGTCAGCAGGAATTTAATATTTGATACTAACTAAAAAAAATTAATTAAGAGCTGGGACGAACTTCCTAAATAATGAGAGTTAAAATCTTTCCATACTATACTATACTTGAAAATTTTATACGATTGAATCATCCGTCAAGATACTTTTCAATTTAGTCACGATCAGTAAAAAAAATTTACCGATCTGATATTTGGATAATAATAAAAACTTTAATTAAGATTGCTATAAGATGGAGTACCTTGTTTTGATAATTTAAAAAAAAATGCTTTTTTACCAATACAATAGGAGAATGCTCCCTTGATTTTTCATAATGAAATAATACCATTTTAATTTACTAATTTAGTAGAAGACATATTCAAGTTTAACT
The DNA here is from genome assembly GCA_024364735.1 of Boesenbergia rotunda. Lineage (NCBI taxonomy): Eukaryota > Viridiplantae > Streptophyta > Magnoliopsida > Zingiberales > Zingiberaceae > Boesenbergia > Boesenbergia rotunda. The sequence continues at coordinate 13,410 of JAGFNQ010000698.1, read as the reverse complement.
TAAATATCCAATTGGTTATCAAATTCTTTTGCAAAAGTTGCAAATGTGTTTGACAGTCTACTTATGTTTAAATGTCATCTAAATTGATTAATAGTCATTAAACAGATTTATTTTAAAATATTTTATAATTCTATAAAGTTTAAAATAAAAATAAACATAGCAGCATGGGAAATTAAATGATTCTTTTAGGAACTCAATCATAAAATAACAAAAGGATTAACTAGTGTTTTCTACATGCATGATAGAACAGTTAACTTACAGTGACCTGACATAACAACTAAATAGGAAAGCATAGAACAGAGGCTAATAGATCCGCAAAGAGTAAGACAATACCCAGATAAATGAGGAACATCGTGAAGTAGCTGACTCAGGTGGTGCACCTTATAAAGAGCAATTTTCTGCTTCATCAACAGCAGTACTAGATCAAATGGCTGCACCTACAATGTTGGCAAAGCTGCAGTGTAGTTTGATCAATTCATCAATTTCTTTGCCCACCAACAAATACTTAGAATCCCATCTTTTTAATTTGTAATTGCTCCAAAATGAATCGGATAGCTTGGGCATTGTCTTTTGATTGCTTGGGAACTCAAGGTACCGAAGATATTTTAATTTGCCAACTGTTTTTGGTAAATTCTGTGGAAGTACGGAAAGCACCAAGAATCTCAGGAATGTCAAAGATTCCAAGTACTCATTTTGCACATTCTTTAAACAATTCCAGGTACTCATTTTGCTGTAGGACATCACGATTTATAAGCAAGTCTAAGTCTATCATATTTGCTACTCCTTCAAGCTGGGTGGTTACAATAATTTTGCTTCCTCTTCTCCACAGTTAAACAAGGAGCGATAGGTATCCCATTCACTGAGAGCCCATCCCACACATCGTCTAGGACCATAAAAAAACCTTTTGTTCTTCATTTGGCTTACAAATATGTTATGGAAGTCTTCAAAACTAACTGGATCTGGGTTAAAGGATACTGAGGTGGACGAAATTTAGGGCGGCACAGATATTCTTCATGTCTATGTGCTATGTGTGCGACCCTCTAAGTTTTATTCACGAATGTAGTGTAAATCCATACACAAACTATGGCAACCATCTTGCAACGATTTTTAGCCACTCAACATGATTGAATATTAGTCATAAACTAAAAGCCACCATGAGCTGATTAATGTATAATTCAATCACTTCATCTTTATCCTACATCTTAATTAATTCGGTATACTATGCATCATCACCAAAATAATTCTTTTACTTGATTTTCAAGATATAATAGACTCATCTTGAATGATAATCATTCCTCCCATGACCATGGATTTTGAATCATTAATATCTCTATCAAGCAGTCAAGATGTTAACTCCTTAATCGAAGATAGTGATAAATCTTTTATTGACTCAACATTATTTTCTTTATGTTTTGTCACACCCACTACTGTATTAATCACAATCCGATTAAAAACTGCTTTTAACGACGTCAAAGTACATAACTTCTTGCATAGAATAAATGAAAGTCTCAAATCAAAAGATTTGTTACACTCATTCATTAAGAAGAACGACCAATGATACTAATATATAGTATTCTCTTAAGTTGGTCATGTTCAGTGTACCTCTAAACTCAAGACACCCCCAAGTATAACTTGGATATCCATCCCTCGGTCTATCTTGACCTAGTTATACTCAGCGTTGATCTAAATATTTATGTCCCCTCTAGATATCTATCCAATCAAAAATTATTTTCAGAATAATATAACCATTAATCTATGGGACTTTATCATTAATTATATATATATAGAAAAATAAATGATTAATGATAAATATTTATTTTTATTAAAATAATTATCTATAAATATATAAAAGTGTTTTGGTACAGAAATCCACATACTAATAAACTTGATCGAAATGCACCGTAACTCTACAAATATTGAAGATGCCCCATTTGATCCATTGTAGCTGACTGCCCTATGGCACACCACCTGAGTCAGCTAATCTGTCATGTTGCTCATTCTGTCTTACGACATTGTTGTGCTTCTATTAGCTTTTTATATGCTCTCGGGAACCAAAACAAACATGCTGTGCACAGGTGCATCTGATGAAAAATCGTGTAACTTCTTCAGTCAGTCTGGTTAGATTAGTGAAAATTTCAATAATACTTATTTAGAGATAGCGATCGTTAATTATTCGCTATCTAAACTCGAAGTTGAGAACGTTAGGTAGGCACACGTACTTGATAGAAAACTAGAGGCTGTCATCCCTAAAATGGAGGATGACAATTCACCTCTCCAATTGAGGTAGCTAGGTGGTTTTGTTCCTCACAAAATATAACGAGTTACAAATTGTATTTAGGTCTATAACGTTTCAAATGTGCATATAACCTCATCTCGAACTTCCCTTTCACAAGAATCTTATGTTTCACTCCACCCGCTGTCATCACCATCGAAAAGCCACATGCCGATTGTCTGTTGAAATCTGTTATTTCCGATTGTGTTTGGGTTTCTAAGTCGAGGGGATCATGCCAAACCTAAAGAGAAAGGGGGGAATTGAAAACCCAAGTTGAGGATAAGGAAATACTCCATGTTGCAAGTAGACAGAGTTGAATTTCTTTAGGCTTTCCAACACTAATATGATGTAGCACATGTAACCGAGCGATGGCATGACATTCACCTAAACTCAATTGGCCACTGCTCTATATATACAACCACAAGCTCCAAACATGATCACAGAACGATCCGAAGAAGAAGAAGAAGAAGAAGAAGGTTTCTGCTGATCACAAAATGGAGTGCAGAAAGTCTTACTTGGATCTCGTTCTGATCCCATTGAGCCTTCTCCTCCACATCTCCTACCACATTTGGCTGTCGTACCAAGTCCGATATCACCCACTCAGAACCGCCATCGGAATCCACTCCTTCGCCCGGCGCCTTTGGGTCCTTTCCATCGTCAAAGTAAGCATCGACAGATTTGAGACACCCGATTGAGCAATTGAGTTCTTCAGCGATGGAAATTGAACTAGAAGATCTTGCATTTTTGTGTTGTTTTAATTAGGAGAACGAGAAGAAGAACATCCTGGCGGTGCAAACGTTCCGGAACTCGATCATGGGCGCCACTCTGATGGGCAGCACCTGCGTCGTCCTCTGCTCCGGCCTCGCCGCCCTCATCACCACCGTCGAGCGCTCACCGCTGGCGCCGTCAACGACGCTCCAGTACGTCTCCATCCTCCTCGCCTTCCTCTTCGCCTTCCTCTGCTTCTCCCTCTCCATCAAGCTCATCAACCAAGTATGCTTCCTGATCAACACGCTCACCATGGACTCGGAGTTCACCTGCGACGTGTTGGAGAAGGCGTACTTGTTCCAGATGCTGGGCAGCAGAGTGTTCTACGCGGCGTTGACTCTGCTACTGTGGATTTTCGGGTCGGGTTTCGTGTTCTCCGGATCCGTCGCCGTCGTCTGCTTGCTGCTGAGCGTGGACGTGGTGGATGAAGGAAGGATGAAGGTGGATGATGAAACGGGTACGGTGTTTTAATTTAAGTAATATGAAGGGGCTAATTCAATTTTTTCAGAGATTATTGAATATTTGTTCAATTAATATTATTTATATTTGCCTTTTGAGATGTTGTAAGCCGTGTAAAGTGTAATTATTAATTGTATAAAAGAAAATAAAGGAACCTTTTCATTTCAACAAATGAAGTTTATAAGTTTCTTCAAATTTACTTATAATTTCACATCAAAATAACTCTATAATATTTTTTTTTAAAAAAAGAGGTTATTATTTTAAAATTACAAAAAAAACATAAAAAATAAAGAACTCTAAGATCAAACTGAAAAAAATATATTAAATAAAGAAATTTAAGAAAGTGCTTAATAGGGATATAATTTACATGGAAAAGAATGTTAATAAACGTTGACGTCTCCCTTTTAAGTAAATTCTCAAAATATCAAAATTTTTATGTTCTGGGATTATGGTGCAACTAAAAATGATTAATTATTATTTTAATATTCATAATTCATAACTACGATCTATCTAAAAAAAGTAAATAATTATTATCTTAATATTCATGATCCATAATTACGATCTGTCTACATCTATTTGACAGGAATTCTGATGAAAAACTTCTATAATTGAAAAACCCTCTTAATTATTTTTTTCATAATATCAAGTTGTTTATTTAATTTTGGGTAAATAATATTTTTATAATTCCGCGGCGCCTTGGCTCAAATTTTTTCCGCCAAATGGTCTTCGAATCCTCGCCCACCGTGAAGCCGCCGGCTTCGTTCCTTGAATTTATCGTCGCCGATTGTCACCATCCGTCGACCTCTCCGTCCATCTCAACCCTGCCGCCTTCTATTTATATATTGTCTTCTTCCTTTCGCCACCTCCAATTCCATTCCCCTCCTCGCTTCCCCTTTCGCCAGCCTCCGATGGCGGTGGACGTCTCCGCCGCCGCGCTCGCCGACCTCCATGCCTCGCGCTCCGGCCTCGCCTCCCTCCTCCGGTCCACCTCCGATGTCGAAACCGCCCTCTCCGACTTCGACGCCCGCCTCTCCTCCCACCTCTCCGCCCTCTCCACCGTCTCCGACACCGTGTCTCCGCTCCAGTCCCACGCGGTCGCCGCCCGCGCTCTCCGCTCCCGCATCGACCGGGCCGTCTCCCCCGCCCTCGCTCTCCTCCGCGCTTTCTCTCTCGTCCGCTCCCTCCAACGCCGCCTCCTCCGCCTCTCCCCCTCCCTTTCCGACCCCGGCACTCTCATCGACTATGTCGACTGCGTCGACCGCCTCCACGACGCTGTCGCAGGCGTCGCCGTCGACTGCGACCCCGCCGTGCAGCGGCTCCAGGAGGCTGTCGAGTTCCTGAGCCGCACCAAGGCCACGGACCGTCTCCGCCTCCGCCGTCTCCAGGAGACGCTCGCTGCTCTCCAGGCGATCTACGCCGACGAGGTCGATGCCCTCCGCTACGAGGGTCTCTTGGACGAAGCCCTAGTCCGGCTCCAGGACGACTACGAATCCCTCCTGCTCCTGCTGAAACATAATGCCCTAGGCGAATCTGACGGCCCCGACCAATTCGCCCAATCGACCGACGTCTCAGATCTCGCCCCTCTCGCCTCGCCTCTCCAGGTCCAAGTCCTCCGGCGAATCTCCCAAGCCCTCGCCACCAACGATTGCCTCGACATCGCGATTGACATCTTCGTTAAGGTAATCGTTCTTAACGAACGCTAAAAATCCGATCTTTGTGAATTCTCCGATCGCTGGCGGATTAGATAAGGGGTTGGTGGTGGTTGTAGGTGAGATATCGTCGGGCTGCGAAGGCGTTGATGCGGCTAAACCCAGAGTACCTGCGGACGTACGCGCCGGAGGAGATAGACGCGATGGAGTGGACGGAGGTGGAGGCGGCGATCACTCTTTGGATCCGGCACCTTGAACTGGCGGTGCAGACACTGTTCGCCGTCGAGAAGCAGCTCTGCCGCGACGTGCTCGGTCCCCTGATGGACGGCGTCGTCTGGCCCGAATGCTTCGCCAAGATCGCCGACCGCATCATGGCCGTTTTCTTCCGCTTCGGCGAGGGCGTCGCCCGGAGCTCCAAGCATCCGCACAAGCTCTTCAAGCTCCTCGACATGTTCGACGCCTTGGGCCGCATCCGGCCACAGTTAGAATCTACCTTCGACGGCGAGCCGGGCGGCGATATTCGCGCGAGGTTCCGCGAGCTCCAAAAGCTCGTTGTCCATGCGGCCGCCAAGGCATTGTGGGAGTTCGGTCTTAGGATCGAGGGCCTGCAGGACGCCGCCGAGCCGTCGCCCGGGGACGGGTCGGTGCCCAAGGTCGTCCGGCACGCCGTTCATTACCTAAAATGCCTCGCGACCGCCAGGTACTCCGGGCCGATGGAACGAGTGCTCCGAACAGAGCGCAATTGGAGAGAAGGCCAACCGTCCCGTCATCCGGCGGATGACGCCGGCGACGATGGTCTTCTCCGCGACGTGGCCCGCAACATCCTAGAGGCTCTGCAGAGGAACGTGGAGGCGAAGCGCGCGAGGTGCGAGAAGAAGGACCGCGCGCTTCCTCACGTCATGGCCACCAATGCGTACTGGTACGTGCACACGCGGACGCGGGGAACGGAGCTGGCGAAGCTGGTGGGGGAAGAGACGATGAGAGCGACGTTCAAAAACGCGGCGGAGCAGGCGGCGTTCGCGTACCAGGAGTCGGCGTGGGGGATGCTGCTGAGGTTGGTGGAGAGGGGCGACGCGGCGGCGAAGGCGGAGCAGGGGACGGCGAGGGCGAGAGCGGAGGAGTTCATGAGGGGATTCGAGGTCAACATGAGGAAGCACCGAAGCCTCTACGGATTCCGCGACGCCGACCTAAGAAATCAGATTCGGGAGGCTGTGGAGAAGACGGTGGTGCCCGCATACGCTGAGTTCTTGCACGCGAACGCGGCGGCGATCCCCGGAAGGTCGTTCCTGCCGCCCGACTCAATCCATGCACTAATTCGGCAGGCGTTCGACGCCGCCGAAGAAGGGGAAGAAGAGGAAGGCAAGAAACCGAGCTCCGCTCAGAAGGCTGGAGGCGAGAAAGTTCAACAGCGTAGGGGACGATTCCGGCGAGAGCAGGAGCGGCCGCCGGAGTTTCGAGGCTCTGGCTCCTTCGGATATTAGATCAACGACAAAATACACGACTTGCGACACGAATAGCCGCAAATATATGGGTATCAAAAGGATATTAGTGCCCAATCTATGATGCACAATAATAAACAAATACATAGGTGACAATAATGTGTGATATAGATGGATAATTAATATCCCACTACTTATGCATGTGCTTATGATTGTGCATCATAAATTGTGTTTCATATCATTATATTTGATATATATATTGAATTCATCTAGATCCAATTTGTAATACGAGCAAACATTATTATTTTCTTGTAAAGAATGAAGAAAAATGCAAATATTATAGAGAAAATCTATCCGTTGGATTTCAAATCGAGGGCTTATTTTCACCTTCTCGATTCAATAGTGTTTGATCTTGACCGTTTATAATTAGTTAGTAGTGAGCGACCAATTTGAAAGTATCTTGTTTTAGCACTTAATTGGGGACTAATTCAAGGATAAGTAAATTTAGAGTCAAACAAATTTTATTTTATTTTGGATTATTTATGAAACTTATCATGAATTTCTTTACCAATTTCATCATAATATTCATTTTTAACAAATATATATATTCCTTTCATGACAAATTTTGTTTTAAAAGGTTGAATCATTTAATTGTCATCTCATTGTTGTATTAATTTGCAAGAATACAACCTTTCAAAGCCCTTTGTAATTACTTGCTTATATCTTGTCATGGGACGATATAATATTAAATTGCTTGAGGGCTCTCGGATATCACATTTTGTTGGTGAGAGCCCTAGAGCCGATCATGTAATGATTGTATGGACTAATTTGTATCATATTCCTATGTATAAATAAAGGCATGTTTTATGGTTATTATACTTACGTGTATTTGTGCCAATTAGCTAAGTATAATAATGTTCTTGAGTAGAAGTTTCTTATCTATATCAATCGATTGGTTGAATCGATAGTGAGATGATATAGAGAACACTACTCTAAATAATTCCTAGTCAAGTATTAACATTCAAGGACAATGTTAATACGTAGAGGCTAGCATGTAGGTCAACATGATGACTTGATCTCACAAGTCATAGATATAGAGATATCAAGTTGACACATGGGTATGCATTGGAGAATGTATACTGAATGACCCACCATGAGAAAGTATCATGGATCGTTATATGAGTGTCATATACTTTCTCATGTGGCTATTAGTATGACTATTAGTCCTTGGACCTGAAGTCACCATGGATTCCTACATAAGGAGTTGCGTACTTTGGCTTCGTCAAACGTCACCCGTAAATGGGTGGACTATAAAGGCGATTACTGGGTATGTAACAAATTATGGAGAGGGATGTGAGTGATGTAGATGGGATCTATCCCTCCTATATGACGGGAGCGATATCGTATTCTTGATAGAGTGAGACCACAAAGTGCATGGCCATGCCCAAGTGGGTCAATATGAGATATTGAGCTCACTTGATTAGTGTGAGTCTACTTGGAGTTCAAGATATAGATTGACTCGAGGATGACACGGTCTATGCCTCAATTGAGTCAATCTAGATATCAAGGATAGAGGGACATTATCATATATTGTGAGAGTCACAATTATTAGTCACAAGGTGATGTTGGATCTCAACATTCTTGTAACTTGGGTAGCAATGATGTGTTGCTAGATACCGCTCATTGCTTATGTTTCTAAGAGGTTAGAAGCATTGCCAACGTTACAAGAACCTATAGGGTCACACGCAAAGAACAAATAAATGGGAGAAGAAGTGAAGTCAAGTTTGACTTGGCTAAATATGGAAAGTCCATAAAAGGCAAGTTTGACTTGACCTAAATCCAAATCAAGTTTGACTTGACTTGGTTCCACTTCAAGTTAGACTTGACATGGGAGAAGAAATGGAGTCAAGTTTGACTTGACTATTTATGGAAAGTCCATAAAAGGCAAGTTTGACTTGACCAAAACCCACCTCACCTTTGTTTGACCAAGTGATGACTTGGTTTTCCCCCCATTTGAATTTCGAATTCAAATTGAAAGGGGATATGGAAGGCCACCTAATGGCACTTAATAGCCATTATGTCCGGCCACCTAATGGCCATTAATGGCCATTAAGTGGCCGGCCACCATGTGGGAACAAAACCTATGTTTTGTTTCATTTTTGGGTGTGAGGCTTTTCTTCTTCTCTCTGGATTTTTTGGTGGGAGTGCTTCTTCGACCTCTCCTCTTGGCCGAAAGCTATAGGGTGCTAGCACACCTAAGCTTTTGATCCATCTTCATTTGTTCGCGTGGATACGTATAGAGGAGTGTCTGCTTTGATACTCTAAGAGATCCGGCGGCCTTTTGGACAAGCGGGAAAGCGAAGGGCTACGCGTCAAGGGTAATGATTCTTATCATGTAGATCTAATGTAGATTAAACTCGTACTCGTAATTTATTTTTATGTTCGCACGGATCCGTGGCCGAACTTCTGGGGTTTCCGCAACGCAAAAAGCGGTTTTTGCGGCCTAGAATTTCTTACAGTGGTATCAGAGCCACGTGCGAACCTTGTACGAGTTTAAATTTGTTTTTTTTTGTATTAGATACAAAATTTAAAGACAAATTATATTCTGTGATTTTTCAAAATTTATAGAATTTATGGGTATTTTTCTCATGAAGTCGAAGCAACAAGTGTTCGGACACTTGTAGGCTTCACCGATCGAGAAAAACTTTCCGAAACGGAAAGATCTCGCTATAATCTTTCGGGACAGCGGCTTAAGTTGTTGTAAGGTGATTTTGGGACACTCGCGAAATTCATTTCGCGAGTAGGGGCGCCGCCCCTAACCCCGCGAGGGGCATTGTCCCGCAATCGTGCCCGAAAATCGTGTAGCGGGACCGTTACGGAAGTGTAACTCATAATATTGTAAAATTGTCGAAAAATTATAGAAATTTATTTAAAATACATAATTTGGAATTATGTATGGATTTGTGATGATCATGGCCCAATAAAAACCCAATGTGATTGGAATGTGTTGTAATTCATATTACGGTCTGTGTACCGTTTTTGTGGTTGTGCGTGTTGTATAGTGTATGCGACCTGCGAGTCGGCTTCTTTTATTTTATTTCTGTACTTTCTTATTTTGTAATGTACAAAATGAAGACGGTGGGCGGTCCATCCGAAGACGGAGTTATGGAGGGAGCCGACGACACGTGGCGGTCAAAGGAGAAGCTTGGAGAAGCGAAACCCTAGTTGACCGTCCGATCTTCTCATTGGCTTGAGAAGATCGTAGTAGGGCCATGATCCAATCACAAATTAAATTATTTTATTATTTGCTTGTATGTGATGCATGCTAGAGTAAAATAATTAGAGCCTTGTGTATATGATACACCCTCTCTCTTGCGATTAGATTCGATCTAATTCAAATCAACTCCGACTCGTAAATGCCTACCAAGTTTTGATACCTATCACTACCTCGATCATTTGTTGTTGTTGAATCTGCCAAAGCAGAGCAACACATTTAATCTTGGTAGGGTACGGAGGGACAATCTTGGTCCGCCTATCACGGCTTGGGTGAGAACAACTCAATCAGATTGAGTGAAACTAGTTAACTCGGTTGGATCGAGTCTAACTATAGGCATATTCCAATCGTTGGAAAGGTAGGATAAAAATCGCATTTATATTAAAACTTGGGCGATTTAGCCAAAGCTAACTCAAGTTTTTATGTAAATGTAAATTTTAATCCTATAAACAAGAGTTGCATAGAGATGTAATCGGTAAATTGTTACCTACCGATCGTACTAAGTCTTGGACGATTTAGCCAAAGCTAACTCAAGGCTTAGTATGATGTGGATCTTGTCCCACTATATTATAGTTAAATTAGATAGAATCTTGTAGCGTGGTTTGACCACATCTATGACTTGATTCTACAAAATTTCTATAATTCAGTGGGAGAATCATTTAATTAAAGGCCTAATTAAATGAAAAAGGAATATGTTATTTAATTTTCTGCATTTTATTGTTGTAGATTGCCATGTCGACAAACGCAAATACTCTCTCTCTGCGATCTGTCCTTGAGAAGGACAAGCTCAATGGAGCAAACTTCCTGGACTGGTACAGGAACTTGAGAATTGTTCTCAAGCAAGAACGTAAACTGTACGTTCTGGAGCAGCCTATTCCGAGGCACCTCCTGCCAGTGCCACGCGAGCTGACCGTGATGCTCACAAGAAGCATCAAGATGACGCATTAGATGTGTCATGCCTTATGCTCGCAACCATGAACTCTGAGCTTCAGAAGCAACATGAGTTAATGGATGCTTTCGATATGGTTGAGCATCTGCGTCAACTGTATCAAGGACAAGCAAGGCACGAGAGATTTGAGATCTCTAAGGCACTGTTTCAGTGCAAGATGCAAGAAGGGACTCCCGTAGGTCCCTATGTACTCAAGATGATTGGGTACATAGAGAATCTGCAGAGATTGGGATTCCACTGGGCCAAGAGCTGGCCACAGACTTGATCTTGCAGTCCCTACCCGAAAGTTATAGTCAATTTGTCATGAACTGGAACATGAACGAAATTGACAAGCCCCTGCCTGAGATGCTCAGCATGTTGAGAACTGCTGAGCTCAATCTTAAGAAGGCCAAGCCCATTTTGATGGTGCAGAAGGACAAAGGTAAGGGCAAGCCCAAAGGCAAGGGAAAGTCTCAAGCCAAGGGCAAGGGCAAGGGCAAAGCACTGAAACCCAAAGGAGGGGTTGCCAAGGATGCTACCTGCTTCCACTGCGGTGAGACCGGACACTGGAAGCGGAACTGCAAGAAATATATGGAAGATCTCCAGAAGAAGAGAAGTCAGACTTCTACTTCAGGTATTCATGTTATAGAAGTCAATTTGTCTATTTCTACATCATGGGTATTAGATACCGGATGTGCTTCTCACATTTGTACTAATGTGCAGGCGCTGAGAAATAGCAGGACATTGACAAAGGGCGAGGTGGACTTACGAGTTGGCAATGGAGCAAGAGTTGCTGCTGTTGCTACAGGAGTTTATATGCTATCTCTGCCCTCTGGGCTTGTACTAGAGTTAGATGATTGTTATTATGTGCCTGCTCTGACTAAGAACATAGTTTCTGTTTCTTGTTTAGACAAGAAAGGATTTTCGTTTATAATAAAGAACAAATGTTGTTCAGTTTATTTGAATGAAATGTTCTATTGTAGTGCACCTCTGATGAACGGACTCTATCTTCTAGACTTAGAAAACCCTATCTATAACATAAATACCAAAAGGCTCAAGTCTAATGACTTGAACCAAACCTATATCTGGCACTGTCGCTTAGGCCATATAAATGAGAGTCGCCTATCCCAGCTCCATAGAGATGGTTTGCTGGACTCATTTGATTTTGAATCATTTGAGACATGCGAGTCTTGCCTTCTTGGCAAGATGACCAAGACTCCATTCAGTGGACACAGCGAAAGAGCAACCGATTTGTTAGGTCTTATACATAGCGATGTATGTGGCCCTTTTAATGTTGCTGCCAGAGGTGGTTATAGGTACTTCATTACATTTACTGATGATTTCAGTAGATATGGTTATGTGTACTTGATGACACATAAGTCAGAATCCTTTGAAAAGTTCAAAGAATTCAAGAATGAAGTACAAAACCAGCTTGGCAAGAGTATTAAAATACTTCGATCAGATCGAGGTGGAGAATACCTCAGCCATGAGTTCCGTGACTATCTAGCTGAGTGTGGGATTCTGTCCCAACTCACTCCTCCTGGAACACCACAATGGAATGGTGTGTCCGAAAGGAGGAATCGTACCCTATTAGATATGGTGCGATCCATGATGAGTCACACAGATCTTCCTATATCCTTTTGGGGATATGCTCTGGACACGGCAGCCTTCACTCTTAACCGTGTTCCATCAAAGGCTGTAGTAAAGACACCATATCAGATATGGACTGGGAAGAGTCCCCAGATGTCTTTTATGAGGATTTGGGGTTGTGAGGCTTACGTTCGACGTCAAGTCTCAGACAAACTGGGACCCAAATCTGATAAGTGCTATTTTGTAGGATATCCCAAGGAAACGAAGGGATATTACTTCTACATACCCAGTCAGCACAAAGTGTTTGTGGCGAAGACTGGGGTTTTTCTAGAAAGGGACTTTGTTTCTAGAAAAACTAGTGGGAGTACGTTCGATCTTGAAGAACTTCAAGATATGGACCAAAGCACTGAGGCCTTGATGGAGGTTGAACAGGAACCACAAAATGTTGTGGATCATGAGGTTGTTACACAAGGAGTTATGGAACAACATCCTGTTCAAGTAGACTTACCTCTTCGCAGGTCTGGTAGGGTACGTCATCAGCCTGAGAGATATTCATTTCTCTGTCTGATGACAATGACGTTGTGCTCATTGAGAATGAGCCTACACCTATCAGGAAGCTGTGATGAGCCCAGACTCTGGAGAAATGGCTTGAGGCCATGAGATCCGAAATGGATTCCATGTACACCAACCAAGTTTGGACCTTGGTTGATCCACCTGAAGGGTAAAACCCATTGGGTGTAAGTGGGTCTTTAAGAGAAAGACTGACTTGGGAGGACTTACGCATACCTATAAAGGTAGACTGGTAGCAAAGGGTTTCAAACAAATTCATGGTATTGACTATGATGAAACCTTTTCTCCAGTAGCGATGTTCAAGTCCATTCGGATCATGCTTGCTATTGCAGCATACCACGATTATGAGATCTGGCAGATGGATGTCAAAACCGCGTTCCTGAATGGGAACCTACTCGAGGATGTGTACATGACACAACCTGAGGGTTTTGTAGATCCAAAGCATACTGGCAGAGTATGCA